>OX335692.1:10892500-11492500 GCA_946894065.1 Acleris literana
AGCGTTTCCGCGCGAAGAATGTGAGATGGAGATAGTTCGCGCGTGCCTTGATGATAGCGTGAAATTCAATTAATTGTTGTTTACTTTAAAACCACAATATTGATTGAAGAAATGGTTTACCAGAATTCAGAAGTTACATATACGCAACGATTGAATCATAAATCATCGTTAAAGATCGAATGGTTTCGAGGATTCAACTAAAAACATGCAAAAAAGGTGTCATGTTTGAAAAATAAAACTACCAAGGAATTTTTTTCAATCGTATTTTCACGTTTAGTAGTCTCAAGCAAATATGATAAAGTTTAATATATCTAAAGAACAGGCACAAAGGTGTTATGGTTATTGAGATCCAGATAGCGGAACACTACCGACTTTATCATATGTGGCCTCTCAAGTCGTTTTACAATAACTCATAGAATGATAGTTTCATACAGCCCACGCGTCAAACTTAAAGCCACAAATGGAAGCATGTTTGCGTAATCTTCTCGTATGTTCGCGCGACGATATGCACTCAAGTGCACAAATAATGACGTACTGAGTCGATTAAATTACCGAAATTTGGTCTAGTTTGAGTGACATCACGTTGGTGCATGGACCAGGATTCTATGAAAATTAAAATTAAAATCAAATTTTATTGGTGACATTGTTACATTGTTGTGTGGTTGTGTTATATCTATAGTTTATGTGTATATGTTCTAAGCTTTTTAGAATATTTTGTTTAAGAATCGAAATATTCTCCTGGAGGCTAATTTGTCTCTACACGTTGCAAATGCACTGCAAATGTCAAGTAAATCAGAGCTAACATAACGTTGACAATATATGTACAGTCGAGTTCATAAATATGAGTATACTATAGTACCTTGTCACTTTAATCGCTGTGACAATTCATATATGGCAGTTTAAACATGACATTAAGTAGACAAGGTACTAAAGAGGTGTAAAATAACTGGAGAATAAGGCCCTCACTACTTCAAAATTCTTACGAATTAAATTTAAAGCGTTAAAGACCACATACAGACATATCTACTTATGCAGAAAATAAATACTTATACATTTAATACAATACGGCGAATTGATCAAAATCAAGGACATCCTCAATTTACTTCAGATGTTATAATGACATCCCTGTATGGTAATACGTCCCTACAGATAATGTGATTTAATCAAATCTCTAAACCGTTTTAGTGAAAAGAGGAAATCGACTAGTAATGACAACTCGTGTATCCATTTCACCAAAAAATATAGTAATCCTTGATATTCTTATGAACCTAGAATCTTTGCTAACTAAGCTAATTGAACCTCATACCATGTCCCTTATTGCATCCAATCCTTAACTAAGCAACTATTAAAACTAACAGGCAACTGCGTCAATGCATGCAATCTGCAGTTTTAGACATTCACCGCGATTAAACTGCAACCAAGCACTTTATTTTGTTGAAAACTCGCTGCTCGTCCGTTGTCCGAATTGAAACTACGTGAAACTGGTGGGCCTTCATTTAACCGAATCCGAGTAACAGTAGATAATTCAGCAGTAGGCTGTATTAATAAAAATAAATTATTTCAAGTAAGTTGGCGACATGCTGGTAGTGACCCTGCCTACGAAGCTAGCGGTTCAAATCCCGGTAAGGGCAGATATTTTTGTGATGAGCGCGAGTATTTGTTCCTGGGGCTTGGATGTTTTCTATGTAATTAAGTATGTGTTTCTCTATATAAGTAAGTTTATCTTTGACGAGTGCCCACAGTACAAGCCTAGACTTAGTTTGGCACTAGGTCTAAGTTTCCACTTCCTATCAGGTGGTCTGAGCGCTCGTTTGCCTTCTTAATAGCTTGTGGTGTCAATTTCGACGTCACAGAATCACCCATGGCAACATTATTCTATGATTGTATTTTTTATTTCCTTCTATATTGTTTTTGTTTTTATTTTTGTGTTGCCATCCTTTTTTTATGATGTTTTTCTCTGTTCAGTTATTTTTTTCTCTGTGTTCGTCAAATAAATGTTTCTATTTCTATTTCTATTTTCTATTTATAAAAAACATAGATTAATTATCAGGGATCGTAAAATGCGAGCAAAATCCATTGAAATGACGTATTACAACCAGTTAGGGTTGGCGATGGTTCTAAATCTATGAACTAAAATATTAGGTACTAAAATAATACAAAAAAAAAATACTGATCAAATTGAACACAATCCGAAACTCAGTTTACTGGCTGGTATTTTATTATATTTACGATTTCAAATCAAATAATTCCCAATTTTATACTTCGGATAGTAAGTAATAATTTTCGCAAGTACGATGGCGAGACAATGCAAATAATACAATCAGATTGACAATCATGACAGGATATTACTCGTAAGTCTATAGACAATGTACTTATCAATTCTAATAAGTTTTAATTTAACATTATAGATAAATCATGGATACTGATAAGGGAAATTTATTACCATAATGATAAAAAATATAAACACATTCCTGCATTAGATTATATTATTATCATTTTTTATTTTTTTATTTAATTTATTCGATTATTATTATAAGTGACAACGATTATTATAAGTCCCTGTTAATTATACATAATTCTGGGCACCTAGTGAAAAAGGGCACAAGTCTACCTAACTCGCAATAAAAAAGGGTACATGAACGGTGTCCCCATACTAGACTTAAACCCTTTTTCACTTGATCTTCAGAAGACTTATACCCGTTTTCACTAGGACCCCAGAATTTTCATACGCTTGAGTACTGTTCCATTCGTACCGTGGCAGTGGCGACGCAGAATGAAGCCTCATTTGGAGACCGTGGCGTTAACTGCAATTTATATTGACACAAAAAGGGCGTCGCCGCGGTGCCACGATTATTCAGACATTTCGTTATGCACTCCTTGTTACTGGCAAACCAAATTCGAAATAAAAATGCGCAAGTTTGTGTCTATGTTTGTTAATATAAAACTTACTGCTGCACGGAGTTTGAATGAAATTTGGAAATAGCTCATACCCTGAATTAATACATAGACTACCTTGTGCCTCGGAAAATAACATTGTTTCCGTGGTATGGTGTTGCGGACGAAGTCGCGCGCAGCAACAAGTAAATTTAAAAAGTGTTTGTGTATAATAGTTTGTGTTTGTATTTATTTCTCGGAAAATAATCAATTAGTCTCTTTACATGGATGATGTTAAAAGGTAGAGTAAAGGTCTACGACGTTAAACAATATTGCTTTTGATCTGTTATCGTATTATTTTGATAACTCTTATTTGCTTGACAGTAATCAAATGGCGGCCGAGTTCAAAACGATATCATAACACGTCAAAAGCAACATTGTTTATCGTCGTAGAGAAGAGGCCCAGGGGACCCGCATGCTCTTTTGCCTCTCTAATTAAAAAAAAACCCTTGTGGGTTCCGAACCCAAATTCCACAGGACCCTATAACAAAGACTACTGGGAAAAACTTCTGGTATATTGCCATTGACATGTTATAATTTTGGCAACGTTACAATGCTCGTATTTACTTGTTGAAAACTAGTTATTTATACGACTGGTGCATAAAATGCCTAATTATGTGTATAGTCGCATAGATAGCTTTATCTACATGCATATCATAAGTTTTCTACAATATGTGAGAAACCTGCATCTGAAGTGGCGGAACTACATCGATAACTGAGACTTTAATGACATGTAATACTTTAATATTAACATTAAAGTACAACCACAGATACAGGTTTCTTAATGTAGGCCATTTGTTTATCGTTTCTGAACATATTATAAGGATGCCAAAGGCTATATGATATTACTAAGTGGAATAAAGACCTGTTAAAAACCTAACAGATTTATGTTGTTGTTTCTACTTATAAAGCAAAACGTGATGTTCAAAAACATTTTGTACTTCGTTAATTAACGTTCATTATTTTCAAATAATTACCTCGGAAAGTGCTAAAGTAAAAGAAATAGCCTTTACAATTAGTAGTACTGTAATTAACGCTACATCGCGAGGAACGAAAAGCAACTACCGGTTTAAAAGAATAGCTATTTCCTTTTAATTATCAAGGGACGGAGAGCTAGATTTTAAGAAGATTAGAAATTATCGATCAGTGATGACTTTTGTTATGGGCAAGGTTGAGGGGAAGAGAAACGTTGGCAGACTCAAGATGTCATGGCTCGGGAGCATAAAGACCTGAGGGCTCAGACAAGATGCACTACGCTAACTAACGTATCTATTCGATTCGTTTTTAAACCAATCGCGTCACTGGCAGACCACGTGACTTTTCGTATCACGTCATCTTCCAGTGACGCGATTGGTTTAAAAACGAATCGAATAGAAACGTTAGTTAGCGTAGTGCATCTTGTCTGAGCCCTCTGGACAGGCATCGAAACGGTTGAAGACCTGTTCCGTTTGGCGAAAAATAGGTATGCAGAGCTGACTGCCAACCTCCAGTAGTGAAGAGGAATTTGAAGAAGAAGATGGCTTTTGCATTCTCAAGACTATAATCTTAAGACTGCAATCCTAAGACCGCAAATGCGTTGTCAACGATGGAATGCCATGCTCACCGGATCTATTCCATTTAGGCAAAATATTTTTGCCCAAATGAATCATTTCCCAAAGTTTTATTTGCCAAAGAGTTGTTTCCCGTCGCAGTTCTTTTTTGTATGTAGTCACAAATGTAACCAATAACTAGCCTAATAAGAGACGTAGCAAGCGGTTTCGATATACTAGATGTAAATATAATACGAAATGAATTTTGGGGAATGAAAATTTGGCAAATGATACCTTTACCAAAAATATTTTGGCCAAACGATACGCTCCCCATATCACCGGTATTAAATTAAATAATCGTTATATTGAGGGGAATTTATCAGAATCGCACTTTTAATTGGGTGTACGTTACGTTTTGACCTAGATTCGTATTATTTTTAGCAGCAAATGGACCAAATGACGGTTATTACATAACACTACAACGTAGTTTAACACACAATGCTCAGGGGTCGACTTTTGAATCATGTCCGGTGATTTCTCACGCCTATGAAAAAACATCAAATACACACACTCGTAAACAAAACTCCATTTGACTTTTTTTTATTCTTACTCATTATTCAAAACTTTAACAGGCTATCAGTTTAATAAATTACAATGGAGAAGTAATTAGTACTTAACTATATAATCAGTGAACTAATTTATTTAAAACCGCATAATTCCTTACGATAACAACTTTTTCAACAAAATAGTTTTTTAAAATAGATTAGAGAAACTTTGTCACGTGATAAATGCATCCATATTACGACAGTATTTAACTCAGTGGGTTAAATACTGTCGACAAAATTCAATAGGAAATATGCATGTTTTTTTTACAGCTTCAATAAAAGCTGATTCATGTTACACACAGGTGAGAAAAAACATTTTTTGAATAGCTATAAAAATAACCAAGATAATTATAAGCTAACAAAAAAGAATTTTACTTGGAGTTTATATGGCCGTACTGCACGATGACGTCACCGGTGCACTTCGGATCTCTCTGTATAATTAGCAGTTTAAAATGCTTGTATTATCCGTATTATTTGACCGATTTTAATTTTAATTTCACTTTTGGTGATCTCTTTTACGGTATTTTCATATTTTGTTGAGAAATGCTATTTAAAAAATCCATTCATTTTCCCTATTCAACGTCGATTTCGACGACGCTAGAGAATAACTCGTGACTTTGATTAATTATCGTTTGTTGTTGATAATAAGTAACTTTTTTTTTTCGGAAGCTCTTTGAGTTGCTTTCTTTGAATGCAATAATTACTCATGAAAGTTAATTAAACTAACACAAGTTCAGTCTTATTGGAATAGAACTTGACATTTTTTAATGCCATAATGCATAAGAAATCCGTAACAATTTTTTTTAATTAAAGCAAATAAAAAGAAAGCTTTAAAAAACCGACGATTTATTTTTTCCTTTCGTCTACATAATGTACTGTGTAGACTCTACACTGTTAGAGAATTGTTTTTTTTTAATGGTCTAATTACTTTGATTAAAATAGCCTATGTCACTCCAACAACCAAGACACATCTAACGACACCGGTATGTTAAAATTCATCAAGCCATTTAGGCATCAGAGCGTGCCAAAGAACTGGTAATTAAAAATCATTACCATTAATTTGTTAAAACTGATCCAAATGTGTCACATTTTCAATTTGACTTTTCAAAGTAAAAATCTGACAGTTAACTACTTACTAAAAAATGAGTTGTTTGATCATTACTTAACTGAACTACTGAATGGTTAAAATCAAAACCAATTGTTAAACTGAACGAAATGTGTCACATTTTCGATTCGATTTTCGAATTTTAACCATTATTTCAATTACTATATTAATCAAATAACCCGCCCTTATACTTAAGTAAGCCGTACGTAGTTGTATTTTCTCTGGGTAAACTTTATTACGACACAAACAAAAAATCAGAAAAAATATAAAAAACATGACTAAAACTAAATACCAAAATAAATTAACTTATTCTTATTCCCTTAGGCCACTGCCACTGAGAATGGTGCCCATAATGCTGGGTGCATTTCCTCGTTTTATAGTTGTATGTTTGTGAACAATATTGTACAAAAGAAAAAATAAAACAATACAATTAAGACAAAACGAGAATGTACAAAGGCAAAAGTCGTTTTACGGGATCTTTTCGAGCTAACCCTTGAGAGATAGAGAAAAGTGAAAAGTTGTGCATCGAGTAGGCAAGTGAACAAATTTAAGGTGTGTTTTTTTTATTTAATAACTTTCTCAAGCTTATATTTTAATAATCATCATTTTAACTTACAACCTTGGCCAAAAGTATTGACCACCTTTTCCTTTGTAACTTATAAAAAATATAAGTATTATTTTGTTCATTTCAAAAATACACAAAGGTGAAATATAAAATGTGTTTGTACATGTGCAAATTATTAGTAGATTATCATTTTGAAATGACTATTTTTGTGTTAAATCTGAAGCTAGAAAAAAACGGGTTTTACAACGAAATGAGTAATTGTATTTTTTTCCACAGAATTACGCTCAACGTCAATAAATATGACATTTTTTTCCGATGGATACAACTTTCTATAATATAAGACATAAATGCACCTTTTAAAGTTTGACTTTATATGAAAAACGCATGGGAGCTCAATACTTTTGGCCAAGGCTGTATATCCTACCCCTGCCCGCTTTTTTTTCTTTTAAATAAAAGTGGGAGGCAAACGATCATGTAGACTACCTGATGGGAAGTAATCACCACCGCCCATAAACACAAGCGACAATGACCGTAATTCATCCATCTTTTTTCAAATGTCTGCCAATCTGATGCTTTAGCTTTCTAGCTGATGGTCTGCCCTCTGATCTATGACCTAATCTTGGCCACCTCTCCGTAACGACCTTCGACCTCCAACTATCGTCTTCCTTGTACCCTTACCATGAGTTATAATTACCGTACTCGCTAGCGAGTCTAATGCGTCCCTCACAGTATTTAGAGTCACCTTATAAGAAATAAGAAGTATTTATTGTCACCCAAAACCAGTAAAAATACAAACAAAATTTTATAAAAAAAAAGGTGTGACAAAAGGCACAGACTCGGCATGTGCTGCGAGAGCGAGCGAGTGCTCGAGTCTTCGCAGCGCTGGTTTTCAGTCTGCCCCTTTCCGCACTCAGTGTAGTTTAACACAATTTAGCAGGTAGATCAGATAATACTTATGCAATTTATTTATACAGTCTAGATAAACAAAAAAGAATTACAAAAATTAAAAAAGACAAGCGAAATTATTTAAAAAAAAACATGTAGGAACAGCAGTAAACTTTTTGATAAAAAACACCACTGAAACGAGTTTTTTTTATGTAGCTTCTAAGTTTTTCTGCTTGCTTAACAGTAAAAACCGCAATTTGCATTTAAAAGTTGAGTTGGTATAGAGTGCGAGGCACAGAGCATTCGACTCACTAGCAAGTACGGTAATTGTAACTCATGGTAAGGGAACTGGCCAAGTGCCCATCTACACTTCAAAGAGTCTAGCCGAAATGCAAACGCTGCGAACGTTTCTATTTCGATTAAAAATGTATGCAGTTTTCATAAACGTCGACGCGATCTGTCATCAGCTTGTTAATCATATTTTTGTTACTCGAAAATCGGTAAGTTAGCGTTTCTATTTGTTTCGTTTTTAAACCAGTCGCGTCACTGGTAGATGACGTGATACGAAGAGTCATGCGAAAAAAAACTAATAGAGACGCTACTTAGCGTAATGCATCTTGGCTAGGGTTTTTGGACTAGGCCCCCGGTTGCGTTACAATTTTGCCAATATTCGGCAACTTTAATTCTTGTTCTTATTACAAAGAACATATTTTACATTTTTATGCGTCTAATATTTACATTCGTTACGTAAAACCATACAACTATGGTCCTATTATTCTAAAAATATGTTAGCTATAGCTAACTAGAGTTTAGAACAAACGATTTTTGACCAAGCATTATATAAACCCAGAAATAAAAGCTTTCATTTAAGAAAAGTTTAATGAAAAAAATTGGACTAGTGTTGCAGGCTAAGACCATAGTTGTATGGGTTTACCATGATCGAGAAGTGAGATGGCCAACATGGATTGCTCCATAGATCCTTGGGCAACTTAAATTTAGTGCATACTTGCCCATCTGAGCTTCAATTACATTAATAGTAAGTAATGTAAATTTAAACATGAGAAAAGATAACTATTAAAGGCCCAGCCACACCGGATGCGTGCGCGTAGACGTGACGTGCGCGTTCACTTTCCACTCCGGTGTATAGTATGAATTCTCATAGGACATGTCACTATACAACGCAATGGAAAGCGAACGCGCATGTCACGTCTACGCGCACGCATCCGGTGTGGCTCGGCTTTTAACCCCTGATATAATGGTGACTCCTATTTACAGCGCTACAAAACCGCCTTTCAAATAAAAAATCGCATCTAAATCGGTTCACCCGTTTAAGAGCTACAGTGCCACAGATACAAAACGGTTAAACTAATAACCCTTATTTTTTGCGTTGGGGGCTAAAAAAGACGCGAATTGCGGAACAAACGTTACCATAAAATGGTGAACGGCATCGCTCAACGCGGTGACGTTCGCAATAAGACAAATAAGCCCTCATTCTAACAAACCGACAGGAAATCAGGTTGGGCCTCACTGCTAACGGACAAAGAATAAAAAAAAAATACACATTTTTCCTTCGACTTCTTTTTGAAGAAGAGAAGAGGGAAGGAGAATGCAAACGAGCATACAAGGCCTCTATTCTTCAAGGTATTTCTGTCAAGTAAATAAGAGCTATCGAAACTTTGACAGTATGATAATATGTCAAAAGTACTATAGTTTTACCCAATAGAATAGAGCCCCAGGCCACCCATTGACAATTGCATTAAGACAAAAAATCCCATACCTGCAATCCTAGGACTGCTGCAGCCAAATGTCAACCCGGACTAAGATAAAATGCCTATGCTAGTACTTACACCTGTCTTATCCCCACACCTATAAAAAAACTATAGCGGTATAAGATAAGCGCTGTGTTTTAAACTCAGTACCTTGCCATTACATGTTAAGTTAGACCTCCGTCGCTCTAAGTCGTAAAAGTATCAAAATCATAAAATTGTTGACGCCATTGCTGGTGTCCACAATAAGATAAATAAGCCCTCATCCCAACAAACCAACAACGATTAACAGGTTGGGCCTCACTGCTAGCGATCGAAAATCTCGGGGAGCAACAGTGTCATAGAGGGTCGTGTACGTACAGTGGAACTCATAAGTAGCTGTACTAACCTAGTTAGTGGTTTGAATTTAGTTATCAATAGTTGCGACAAGGTATACAAATGTACAGCTAGTCAGCTAACTTGTGAGTTCGACCGTACAAGGTACTCGTAATTTCTTCTTTAAATGAATGCAACCGCATTAAGCGATCTGCTATAATGGGGGTACCTATTTATTATATTTCATCGAATCACGCTTCAACGAAATTATCATTACACAGAATTTTCATTTCATCGAAAGGTATTCCTCGATGCATGAGTTTTTTTTGGCTGTCACAAGACTAACCACACTTTACCTACGTAATTATTGTTTAATATATCCTGAAAACATCATGGTTTCAGCAGAAAATAGCGTTTGATAAAATAAAATTCGATGAATTGATACAGCCGATGTATTGAAATTCGATAAAATGATGGGTTACCGCGACAATGACATGTTTGGCGGTACGTAAGAGTCTACTTATATTATAGTTACGTGTAGCTTGTGAATAAACTTTTAAGTATCTATTTATTCATCCATAAGCATGTTATCCTTTCCTAGTACCCATAGCACAAGCCCCGAGCTTAATTAAAGACTAAGTTAATTTGAGTGAGATTGTCCTCTAACATTTATTATTACCCGCCCGCTTGAAGTGGGGCCTCACCGGCTGAATTAACTGGATACAGCACGGCTGTGAGTAATGTTGCCGCTCGGCGTCGGCCGCAACTCGCCGGCTAGATAACGGGACCGCTAACCACTGCGCAATGGACGCGGTATATAAGATACTAGACGCCGGCAACTTTGTAGTAGAAATAGGTTTTTTTTTATATCAGGGGACAATGTCACACCAATAGACCTAGTTCCAAACTAAGGTTTAGGCTTGGTAATACAAGCCTAAACAATATAAATACTTATATAGAGGAATATATACTTAAATACATAGAAAACATCCATGACTCAGGAACAAATATTCACGCTCATCACAAAAATATCTCCCCTTACCGGTATTTGAACACAGACGTGTTATTCTCTCAAAAAACGTCTCAAAAGTCGGTCGAACGGATGAGCGAATAAAAGCGGCGAGTTTAAGTAGTCCCGTCCGACCGAACAAAACACATTTTAGCGCGTGCATTGTCAATTAGGGAGCCTTATACGTTCGTGAAGTCATGCTGCCAAATTGAATACACGCGCTAAAATGTGTTTTGTTCGCTCTGTCGGGACTACTTAAACTCGCCGCTTGGACCTTCACTCGAGCGAACGATCACCTTTGCTTGTTGAGAGAATCACAACCCAGGGGTGTGATTCTCTCAACAAGCAAACATGAGCGAACGCAAGAGTGAAGGTTCAAGCGGCGAGTTTAAGTAGTCCCGACAGAGCGAACAAAATACATTTTAGCGCGTGTATTCTCAATTAGGCAGCCTTATACGTCCGACCCATCGTTCACCAGAGCTTTATCACGGTATTCAGTCGCAATGTGAGACCGCTAGCTTCATAGACAGGGTCACTACCAACTAGGCTAACGCGTCGTTGTTTCCCGCTTCTTCCCCTATTTCTTCCTAGTTTTCTGCTACTCCTCTATTTTAGCTAATTACCAGGCACGAAACTTTGACTAAAGGGTAAGGGTCTGCTATGCTTCCTGGTGGAACTGGGTTGGCAGGAATAGTGCCGTCAACTCTTATGCAAAAAGATAAGTTCGAGTTGCGGAAAACTAACCCACTACAGTATTCCCAGCTTAATAGCTTTTGACTGGCTATCGCTATCACGCTTGCACTCGCAACTGACAGTATATTTGTCCCTCGTGTGTCATAGAAAAACGAAGATTGCCGATCGCTATTGAGAAAATGGAAGCACTGTCCAACCTAATTACAGTCACGGTTTGGACAACCATATTTTCCCAAGCAATTCTTTTGACCCTTGTTTGAAATAGGAAAGATTGTCAATTAAAACCAAAACGACGTTTTGCAATTTTGCCTTTATCTTTCTACCCTGTAGTGTATAATATTTTTTAGCTTCTGCCCGCGACTTCATCATAGTTTTTCCCTCAAAAACCTTAATTTTCCGGGATGCAAAGTCCAGGGTACAAGCTATCTCCATTTCAAATTTCATCCAAATCTGTCAAGCCGTTGCAGCGTGAAGGAGTAACAAACTAACACACAAACTTTCGCATTTATGATGAAGTAGGATTAAAATGATTCGTACATCGTGTCTCTGTAACCTTGAGGGCAGGCAATCATTTGTTTTCTTCCCACATTTCAATTATCCCACCTCATTTCACGGAATGAAACGTAGTGATTGTCTAGTGCTATTATATAAACGATCACACAGGCCCCTATTTCACCATCCTGACAATGACAGGTGACGGGTGACATTTCGGTGTACATGTCGCAACTGGTATGAATCCCGCTGGTGTGGAAGCTTGGCAACTTTGCAATGTATAGTCAATTGTCACCTGTCACCTATCAATGTCAAGATGGTAAAACAGGGCAGATGGTAGATAGACATTCTCAAGATTATAATCTCAAAACGTAGATAAGTGCGCCGGGCCTGGCTATACGCTGTATGGAAACTTATTACGAGCTGTCAAAGCCTATCAAGATCCATAAAATAAAAGAGACAGAGATATATGACTACTATAGCACTATCCCTTTCACTGACTAGAACTTGGCAGGTTTTAACAGCTCATAATCTCTTACCGCACATAATGATGGGTCACCTTTGTTTCGGCGAAATATGTTCGTCAAATTTATCATTTCCCAACCGTTACATTTGCCAACCCGCTTTGTTTCCTGTAACCGTAAATATTTCAGGATTTTATAAAAACTAACCTAACCTGGGTTCTACACGATGGTACTGAAATAAATCCTGAAATATTTATATAAAATTGGGTAGGCAAATGGAAACGTTGGGAAACGATACATTTGGCAAAGTTAAACATATTTTTGCCAAACGGCAGGCTCCGCAGAATAATACGATCGTGCAGGTTAAATTGACATTGAAAATTCTGGGGTCTTAGTGAAAACGGGTATAAGTCTTTTGAAGATCAAGTGAAAAAGGGTTTAAGTCTAGAATACTCCGTTTATGTATATACTCTTTTGTAGAACAAGTTAAGTCGACTTACCCTTTTTCACTAGCTCCCCAGAATTAACCTTTTTCCGTGACTCAAAAACGAGCAAAAACCTATTCATTTAAACCTTAAAAACAAAACAATACCATTCCTATTATCAGTTAATTAGGAAGATATAATAAGATTCAATATTCTTGACTTAATGCTAAGTTTACTCAGAAAGGGATACTGCTGTACACATATTGGAGTAACGTAGTGCCTCCCTTGAGACTATAAGCTTCTCCGGTGATATACGGGTGTAGCTCAATCCCAGGATTTACTGTTGAGCTGATAACTGTTAGCTAAACGCCTATATAGATTTATAACGAGTCAGAAAGATGCTAATAGCACCAATCTACTTTAAAGATGAAGATGTTTATTCAGTAATAGCGCCCCGTCTCCGTCTTGCTTCGATTTATGTGAGTTTTCTGTAATTTTGTACTTATATTATGCATAAAAACGTTACGTGAATAATGATCTAAGTGATGATGGAAACTGCGTTGCGTGGTTTAGGAGTTAGCGGATATAACAGACAGACAGACGGGAAAAGTGAGGTAAGGAAAGACCGACCGATCTGTTTTTTACCTGCGTTATTTTTAATTGTAAATAAAAATAAATAAATAAATATCAGCGGACAATGTCACACAAGAATGCCGGCAAGAGCTGGATGAGAGTGCCCACGAATCGTGCTCGTTGGCGTGCAATGGGAGAGGCCTATGTCCAGCAGAGGACTAAATAATATTTATTAAAAAATAAATTGACCTAGTCCCAAACTAAGCTCTAGGCTTGTATTATGGGTACTAGACAACGGTATAAATACTTACATAGAGAAAAATATACTTAAATACCTACATAGAAAACATCAACGACTCTGCAGCAAATATTCGCGCTCATCACACAAATATCTGCCCTTACCGGGATTTGAACCCAGGACCGCTAGCTTCGTAGGCAGGGTCCCTACCAACTAGGCCAGTGTGCAGTTTTTGTTTGGTATAGAGTCCAGTGTTTTGTATTGATGTATTGTATTGTTTATTACTATGTAAAGTTAAGATAAGGATGACAAAGAAGATGTTTATTTAGTAAGTAGGCCGGAATACACGTCAAATTTTAACAGCGCTTTCCAAGGAGCACTCTGCTGAGAAGAAGCGCCGCAAAATAATCAATTGTCGGTCATGTTAATATTCCGTTTCAACAATACACTTAACGGTCATTCTCCAGAATTGTGTTCTCAGTCTAATTAACACCGCCCTTTTTTTCCACTTGGTTTTTGATAAAATTTATGCAAAATGTAGTAACATATCGACCATTCAAACTTTAATATTTATTGGGCACTTAATTATTATTAGCGGTTAATTAACTAGAAGGGTTTTAATATTTGCGTGACGCGCGAATTAGAAAAGCGATGCGTTAATTAGGTTTACTTGCTTGCGAATTAAAAAAACTACGCGTTTATTAGATAAATGTTCATGCAAATATATATATTTTTAGGAAATAAGACAAAAACTGTCAGACTGTCTATTAATTTTATCATATCTATTATATTGCAACGTCGAAACTATTAGGAACATAAAATATCCATCACGATATACATACATAATAAGCTAATTAATATTTCACTGAAATAATGGTTCTATAATCAACAATGAAAACGATAAAAAAAAAACAGAATTAATAACTTTACTAACATAATAACTAAGGTATAAACCTTAGGTATTATGAACAAACGATAACAAATAAATTGCCGTATCTGCTAAAGAAAAAATAATACTTCTTCCTCCTACTTTTTACATTCCCTATCTATCTTTAAAAAAGTAATTTAAATTTTAAAAACCCGATGAACTAAAAAGATATAAATAAACTAGTTAATTTTATTGAATCTAAGGACACCTCATAATTCATAATGCTAAAATCCGTCGAGCCGTTTAAGCTTTACATACATAAGTTATGTAACATAACATACAGACATTCAACTTTAAGTATGTAGTTTAATTATTGCGGGTGGTTTTAATACATAATTTATACAAATATGAAGAATGATGCCGGGTCCCTAGGATTTTCCTTACATGATTAGAATTACAGTTGTCACTTTTTGTCAAAATGCAACTTTTTAATGTGGTCAGCAAAATTTTCATGTTTTCCAAGAGAAATATGCTAGGAAAAATAAAATAACCTCTAAAAAACATATTATCCAAACACTTAAGCACACAGATACGATCATAAGGATGATTTTAAGGTTAGAGCCCCTCTAATAACATCAGTTTGACATAATATATGTCATTCTAATCATGCCATCATTCTTCCGGGAATTACATTTTTGTAAAAAGAATATTCCTGTAAATTAATTTAAACTGGTTTAGCTTAAGCGAGCAATTAGAAATAAAATACTTTTATGTACCAAAAACCTTTTTTACTACTCTTAAACTAATTAACGCGTTCATTTTTGACCCGTGAATTAGACGTGTGTATTAGGGATTCTTGATAAAAAAAATATAACTTCTTTTAGGTACATGTGATAAACTACATAATCCAGTAACTGTTTAATACTGAGGTTCTTAATGTATACAATAATTTACAGAGCTATAGAGTTATTGGCTGATTTTAAAAACGTGAACGTGTTAATTAGCATTTACGAGAACCCAAACATGCGAATTAGATACTTACATTTGTAGTGTGCGATCCACACAACATTAACAAGTCTTTCTCTCAAGAGGGTCTTGACATGAGTGTCTGCTCACGCAAAATGCATTACAGACGTCTGTCTATTTCTTCAATGGCCTTGCACGGACAAGAATGAAAGCGGCGCGTGAATTAGTACACGTATCGAGACAAAGTTTCTTTATTTTATATCTTAGTGATATATTACTAAATAAATTTGGTATTTTTTTTGTAATTTGGATATCTTATCTTTCATTAAATAAAAATACTTTCATTCATCTTTCCTCTTGTATATGATCGGGGAAAATAGTTATATTAGTGATTTCGGAAGTGGGACGCGCGGTGTTAATTAGGAGAATGGGGTATTGATATTTTTTTTCTCCTAGAAAGGTATTGAATATTTACTTGAAAATTCATGTACACCTCAATACGAGTACCTTCTACGAACAAAAAATATAAATTATACCAAATTCAATAGTTTTATATTTTTTAAGCCCGAGGACATACAGAAATGGCTGTCTGGAGAATGACCGTTAAAATGATGAGTACCTTGATGTAATAAACTTCAAACACAATTCAGTTCAATTATTTATAACGATAAAATTAAATGACTATACGATTAATTAATTTAAATCATCAGTTATTCGTAAATTTGGCGCGGTTAAATATTTATTTGATACACGAAACATACGTACTTAACGTTATTGCGTATATTATCATAGCAGAAGCATTCATAGACTCAAAAGAAAATGTAAAATAACCTCAAATCTTTTTGAAAGACTGGCAGGAGCATGCTTTAGACAGGAACCAATGAAGAAACAGAGATGAGTTTTTAGGATAGAAAGTAGCAAACGTCAGTTTCTAGAATTAAACGATTTTTTTACTCTGAAAAACCGAATGGGTTGATTTTACTAAATTTTAGGACTTACCCATGAGTTTGGTTGAGGTAACACCTAACCTTAGTAAAAACAACACATTGAATAGGTTGCTTCAACCTTTTTAGTGGTTAACTCAACCAAATTCACGTGTAGGTCCTATTTTAACCATGAAATTTAGTAAAATCAACCTATTTGTTTGATCAGTGTACTAAATTTTACATTGTAAGAAAGAAAAGAAAGTAGTAAAACATTTATTCAGAACAATCACAAGTAAATGTAGCAAAGAAATAAGGAAAAGAGACGACAGATCGTAGTAATTGTTGCGAAACGGTCCCAACTCAGCACGTGCTGGCCGTGAAGCCAACACTGCACTGGTCTAATCTGTTAAGACAGCTCGGCGAAAACACGTCACGTAGGTGAATACAGAACAAACAAGTATTTTTACATTGATAATAATTAGTAAGAATAAAAAGTAACCATAGTAAGGATTACGTCTAATGTAATAAAAAATAATGGGAACCAACAAAATTGGGAAACTTTCCCCCTTTTCTCAGCAAGGGGTCGCAATGGGCCTTGCTAACATAGAATAAATTGGCCAGTAACAGGGGTCCGAACCTAATTACGGCGCAGGCTGCGCCCGATAATTATTACTAATGCACACGCAGAGTCGTTAGCGGCAAATGCTGCGATTCGGTTCGGCTTACAGTGCGCATCTTAACTGGTCAATAGTATATGATAAGTTATTTAAAAAGGCCACGGCTGTAGAAATGGGAAAATGGTTGGAATGTAAATATGTCAACGCATGACAAATATACGTCAATTTTATACATCATGTAGTCTCGTCAGCTAAATCGCTAACCTAGCCATAGACTTTCTTACCCAGTCAACGAAGCAAAAATAAGTGCAATTATTAATCGTTTAGTCTGGGTTATTGTTTTTGTGGCGAAGAGCCTCTATTTTTGGCGGTAAAAACTTTATCGTCTTTGACCTGTTATGGTACTGTTGTTAACTCGGCTGCCATTACTGTCAAATAATAGGGGCTATCAAAACGTTGACAATACGATAACAGGTTAAAATCGATATGGTTTTTACCGTGTTGAATAGAGGCCCTGTTATGGTATTGTTGTTAACTCGGTCGCCATTACTGTCAAGTAAATAGGAGCTATCAAACCGTTGACAATACAATAACAGGCCAAAAACAATATGGATTTTACGAGTATATCGGCCCTGTTAAATTACTCTCTTAAAAGGATTGTGAGGCTAAAAAAATCCATACAAAATGCGATATTGTTTCTCGCCTCCTAAATCAAGTCCGATTTTTACGATTTCGAAATAGTTATGTTGTAGACATTATGAAAAAGTAGGTGTGTAGCATCTACTCCGCATACTAGCCCGCTACTCTCTGTTTATCGATTTCTCAATTTCTCAGTGTACGCCGCGCTCGCGACCAAATGTTGTGCGCTCTAATGGCCGGGCCAGTCCATTAGCTTCATGCCCCTTGTCTTATGGCCGCCTTGCGATACCGCTAACATGCCTATACGAGCAATAAGCGCTTATTAGGCATATACAAGATATTGCTTGTAACTAATTTAATCATGGCTGTGTGTATATTATATATATAATTCTAATTAAAACTACATTTCGAGCTATTCCCGCTGTAGTACTCAAGATCAGATGATGAGATTGATGATAAATAGACTGAACTTCTCAAATATTAAATTACATGTAGCGAATGGTTTTTTTACATCAATAATTTTAGTCAGTTACAGTTTAAATTTTGCTAGTTTTTTTTACTTGGTTTTTTGTGATTTTTCAGTATACGCCGCGCTCGCGACCAAATATTGTGCGCCATAATGGCCGCTCCAGTACATTAGCTTCATGCCCCGTGTCTTATGGCCGCCTTGCGATACCGCTAACATGCCTATACGAGCAATAAGCGCTTATTAGGCATATACAAGATATTGCTTGTAACTATTATTTAATCGTGGCTGTGTGTATATACAGGGTGTCCCAGAAACCGACGTCAACCCGCCTAGGGCTGATAGAGCAGCTAAAAAACTATCGATTAAATTGTATGTTCAGCGATTTTTACTAGTTTCGGAGATATTGATTATTTTAAACTTATTTTTTTAAATTATCACATAAAGTTTTGTTTTTTCAATACAGAGTGAAAAGCAAACACTGGTATAGAGAAACAAACTTTATGTGATTCGAGCATAGCTCTTTCTGGCGCTATAATACATACCACCTTCGAATACCTACTCAATTTAAGATAACCGATCATTATTATAATTGGTTTTAGACGCAATGTATGTTGATTATCAGTAGTGATGCTTATCATCATTGACTTGGGATCAATTTAAAATTCATAAGCTATCATTATAACTTATTATTAATAAATAAGAATCAAAAATCCACTGCCTGTTTGTTCGTTAGTCAGTATTTTTACACAAAAAAGTCTCAAGGGATAAGTTTGCGATAAAAGCTGGCCTACATAAACATTTTTTTAGCATCCAAACCAATTTAATCCTACCCCAAACAACTTTCAGACACGTGCAAACACCTTTTCATCGTTTTGCGAAAGAAATAACAAATTTGTTCTTGGAAAAATGTTAGAAGCTGGAAACAAAGTACTTTTCCGTGCAAAATTACGATTTAACGCCATTTTGCATTACTTGACATACGAGTAATACATTGATCATACATATACCTAGACGATATTAAGATATACATTAGATACCAGATGCACCATGGATGGTATATTATAGTACACTGAAAAAAATAATTGGTCGCTTGTAACAAGATTGTGATTGTTGTGCATAAGCGTCTTGATCCCATACGAGCCTAACAAGATGATAGATACATCAACTAAGACGTTAGATACATCAATGTTAGTTGTAAAAGATGTTAGTTGAATCACTAAAGAAATTGCTGTCGTTAACTATCAGCTTTGGTTGATATAACTAATATCTTAACTATTGTAATATTTTTTTGTCAACTAAGTGAAAATCTCTCTTTGTTGGCTCTCATTTTTTTGAGTGTAGGAGGTCCGAATAGGAGATGATTTGGACCGCGCTGTTTATTCGATAAAAAGTACTTCATACCAAATTTAATATGCTAAATAATATATAGCGAATAGGCAGGCTGCAAAATTTCAGTCCAGTAAATAATTAATTAAAAACTTAAAAATTTACTTTGTTTTAAAAAATTGCAATTGCTTGTTTAGTAGACAAATTACATACCAATCGAAATTATAAAACCTATAGAATATGCAAACGTTAGGTTCACTATTTTTTTCCCGTTAAACTATTGGGTAGGCAGGTATAAACTAAGTCGGTACTAATCATTTGCACCAAACCTAACGTTTGCATATTCTATAGACTTCATACTTTCGATTTGTAATGTGTCTATTAAACAAACATTTGCAACTTTAAAAAAAAACATTTTCAATATTTTTTTTAATGATGTAAGTACTGGACTGAAATGTTTCAGCCTATCTATTCGCCACATATTATTTAGCGTATTAAATTTGATATAAAATACTTTTCATCGAATAAAGAGCCCGGTGCAAATCGTCTCCTATTCGGATCTTAGACCATTAAAGAAGTTGTGGCTTGATCAACTAGATGAGTCTGAGTGTAGATCCAAACCTCTGTTGTAGGTTTTACCTGCTGTTTACGTAGGTATATGGTAATGTATATTAGTATATTCTATTATCTTTTTATGTACTTTATTAAAGAAGATATTTCATTTTCTTCCTGGTTCTCCGGTGTATGTTCTATTTGTTATTTCCTGTAATTTTGTTGATTTGTCTACCCTTCTGCATTGTCCTTGTTATTCTAATCCAGGGTTAACTGGAAGAGATCCCATATGGGATAAGTTCGCCTATGTACATTATCTATATTGATACAAATATGTCTTGTAATTGTTTATGTGCAATAAAGAGTTTACATACATACATACATATCACAAATTGGCAGCTGCATCGTGGCCTAAAAATGCCGACTGTCCAAAAAGAATTCACAAACAGGCTGATTGCCTATTTCAAGAAATTCTAAATTCTAAATGTTTTTTCAGTAAATTGGCCACATGAGGGATCTTTTACACGTCGGCAATATGGAGTGAACCTACAAAACCATTATTGCGGATAAGAAGCGCCGCAAGAAACTCCAGCAGAAGGTCATTTTTTCAATCGTTAAATACAATAAGTAGAGAATACAATATTACCCTTAAACCATCTTGCCATTAAAGTAATGGACGAAGGAGAATGGGCAGAAATGTATGAACCCTGGCCTAGAAACCAATAACAATAAGCACTATATCCTCGGATATCCTTTTTAATTCTACAACGATTTTGTGTAGCGGGAAACCTCAAATAACTGTGAGAAATATTTAAAAAATCTGGAACATCGGCACGCCTGCATAGACGACGTTAGCATAATTACTTTGAAACACCGTTGTCTTTGTATGGCGATATATATATTTTTTTCACACTAATATTTCGAACTACCTGCAATCGTAATAGTTTTACAACTTAGAATTACCTATCCGGTGAGATATCTCTTGTCCTTATTAATTGGTAATATAGGCCAATTAGCCCTCCCTCCTTTACAAATTATTTAAGAGAATATTTTTTTTTTAATTTCTAACACTGACTGACTGTACTTCTAAAATGTAATAAACTCACTATCAAAATAGTAGTTTTCACAATCATGTTATAATAGAGAGCTTTTTAGTTGAGTACCGTATTCAGTAAGGTACAAGATTAAAAAGCTTGATTATGACTTTATTATGAACAATTAAATACTTTTTGTACGAGTTCATTAAAATTAATAATTTCAGTGGTTAGTTTTTATTTTACCCTTTTAAGCTTAGCTTTGAAAAGAAAAGTTATCATACCACCGGCGTCCGTAATGCTGCAGTACTGTGCTGTGATTGGCTAAGTACTAGCCAATCACAAAGCGTAAGCGTAAGTTTAAGTAGATTTTTGACAGATGACGCGACGCTGCTACGTTCCGAAACGCCATAGATTGGCAATTTTGTATCGGATCGAGTCTCCTTAACCAAGGACACATATTTTTGAAATACGAAGTTCTATTTTCAAATTTTTTTCGGTTGTCTAGAGCGTATCGAAACAGTTATTTCGATTGTTTCGGAAGTAACATAGACCATTCAACGATGAAAAGAGTGACGTTGCAGTATTCTCTATGAAATTTTAATACACAGATTTTAATCGACGAGTACAAAAAATAGCTGTTATACCATTCATAAGGACAAAATAAACTTTTAAACTCTAGTGATATAATACCCAAGAAGGCGGCTACCTACATGGTAATAGTGTATAAGCGTTTTAAACTGAATGTGGTGACCAACAGAGTATATAATGCTTTGACAACAACAATGCAGTTCGCCATGTTCTTAACCCTTTATAAGGCCTCAGTTTTGCTGTTATGCTACGTAAAATTAAAATGTGACGTTATCTATGAAAAGAGACCTTATTATCGATGGCGCTTCCGCCATTATTAAAGGTGCTCCGATATAAATACAACGTCGCGTGACGCAGTGCGGCATAAGCGCCATCGACAATATTAAGGTCCTTTTACATAGATAATGCCACAAACACAGTTTCATGTTTGACACTTCCGAGGGCATTTAGAAGCAAGTAATTTTTCGTGCAAAAACAGCAGAATATGTAACATATTCTATAGTATGTAAGGTTGAAATTCTAAATAAATATATGTGGTCGCTAAATCGCCTCTACCTTATAAAGGGTTAAATACATGTATTATTACGGCGCTAGCCAATTCCCTTAATGTAAAGCAGATTGCAAGATCTAATGAAGACAAAAATCACATAGATGACTAGAACTACAATCAAAAAAGTTAACGCTAAAATGATTTCCCGATACAAAAAAGTTTTACTCGCGAGTTTAAAAAGTATACGGGGATAAAGAGTTCGCGGTTTTTTCTCCTAATATGATTACGGGTTGCGAAGTTTTGTTCATTATTAGCTCCCTCGCGAGCCAACAACATTTTGTTTTTGTTTGATAAACCATTTTGAGGGTGTTATTAGCAAAGTAGGATGAAACGACAGTCATATTTTAATGGTCTTGCGTGTGTATATAAAATTGTTTTTTATTTGAGAACAATTGACCACGTGACTGTATATATATTTTTAAATTGGCATTTCGAACGACTAGACAAAATATGTTGGAATTATATAGTGTGTTACCGGCATGCGGGCATTTATTAAAACTGCCGATAATATGTTCCTTAAGCAATTGTTTGCAAGTATTATCAATTAAAAAATAATTAAAATAATGTCACAAATAATTTTCTTAGATACTGTCCATTTTTAATGTAGTGCATGTGCTGCATGTTCATCGTTATCAGTATCGCTGTTGCTTAGTACAAGGCATGTCGCGGTACGGGGGCAAATCATAATAACCAAAGTATCCGTCGACTGTCATCTACACTTGTCAAATTGCTGTGCTTTACATTGCTGGCAATTAAAATTTTGTTAGAAAGTTAACAAAGCCTGAAAATTTGTTTATTAATTAAATTAATGTCATGGTTACGTTACACATGTACGTTATTTTAATCTCCTTTAAAAAAAGCCAGGGTGCTGGTAACACACTGTATTATATTGAAAATGTATGTAAATGTTAATTTAATCATCTTTTTAATATTTTACATTATGTCTTCTTTTTTTGGTTATTGGACATGAAGTAAAAATACTTAATTCATGCAAGCGGCACTAAAATTAAACAGCAATCAACTTCCCTGTTAAAAAAAACTGTTTTTAAACTTCTCATAATTGTATGTTAATACATCGCTAAAATATACGCACAGCGCTAAAATATACTGTGCTTTTCCTTCCTAGAGTTTAAAAATATTACGATAATATTCACTTATAAAATTCACATGCCGAAATGCCAAAATATTTCGACAAAATATTGGCTTTAATCAGAAAGGAATTGCGTTTTAAAATACGTTTAACGGGACGTAATTTAGTTAAGTATAATTACTTGCGTGGTTTATTATTTTTGCTTTTTTAATTTTCTGTAGGATAAAAATGTCACCAACGCAAATAAACGATTTTTTTTCTTTATTGTTGCATAAAGAAGGTAAACGAGTAAGATCCGAGACCCATATGCATTTGCATTCTCAAGACTATAATCTTAAGACTGCAGTCCTAAGATTGCAAATGCATTGCCAATCCTGAAGACAAAGAGGAATGAATGAATGAATGATATTTATTTTGCAAAGTAAGTCACAGTTATACATTGCATGTTATGTCAAAGTACAAGAAATTACATTGGAATCGTCAAAAATATACAAAATTTTGAATATACCTAATCAAAAATAGAAATAAGAAGTCAGGATAACAACAATAACAATGCAGAACTAAGGAGTTATCACTGAAGGATCGTCTTAAAAATAGCATGCAACCGAATTAGCAATTTAAGAAAAAAAAAAAACATGCCAGTAATTTCACCAGTTGTCGTGCGAACGGCAGGTTCCAGGATAAGATGGTGGGATTGACCTGGACGAACCCTGCATAAGCTCTTACCGGGTGAAAATTCACAATAACACTATCTGTCGTTTCTTTTCCTTATTTTTTATGTGTGTTATTGTTGTGAATAAATGTTTATTCTTTTACTAAAATGCCTCAATAATCAAATAACAGTAAAGCTAGACAAGTTGCTAAACGCTTACGTAAACAATTTTCGAAAACTGACATTATGGAATTGACGTAGACGCTCGACGCAACCGTTTGACAGCTTACGACAATCCTATACATTTTGGATGACGATAACGAACGCCGAATGCATCTTGTATAGTGCAAGGTATAAACAAAATAAGCTTCATCATAAATTCAACAAGTTGTAGTTTGTTACCGTTTCTTGTAACAGAGCCTACTTCCTTATTCTCAGTTTGTATATTTTGTTTAGCTCAGTCTGTGCATTACGTTAGCAATAACTGGCCATGCCATATTTAACAAACACTTACACACTTTAGGTGTTACAGACAGCCCCCTGGGCAGAGCCTGCTGCAGAAACTGCTGCCAACGTCATCAAGGAATGTCCTGAGGTGGCAACATAGCGTGAGACACCTCGGACTGGAACCGAGGTCGCTACCAGAAGTCGTCGGCAACGTCAAGTGTCTGCTAGGCTTCTTGGTGGAACTGGCTTGGCAGGAGTAATGCCACCAACCCCTCACGCCAAATAGACGCATATTTGAGTCCTCGAGTTACGGAAAAGAGCCCGCCACAACCTATAACCTATAAGTAAGGCAAGGCAGCTGACATACAAACTATATTTGTGTTACAAAAAAGGGCCATTCGTTCTATTTACAACTTAAACTCCCGTGACTCTTTAAGAGAACTTTTTAAAGAAATTAATATCTTGACTGTAGCGTCTCAATTTATTTATGAGAATATTATTTACGTTATTAGAAATTTAGATTCTTTCACCAAAAATTCTGATATACATAATTTAAATACCAGAAATAAAAATAAAATCGCTATCCGAAAATTCCGCGTCCGTAAAGTATATAAATCATTTGTTGGTCAATGCATTCATTTCTATAATAAATTACCTGACGAAGTTTTAAAGTTACCCTTTCCAGCACTTAAAAGTTACTTGAAAAGGTCGTTAATGTCTAAAGCGTATTATAGGATCGAGGACTATCTAACAGACAAAAATGCATGGCCTAAATCCGAAACTTAGTCAATAATAATTTATTCAAATGCAAAATCTTTATCTTGTCTAGGGCACCGTTGATGTAGGAAAACATATCGAAACTTTTATGTGGTCGTCTCGCACCATCTTATATACACATAAGTATGTGTTTTTTTTTTCTCTATCTCTCCCGTAAGATTCTTAATTGGCATGTTTTCCTGCTGAACTACGCATGTTATTTAATACTATATTTAATTTAATATTTATAGCTTTATATAATGCTAGACTAAGTAGTACCATTGTAATAAGAAATATGTTTAAAAAATGACTGACTGCTGAGTTTCTTGCGGCGTTTCTTCTCGGCAGTGGTCTTCTCTTGGGAAGCGCTGGTAGATTCTTGACGTGTAAAAGTGCCCGTGCGGCCTACTTACTGAATAAATTTATTTTATCTTTTTTATCTTTATCTTTTAAGTTAGCATTTTCTAACGTCAAATTCCACTTTAGATAATCCTTGAACACTATAAATAAATCATAAAGCTTAGAAACCTCTCCAACTTTGGCCGTTAAAGTCGTGTTAAATTTACTACTGGAACAATTGAGTTAGCGACATAGTTACCGATAGTAAATCAAAGTTTTAGGTGTCGTAAAATCTTTCAGCAACAGTGTGGGTGACCGTATTAGAAGGGCGACATTTAATGATTGCGGGTTCATATATCAAATTGCTAAGTTGACAAAATATTTATTTCTAGTGACAGAATGTATTGCGCATACATAATACCTTCTTCTTGAATCACTCTATCTTTGATGAGAACCGCAGTAAAAGCAGCGCTTTGCGTATTTTAAACGTTCCCATTTCTCAAAAAGTATTAGTCTAATAATATTAGTATTTTGTCTCATAAATGAAACCTAAAAAATGAGACAAAACATATATTATTAGTCTAGTAATTTTTGAAAAATGGGCCCCAAGAAGCGACTTTGTTTTATACTGTGTAAATAAGATTTAAATTAACTATCTCTATCGCTCTGACGCTACGATACGATGAGGTATCGAATCTGTGCGATAAACAATTACAGATCTAGTGAATAATCCTTTCGCATCGTGAAAACTCGGAACTCACGTCTACTTCCGAATGATGCCGACGTGTCTATGAATTATTGAATTATTAAGTGACATGTTTGTGTTAAATAAACAGCGTTCTTTAGTTATCAGTGCCAAATGTCAAACCACTAGTTTGAAGTATATCACACCGAGATGTAAAACCACCACGATTAAATATATAGAAATTAGGAGTAGGTAAACAAGAAGAAATATAAATAAATGTTGAAAATAATTTCACAGGCTTGTCGATCTAAACGTTTCCCAGGTCTTAATGCTTTCGGCATGACTTGATTAAAAAGAACTAAAAACAAACTTAATCTTAATTAACAAAAAAATACTCTGGTATTAGCCACTCTATATCGATTATCACTCTCGCGATGCGACGGTCCCCCACGTTGTCTTGATGGGTACTCGTACTGAGTCAGACTGAAGTAGCATGACGAATACGAACATTTCCGAGAAAATGCGATGTGAAAGGATATATCACTACATCTGTACAGGGCCAACTCTTCTCGGTCAAACGAAATTGCTCTTTCAAATCTTTTTAAAACTGTTTTATCAAAGCAAGCAAAGCTGTTACATTATTTACGACGTACCTACGACTATTTTCGCCATCTTAAACCTGTTTCCAGGGATTATCAGACGGGCATAAAATTACACGTGGGGCCTTCGGCGTAACTTAAGAGAGTCGTAATGTGAGGCGAGCTGAGAACGTGCACACACTGCTCGGTGGAAGATCGAACAATTCAGAAGAATATTTTAAATAATGGTGTGTCAATATATCGCACCTTTAAAACAATACCGACGTAATTCAGAAATTTTAAATTTCGAATTAGGTCTCTATAATAATAAATTTATGACTTGAAGTTTGAAAGCAGAAATTTTGAATTAGGTCACTATTGTTCTAAAGGTGCGATATTGCTAGATCAAAAGAGTCGTAATTCAAAATACAACTGTATTTTAAAATCAACTTTAATACAACTACTATAAACTTGAAAAAAACTAACAAGGATTTTGAGTTGATACTGTTTTGATCTAACAGTGTGATATTTGTAACCCCTGACGCATATACAGGGTGTTGCAAGTTACACGTGTGGATCTGTGTAACTGGCATTCGTAACTTTCATCGTTTGATTCGATCACTAGCTTTTAGTTACCCTTGTAAATAAGAATTAAATAAATAAAAACTTTCAATATAATGGCGATCCCTTAAATAATTTAAAAAAAGCATCCCTTTGCTCTCAAAGGGATGCTTTTACGATATCTTAGACAGATACTGTACACAGATTTATACATTCAGATCCAAAGATACAGAGATACTTATGTAATGCGTGAAACTTTATACCTTTTTTGTTTGGTGGGGGTTAAAAATCGTCTATATACATGTTGTGTTGATTCTTGACCGCGTGTGAATTAAAAACACCCTGTATAAACTTTATTAAATAAACAAAATCAAATTTTAAACTTCAAAAACCAATTAATAGTATTATAACGCCGATATGTACCTTTTGGAATACCTATGAATATAAACAATGATTCGTGTACACAGGATGTTTAAAAACTATTTTTCGGTCTGTGTGTATTCTAACGGAGATTGTACAGAACGGGAAAGGTTTATAAGGAAGCGGCCACGCGGAAGAGTTAATCGAGCGGCTGAGCATTAGATACAAACTGGGAATCCTATTCCCGGGAAAAAATCCACCTCGAGGCGTAATCAGAGGCGCCAACTATGAGAAAAACGAAGCTAACGAGAACCTGATATCGTACATAGATTATCAGTTATGTACGATTTTCACAGAGGATGATTTTAATGGATTTAGATATCTGATATCGGTTATCTGTAAAAGTACCTACCTAATAGTTTTGTTTAATTTTCAATCATCTATACATAGTATATATAGGATGATTGAAAATTAAACAAAACTCCGTTAGGATGCATTTGATGAAATAAACGAGGGTAATTTTTATACATATTCTCCTATTGCCAAATTAAACTAAACACAACAAACAAACATATAACAAATTTAACTGTTGTAATAGTATAGCTATTAATTAAATAGGTTCACTAATGTTTGACCAAAAAACGTTTCACCAAATAATTCATTTCACAAACATATCATTTGACAAATCGCTTTTTTTCCGAAACTGTAAATATTTCAGGATTTAAAAAAAAATAAACCTAACCTAATGATTCTTTTCACAAACCTAATGTTGTGAAATGAATCATTTGGTGAAACGTTTTTTGGTCAAACGACACGACCCCAATTAAATAACACCTTTGTAACATTATGATATTGCAATAAATTACTGATTACTGCATAAAATTTTATGCTCTAGACAATAATTAAAATACATTTTTATAAACTAAAAAATACTTATTATAATTACCTCGCGGAGTGTCCTGTAGACAGACATCGTTTGAATTTGGAACTCAGAGTGTTTCGAACTAAGATTGATTTTGTAATACATCTGTTTAATTATGACATGACATTCCACGGCTTAACTATGTTAAAAATTAATATCCAAGACTCAGGAGGTAATACGAATCCGGATAGGTACAGTCAAGGACTTTAATTGTTATGCCACTATGGAACCCTGTCGCATAACGTTAATCATTCATTTAAGCGTAATTTCTGTCATGTGGTTTGGCTCTGTCATTATGACAGGGTTCCATAGTGGCATAACAAGTAAAGTCCTTGACTGTACAACATCGTTATTTTCACTAACAACTAAGTTAACCGTGTCGTCAAAATATGATCCAACATTGCACTTAAAAATTATCTAACAACCTTTCCTCTAGAGAAATGTCAGATAATTTCAAACCCAATGTTGCTGTATATATTATTGCTTGTCACTGTACAGGATACTCTCCGGGGTGTCTATTGCAACAATCCTTTGGGAATACCTCGATCTAACCGCTGATGTCTTTTGGTTGACGTGATAATTATGAATTAAACATGGTTCGTCTATACAGGATGTTTAGCAGTCGATGTTTTGTTTTGTTTTGAATGTGTAATTTTACTATTATGCTAAATCATAATACAAATGACTTAAGATAAAGTAAGTGGATCAGTGTTATATCGACCGTGTGGTCGAGAATAAAAATAATGTTTATAATTTTTCACCTAATTTCAAACGGATAAGTTTCACAACTGCACAAAAGTCATTATTTTTACAACCGTATTTCATAATTTCGCAAGCGATGCTTGTCAAAAGAAGTATAATTTATCTTTGAATTTAACGTTGTCATAAAGTTCGCTTATTTATGTAGAGTTTTTGAAAAGTAAATCAAAGAAAGGCAGGTGAAATGAAATTATTATGAGAGATTATCTAGAATTTAGATGAGTTCAGGTAAAGTAATTCTGGAAAAGATAGAAAACATAAAACATAAACAGAATATTTAAAGAAATTAGTATTTTGACAGTAGCGTCACAATTTATTTATGAGAATATTATTTATGTCATTAAAAATCAAGACTCTTTTGTTAAGAATTGTGATATACATAATTTGAATACAAGAAATAAAAATAAAATTGCTATTAAAAAATTTCGTGTCCGTAAGGTATATAAATCATTTGTTGGTCAATGCATTCATTTCTATAATAAATTACCTGACGAAGTCTTAAAGTTATCATTTCCAGCACTTAAAAATTACTTGAACAAGTCGTTGATGTCGAAAGCTTATTATAGGGTCGAGGACTATCTAACAGATAAAAATGCTTGGCCTAAATTAAACACCTAAATAACTTAGTAATAGCTTAGTCAGGAAAATATCTAAACATTGTAGGTATAATTATTGTCTAGGGGACACGGTTTCTGTAGGAGAATGTATCAAAACTATGTGGTTGTTTTGCACCGTCATGGGTAAGTATATGTGTATATATATATATATATACATATATAAAATTATTATTATTACTATTTAAGAGTTCATCTGAACATACTGAGTTTTGATACATTTTCCTGCTCAACTACGCATGATATATATATTTTAATGTTAAATTCATTGTTTTATATAATGCTAGGTTAAGTTCTATAATTGTATAAGTAATTTAAAAAAAAAACGATTGACTGTTGAGTTTCTTGCGGCGTTTCTTCTCAGCAGTGGTCTCTTGCGAAGCGCTGGTAGATTTTTGACGTGTAAAAGTGCCCGTGCGGCCTACTTACTGAATAAACATCTTTTATCTTTTATCTTTTTATCTTTTAATAAGTAACAAACATCCCTGAAAATCCTACGAAACACCCTCTAAGCATAGCACACAAAAGAGCTGTACTTTACTAAATTCTACGTTACACACGACGTATTATTATTGTCGACCAAATAATGCGGCCTTTCAACTTTGACATAACTTCCAACTTTCAACTCCAAATGTCACCCCTTAATGTAAGCTCCTCCTCATCTTTAGGTAAAGGGAGCGTCACGATGGTCGAACTTAGGTGAAGGCGAGTAACATAACTAAACAGTATGTCTACTCGCTCTCAAACTACACGCGCCGTCATATTGATAGCATAATCTCATCACGACCCTATTGTTTTATGGCGTGCAAACGATATTCAACCTTACAAAGTAGCAGACCTTTTATATGATGAACTTTATGCAAAGGAAATAGAGTATGATCTAAATAAATAATTAATTACCAGGGGACAGACACACAGATTGACTAAGTCCCTAATTAAGCACTAGGCTTGCACTATGCGTACGAGACAACGATAAACAACAACAATTAACGATAATTTTGTCCATTTGAATATTTAGTTAATAAATATGTATGTACCTTTATTGATACTATATTGTAGGATGATAAAATCAAATAACAGTTCAAAATTTTTCCAATTTTAGATAAAGGTAAATTATTGTCATTTTATTGCACCTAGGTACCTATTTTTTGATTTCTGTTTCACCTTAAGGTTGTCTGGTACATAATGATTGTAGCATTAAGTTCACCTTTCGTACACTTTTTTATTTTGTACAATAAAGTATTTAAATAAATGAATAAACTTAGATACAAAGCGAAATACATAGAAAACATCCAATACTCTGGAACAAATACTCACGCTAATCTCACAAATATCCACCTTTACCGGGATTTGAACCTAAAACCGCCAGCTTTGTAGGCAGGGTCACTACCAACTAAGCTAACGTGTCCTCACCAACAGTATCATAAAACATAATCATTAAAAGAAAACTAGCTTATTCATATATAAAACGGATTCAGTCTTACCAAAACCCAAGCTAAGTTTTAACTGTAAGTGATCACTAACGGAACCCAGAGCACTAAGACCGCGAATAAGTGCGATGGTCTTACTCTAAGTGCGGATCCCGAAGTGGGCGCAATAAAAAGAACTATTAGCGGCCAGCGTAATCGCTGAAAACGTTTTGTTTTAGTTAAAAGAAGAATAAGTTCGGTAGGATTGTTGAGATGAAAAGCGGTGTTAAAAAAGAACACCCTTGTTTAGATATTTTTGAGAAACTATTATTTTATTTTTAGTATACAGTGTGTTACCGGCGGGAATTTATTAAAACTGCGGATAATATGTTGCTTTAGCAATTGTTTGTAAGTATTATCAATTAAAAAATAATTAAAATAACTTCACAATTAATTTTCTTAGATACTGAACGTTTTTAATGTAGTGCATGTGCTGCGTGTTCATCGTTATCGGTATCGATGTTGCTTAGTACAAGGCTTGTCGTGGTACGGGGGCAAATCATAATAATCAAAGTATCCGTCGACCACCATTTAACACTTGTAAAATTGCTGTGCACATTGATGACAATTAAAATTTTGTTGAGAAAGTTAACAAAGCCTGAGAATTTAGTTATTAATTAAATAAATGTCATGGTTACGTTACATATATACGTTACTTTAACCTCCTTCAAAAAAAGCCAGTGTGCTGGTAACACACTGTATATACAGGGTGACAGGATATTCGATACAATCCTTTTAAGGAGGCATAGTAGAGCTCATTTGGATCAAATTAAGTCATGGAGTACCCTGACCGAAAATTATTAGTTTCTGAGATATTTATAAAATTTTAATCAGAATTTTGGTGATTTTCCCTTATGTCCATGTCACGAAAAATTCTGCATGACATGTTTTATTTCAGAAGTTTTTTTATTGGTATTTTACATTATTAGAATCATTACAAATCAGTGAAGTTTTTAAATTCATTTGCCCGTTTTTTTATAATCGTTTTAATCCTTTAGGGTAATACAGTCAATCCCGGGAAGTCCCGCATACAATAATAAGAAATAATTATTTTTGGTGGTTGTAACCACTCTTAGTTACGTCCTTCCGCGAAGTTTAGGTAAATAGGCACTACCTATTCCGAGCTCTGGGTGGTGATTCTCTCAACAAGCAAAGGTGATCATTCGCTCGAGTGAAGGTCCAAGCGGCGAGTTTAAGTAGTCCCGACAGAGCGAACAAAACACATTTTAGCGCGAGTATTCAATTTGGCAGCATGACTACAACAACGTATAAGGCTCCCTAATTGACAATGCACGCGCTAAAATGTGTTTTGTTCGGTCGGACGGGACTACTTAAACTCGCCGCTTTTATTCGCTCTTCCGTCCGACCGGCCGCCGTTTTTTGAGAGAATAACACACCTAGTTATAACTGTCAAGTAAATAAGAGCTATCGTAACGTTGACAAAACGACAAGAGCAATACGGTTTTACTGCGTAGAATAGAGCCCAACTGGGGTCCTAGTGAAAAAGGTTATAAGTCGACTTAACTCGTAATAAAAAAGGGTATGTACATGAACGGAGTATACTATAGACTTAAACCCTTTTTCAATTGATCTTCAGAAGACTTATAACCTTTTTCACTAGGACCCCCTCGCTCCCTATTCAGAAAATGAATCGTCATTAGTCCTTTACAATTAAACATTCACTGAATTACTATCATAAATATAAATTGATTACATTTTAATTTGTTCATTCCATACCAAAATGGCGTCCGCACGAAACCGCAGGAACGTAATTAGTAGCGTGTAGTTGAATTTCTGATAATGCAATATAACGCTGCCATTTTACAGAGAAATTGATAATTTAAATAATGTATGAATAATTATGTTACAATTATCCCTAATTTAGTGAGTTTATTGTGGTAGAATTTCATGAATGGTAACATAATCAAGAATACGTGAAAATACTCGTAACATAATATCTACTACCTTGGTAACTTGGGAGTTGAAAATTACCCACGTAATTTCGCACAACAGTGAAAAAAAAGTTCTATTAAAAAAGTAACTATTACCGGTTGTTTTATCTCAACACTGGAACACAACAATACGAACACTACTGCTTGGAGGTAGGCTTGAGAAAAAGATGATGGTAGCAATCTGAACGAACCCTGTACAAGGTTTTACCACCCCCAAAGGTCTCTAATTCTTACATTTAGATGATTTTTAATATCATTTTCTTACATTTAGATGATTTTTAAATTGATAATTTATTACAACGCAAACCTACAAAGTAACAACGGTACACAAAATGTCGAAAACTAGTCGGCCAGTAATTAGTAACCGCGAAATGGGACACGTCAGAAACACGCGCGTCACGCCGCAATGACGCCCGGTTTACCGCGTACGGCGGAAACACTCCAATGAAGCCACGAAATGTTTACCTTAAGCGTAGAAATCAGTTTTTTTTACAATTAACTCTTCTTTTTCTTCTTTGGCGTAACACTTTTGTCAGAGTGGCCGTCACGTTGATTTTGAGGGCTGCTTCACAATGCGACGCCATTTTTCGCGAACTGCCGCCCTCCTGGTACATTCGTGTAGAGGACCGTCGACGGCGGTTTTTATTTGGTCCGTCCACTTCATCGGCGATCTTCCGCGTGGTCTGATGCCCTCGACCTTGCCTTGCACTGCCAGGCGTTCGATAGATTCGCATCCGTGAGGATACGAGTTTTTACTATGCTTGATAGTCTCTCCCTGTCTCCCTGATGTCTAGCGAAACATGTTAATAACACATAGTTGCTGGAGAAAAAAAGAACAAGTATAACACATAATTATCAGGGGACAATCACATAAAGCACTATTTCCACCAAACGGCCCGCAACGGATCGGATCGGAAAGAATTTTATGGTCTTTAAATGATACTGAATCATATATGTACTGTTTTTAAGTCTACTTTACCAAGCTACGCACAACCAGCTTGACAGCGGGCATCTTCCGCGACACGTGAACGTCACCGAAACACCGTTCGGCTTTATTCTCGAAAGTGCGCTCAATCACGTGGTAGGAACGAAACTATTTGACTGTGTGCGGATACGTTCGCAAGCAGCCGTACGGTGCAGATCGTGTGCGTCGACATACTTTCGACCGCGAACGGCTGTAACCGCCCGATCGTATGCGTCGACGTGCTGGCGGACACGATCGGCTGTCGACGCATCCGTACGTATCCTTTCCGATCCGATGCGATGCGAGCCGTTTGGTGGAAATCATCCTTTAATTGACCTAGTCCCAAACTAAGCTCTAGGCTTGTACTATACGTACTAGAAAACGAAACCTAGTCGGCAAGTGATTAGTAACCACGAAATAGGACATGTCAGAAACACGCGCGTCACGCTGCATGACGCCTGTATCCTTACCATGAGTTACAATTATTAACGTACTCACTAGCGAGTCAAATGCTCTGTCCCTCGCAGACCTCGCACTATTCTTATAGAGTGCAAGGGACAGAGCTAGCGAGTATGGTTGTTGTAACTGATGGTAAGAGTTCTGGTTTAAAGCATACCGAACACAGTCCAATGAAGTCACGAAATATTTACCTTAGGCGTAGAAATCACAATAATTTTACAGAATTAGCTGTTGGTCATGACAAAAAAAAACAGGGTGATGTCAAAAACTGGTTGGGGAATAATAAGATTGATACTAATATAGTATTCGGGTTTGGACATACGTCGGGGCAAAACCGGAATAAGTAAAGGCTTCAGGTTTGTTTAATACTTTCATATTCTGATGATTTGTTAACTTTTCCTTATGAAACTGACTAATTAAAAACGTTGATTTCATTAATTCGTGTTTGAAAATTATTAATGTACAACCTCAAATTCTTAGCTATATGGCTTTATGCCGGTCCTTCCTATCTTATTTAATTAGGTACTCAAAACAATCCACTGTTCACGAGAGATCCTGGGCTTAAAATAATGTTTCACAATAGTACATTTTGATGAAAGGGCTGAAAATATGTCATTTTAATCGAGTCCCGGTGGTAAAACATTTGCGAAAAATTACAATGGACTAAAACTTAAACAGTAAATAAAAGAGACCATTTTTACTTAACGTTAGTATGATAAAAATTCACAGTGCTATTTGAACAATGAAGGGTTAAAATATAGAAAATTAAAAAACACTAGCGCGAAAATTCCAACTTTCCGCACGACATGCAGCTACAAAAAGTAAAAAGCAATTGTTCGAAAAATTCAACTTTCCGCACGATATATAGCTACAAAAAGTACCACTTTTTGAGCAACTGTATTAAAATTATAAAATACAGTCTCTTAGTTACTTCTATTTCCACAATTTAATAGTGACTAACCTCAAAACAGTGCCAAATAAACGGACTCGTTAGAGTTGCTTTCATAGCATAATACCTCAAAAGTACAACCCGAGACCAAATTAAACCAACCCCAAAACAAGCTAAACCGAACTCTAACTACAACTGAATAGCGGCCCAATTGACTGAACCACTAGGCCCCCAACTGGGCCACCAAAATCGTCAATACAAAGTTAAATCTACAGCTGTTTTCATCAATTTTAAACCTTATCTCTTTGTGATAAGGCCCTTGTGTAACTGTTTCTTATTTTAGTGTAATCAGAATGACAGGACTCGTGACGTCATTAACGCCTTGCTCGGTGTTAAATTCTTGTTGATTTATTTGTCTGTGTGCAGCTTAAATTGTAAGCCAGTGTTGTACAAGACGAAAGCTACTGTATGAAAATGATAATAAAGTGCATTTTAGCTTACGTCCTTACTGTTATGTAAGATGATATAGGGTGTAGTTGTTTTCAAAACTAGATCTATCTTATTTTTTGCTACGAATTAAGGCGGAAATTGAGCGTTGGTGCCAACGCCTAGTGGCTTAGGGAGTCGAGTCGTAATCGTAAGGCACTGGGTCTGAACCCGGCGGTACCAATGAGGTTTTCTAACTTTAGTATATTTATTACTCGTTGCTCCTACGGTTAAGCAAATACATCGTGAGGAAACCTGCACATTCGAACAGTTAACGTGTAAGCTGGTAATTGCACAAAGATCCTAAATGGTCGAAGTAAGTATATCCAAAAATGCCTAAATGTTCAATTTCATTTTCATTTCCACACGCCATAGTGCAAAAAAAGTTCTTGTTGTTTTTTTTTTGCTTATCTCTATTTATTTTTACAAGGTGTAATGTTATTTTGCTAACAAAACTAGCGGTCCCGGGTTCGTTTTCCTGTAAAGGCAGATGTATGTCTGATATAATATAATATTGTGCCGTCATATTTATTTATTTTCTTTATTATTTTTCACATCAGCATGTTACTTACATTTTAAACATAGCAATACAACCGTACACCAAAAATAACAATAACATAAGCTTAACCTTACGCCGTAAAAACAACAAACAAACAGACTTTCGCATTTACATTAGAATATTACGTGATGCGGTACGTTCAAAAGCTACAAGTTTGACGTACTTGGAGTTTTAATACCATTTTGTTAGTATAATAAGTACGAAACAAAGTTTAATTACAACTTGTCAGCTTTACGAAAACAAATTCCTAGCCTCAGTGTTCATACAGCGGGAAATATTTTTCGACATCGTTGAGGTGTTCGGCGTCACTTTGGTACAAAAAATAACAGCCTGTAACATACTTCACTTTTTTAATTCCTTTACCTATATTTATAATAAACACAAACTTTGAGTTTTCCTTTTCAAGGGGTGTTAAATAAATTTCTAAGACAGAAATGAAATGTATAAAATAGGCTTAAATTTATACGGATAATGGATTACTTTTTAATCTTATAAAAAAAAACACAAAGTTATCTAGTTTGATTGGAGACACAGGGTGTTGTTCACCCGCGGTTTCAAAATATCTTCAACATTTTTCAGGTTTTCCCAGTGCTAAGAGAGAAGGCTCTTCGTGTTTGTGATCGTCAGAATATTTGATTATTATTTATAAAATATTGTTTTATAATTTTTCTCGACAATTTTGAGTAAATATTACAAAAATGCTGTGGTACATTTATGTACCCGTGTTGGTACTTTCTTTCTTACCCTGTTTAAAAGAAAATTGGTATCTTACATAATAAATGGAACTGCTCTTTTTATGTTTTTATAGTTATATCTTGTATTTATATGACTGTTTGTTTCCTAAATAAAAAAACGTATAAATAAGTATAAACAAAAAAAATGCATGGTTTTGTCCTAGGTATTCAAAAACTGGTCAAAAGCATGTCTGGAAACGGGAACGGGAATATCATTAAATTATTATAATAGACCATCCTGAGCTCAATTAACTGTGAATATTGAAATCACCGCGACAGGGCAGAATGACCGACCTATCAATATTACTAGCCGCAAAGCGATTAATGATTACCAAAAACGCTATTTACTATATTAAAAATAGCCGCCATTTGGTTCAAAATAATACCAAAAACACGATAAAATTAAATCGATATAATTTCATGTTTACTGACTACTGGTTATTTGGGACACCCTATAAAAGGGAGCCTTAGGGCAAAAAAAGTGAAACTACCTTAGACCACTCGTACTCCTAGATCAAAACAGTAGTAACTCAAAATACAATTGCATTTTAAAATCAACTTTAATACAACTTCTGTGAACTTGAAACTATTAAATTGCTACTTGCAAGGATTTTCAGTTAATACTGTTTTGATCTAGCAGTTCGACTTTTTATGGCATTGAGAAGGCAAACAAACATACAGGGGTGTTATTCTCTCAAAAAACGGCGGTCGGTTGGACGAACGAGCGAATCGAAGCGGCGAGTTTAAGTAGTCCCGTCCGAGCGAACAAAACACATTTTAGTGCATGCATTGGCAATTAGGCAGCCTTATACGTTCGAGAAGTCATGCTGCCAAATTGAATACACTACTTAAACTCGCCGCTTGGACAATCACTCGTCCTTCCGTCCGTTCGTCGTTGATGAGAGAATCACACCCCAGGCCACCAGATGGTAAGTAAGATCTGAGACTCAATCATATACTTTTCCATTCTCAAGACTACAATCTTAAAACTGCCATCCTAAGAATGCAAATACCTTGTCAAACTAAGAAAGAAAGAAAGAAAGAAAATAATTTTATTTGGCAGGCATTCCACACTAGTATACAGATTAATAAGATTAAGGCAATATAAATATAAAACTAAAAACTAAGATTACAAATGCCTACCAAAATGGTCTTCACACAGCTAATGTGCTAAAACGTTGGAGAACGTCTCGTCACGCTGGTTTTCAATGAAGCCAGAAACAATATTATAAAACTAAGTAGGATGATGGCGCTAACTTCAAGCCGTCATACAATATCACAAGCAGCAGTTACTTACAAATAAAAACAAAAACACAAACTTGACGGCTAACCCCACACCGGAACACAAAAACGAACACTGCTGCTTGATAGATTAAAGGATAAGGTACCAATCCGGACAGACCCTGCACAAGATCCTACCACCACTAAAACTAATGTTAGTTACATCTTATTTAAGATGTAATTTAAACTATTTCGTTGAATCACGAACAAAGAGCAGCCCGAGCTCGATTAATTCTGAATATTGAAATTCACCTCGCCGCCGCAGGTTGACCGACCTGTCAATATTATTCGCCGCAATGCTATTAATTATTGCCATTGAAATAATGATTTCAACCGCAACAATTATTAAGAAGTAAATAATTTATTTGTACTGGGAAATGGACGAGTAGATAACTGCTGAGTCCAGCCAATGGTTTTTAAATTACTTGTACCTACTTGATTTTCAATTTTAAACCACCTGTGTAAGAATTTATACAGGTGGTTTAATATTAAAGGAAAAGAAATGTTTTTGTGCTATTGGAGGCAAATGCGCTAGCGGGTCATGTGATGTAAAGTTATCACTGCCGAGGAACACCAGCTGCAACACAAACGAATCGCTGATGCGTTTTCAACTTTGTGTTGTGTTGAGAAAAGAGGTGCTATGTTACTATTATGTAAAGGTGGTTTGTAATATAAAAAAATTGAACACATAATAATTACGTATTTGAAATTTTGTTAAATCTAATAAATATCAACTACATCAAAAAAAAAACAACTACATTAAATGAAGTTTTCATACAAATTGTCAAGAAACAGAATATGAGCGGGTCTCGTTTGATTAAAGATACTAGCTCAAAAATCAAACATAATTTTAAATGTCTAATAGCACGAAGACGAAACGAGTTTTTTTGACACAAATTTATGTTCCCCGCCTGCAAGCGACGTGCTAAGAAAGTAAAGTGCTGTCATTTTTTAGAATTCAGATAATATTGCAGGGCGTTTTATCTTGTTCATCCTTTATTATAGAAATGTGCTGGCGGCTATTCTCGGCGATGGTGATACGATGCTGATTGAACGTTTCTGGCGTGCACGATTTGATTTTAGAAGGCGAAATTATGAAAAACTCAACCGTAAAATAAAACAGCATCAGTGTCATGCGATGAACGCTAGAATTTAGTTAGAATAATAGTTTACAATATTAAAAACGCTTATTTAGCATAATAATTAGTAGTAGTGGTTCGAAATATAAAAAAAAAACATTGATTTTTTCTTTACGCATATACATTAAAACTAAATCGAAATACTCCGATTAGATGGAATAAAGATAAATAAACTATGTCACAAAATTTCAAACATAAAAAAACAGTGCTTTTTAGTGAATATAAAATTATTACCATCCCAAACAAAATTACTATCCTTCTCCTTGAAGCCTTGGAACACCCTGGAAAGCTTAGCAACTAGAAACTAAAGTAAAAACATGGCCTTATTTTTCAAGCCCCGTATGACACATACTAAAAATATTACAACCCTTCTACTGCATCAAACTGTTTTCCTAGAAAGCGTAATATAATAATGTGCTGCGAAGCTAGTTTCACGCGGCGTCATAAATGTAAAATTTATATTTACGTCCTAGTTACGTGGACCGTCATACTACACTCATGTAAACGTAATACGACACGCGTTCAGCAAAATGTGAAACGTGCGCTTATAATGAACGTAAGCAAAATAAGGTAATTTTGTTCTTAACAAGCAACATCCTGTAGCTTAATTGGCTGTTTTATTGATCTAAAAATATATCTGCAGTATCAAAGGAATCACCACTTTCAAATGTATGTTGACATTTAACTCGAACATGTTTTTTTTAACGTATAAAATAAAACCCAAACACGAGGCGACTCGAACTTCCTTGTTATTTTATAATTAGCATATTACTGTTCAAAACATACATAATAGCTAAATTGCTTCAGCGATTGCATGTGTGCGTGTAAATAGAGTATAAATAGATGGTGTTCCTAATTTACATAATAATCTTATACAAACACCGCAAAATAATATGTCAATTTTGTTCTGAATCAAGAGACACCCGAGACAAAGACCAGACGCTCGAGAGACTATTCTAAATGCATTATAAGAACTTAAATTCAGTAACATTTTGCGAATACAGGAAAGACCAAATTTATTGAAGAAAGAAGCAGGTATTTGGTTTTTAATGCATCGTAAAGAGTCTGCACTACATTTACAGGCTGTTGTTAAAAACGTAACGCTACCTAATAAAAGAAAAATATGGAAAGAGTATATGTTTACGCATTCAACTTCTCATAAAAATTGGTAGCTCATAAAAGTAAGTAGGTACAATTGTTTTAGTTTGAGTGCTTTTCGAATTCTGAATGAGGATTTTTTGCTTTGTTCTTAGTGAAATGCATAGCTATGTTAGTACGAGTATCGCTTGCTAACCAAAAATAATAACAATTTTCTTTACTTTTTGTTTATAAATAACTTACATTTCCGAAAAATAACTTTATTCAATAGCAAAATTAAATTAACGCAAAGTTTGATTAATATTTTGTGCATCACGTCTCAAAGCCACCCTGTACATTGAAACACAAACAGGGTTCCGTACAGATAAAAGTGACAAGCGGCGCGTTCTAACGACCGGGGCCTTCCGCACCGATAGCGTAATGACTACTTCACTGAAGTTGCGGCGATTAAAAATGACAGTTGAATTTTGAACAGCGCCAATTGGGCGTGAATTTCTGTCTTTGATGATGGTGGTGGTAGATACAGGATGTTTTATTTCTTAAAGCCCAAAATGTTCTTGTTTTGCTAGTCCGATCTGAAAGCGTGTCAGCTCTTATATAAATGATACGGATAACTATTTTATGTTACAAAACCCGCTTAAAGAAGATTAAAATTAAGTATGTATGTAAACACTAACCAACTTATGCTTATGCTATTCTAACTTTATCCCAACCCAAAACACTTATTCAGAGCACTGTAAATACTCATGATATATAATGCCATATCGATGTATCTTTCATTTTACAGCTCAAAGACGACGAAACAAATTAAATATTGGAATAAAACAGTTCATATTAAACCTTTATTGCTCCGGGGTTAAAAAAGATTTCACGCACACTACGCCGTAAAACAATTGCTGGCCGCTAGTGCATTGTTGCATGAATAATGTTTTGTTCGCGCGCGGTAGTAATTAAAATTTTTGGGAACGAAACTGGGGCTGCGTTAATGCATAATTAAGTTCACAGCGAATATTTTGGATGGATATGGCTTTATCGATTTTTGAGAGGTTATTTTGTATTATTAAATTAATAATTAAAAGCAATATTTAGTGTCTGGAAGCCCCTCAAAATGTTTTTTTTAAATACATGACATGTGTTTTGTGTAATTTCTGGAAGTACATTAAAGAGTATACATACATACATAAAAAAACTCCACTTCCATTAATTTCGTAACAATATTTAGTCCCATTTTTTCTCGGTCAAAGAATAATACATGACCCAAATGGTTGCCTTGCGGTATTCCTTCAAATATTTGCAGTGGTTTTTTTCTTACACTTTCATAATCATGATGTAAACGTCTATTTGTTTTTATTAGTTGAATGTACACATTTTTAGTAACTAAAATGTTAATAACTTAAAACTAAAAAGCGGGCATTTCAGTTTGAATCTAGCCGAGGCTTTATTTAATTTCCTAGTTGGAGCACGAGAGAAAAATCTTGACCTCTATTGCGATCGTCATCTGAAGCAAAATAAGGTATAATTTATTGAGAAAAATATACAAAAAAACTTCCCCCCTATTTGCTAGGGGTTATTAAATCCACTAGTCCATAACTTTCCGCCCAGTAGGTAGAAAATCGTAGCGCGTCTGCGACCAACGGGCTTACTGAAACAAATTACTGGAGGGTACTTTGCAAAACTGCGGTGTGCACAATAACGGTTAGGTGTATCTGTTGGAAATTGTCTGTTTAAAAATAAAGTGCTTTACGATACTTCCTTTGATTTACGTTGAGACAGTACTTGTATAAACTTTTGTGGTGTGACCGATAGCGAGATGTCAGACCGATAATGATTTTAAAAACTTTGATGATATCAAAGTTCAGACATCTCTCTAGCGGAATGATGTATAAGTTACTATTAAAACCATTTAAGGTAATTTTGCAGAGCAGTTAGTATAGGTAAAGTTTAATTCTAAAGACGAAGTAATAAAAAATCCATTGTTCATTAGTTTCAGGTCGAAAAAAATGTTAATTAATGAGAAACTGGTGACTTCTTTAATTAAATACCTAGAAGAGTAGAAGAAGGTTTTTATTCAATAGTGTAGTAAAAAAACATGGCGTCAATGTCAAAGCAGCTCCATCTATTGGCACAATTTAAAAGCCATTTCCAAGCTACCTTAATAAACTGAATAGTATCCGTATCAAGGAAGTTTCCAGAACGCCGAACGCGGACGCTATTCATACTGGATCGTTCATATTGCTCGTGCATATTTCACTGGAACGATGTACTTTTATTGAATACTAAATATTTCATTATGCACTCGAGTTGAGCGTATTTTTTTAAAACTATTATTTTGTTTTGTATTGGATATTGCAACTGTATCACTAATTTAAAATTTTGATTACGATTTTTGGTGTTTTGTGGTTTTAGGTACAGATGTAGTACATAATTGTTTACCATCGTATTTTCTCGGAAACGTTCGTATTTGTCACGCTACTTCAGTCAACCTCAGTACTTTTTGTACTTTGACCGACTGAAATAGCAAGACATGTTTGTGCGTTTCCGTGAAAATACGACGGAAAATAATTTTGTACTACTTCTGTATTTACTTTCACAACTTAAAAACATTATTTAAAAAAAAACAAATGTGTAGCTTTATTCACGCGTTATTAAATATGATTCTGGTTATACTTGGGGTATTCTTAGGTGTATCAGACCAGATGAAAATACAATGTAGTCAGAAAATCCGTTTTAAATATTAAAAAACCGGAATTCACGGTACAAAAAATTATAAAAACCGACTCAAACCATATTATTAAAAATTAAACAAATTTAACTTAATAAATTATGTAAGTTTTAAAAAAATATTTTAGTTATGTAACTGTTTATTTCAGTTGATTACTTTAATAAATCCAACTAAATATCTAATGAGACTGGAGCACCCTTTAAATGTAGAAAAATTGCTCAAACTGTCAATGTGCAAAAAAAAAAATTTGATTAAAAAAAAACTGAATTTTGGAAAACACTATAATTCGTAAACAAAAAGAATACACATGCAAAATGGCCATTTGCATATCTAAACATGGTTCCGCGATAAAGGCCCTTTAGACATTGTAAAGATGAAAGTCCTCCCTAAATGTTATATAAAAAAGTCAGAAGGTCCCGGAACTGACGAACAAAGCGGACGCCTACAGATATTTACACTGTTACGTCGATAGTGAGGGTAGTCTCATACATTTTACAGCGGGCTAGCTAGCTAGGGTGCCAAGGGACACGCGTTACGAAAGGACATTATACATGTATTCAAAGTTATAAATATCACATTTCCAAGGCGTTAAAAATATCTACACGCCCCTATGCCACTCTTAATAAGGTCTATGTCTACATTTGGCGCGATGGCCGTATAGATAGGGAACACCGTAATATACCAAATTACTTTTTTCTGAAAATTCTTTGGCCGAATTTTCATTTTTCCGAAAGCTATGTTACGCTGGAGCTTTTTTAGATTAAATGCATAATTTATTTGTCATACGTGGGTAAGGTTACGTTTCATTTATAAGCGATAACAAAAAGTTAAGTCTTCTATCAAAAAATTGCGTTCAAAATTATGAAAAATCGGGCCCTGGGCTGGGCAAAAATACATGCTTTGCTTAAATTGAAATACAAATTACAAAATACTATCTCGCAAGTATTTAAAATACGAAATACAAAATACCTTTAAGTAATTTATTTGAAATATAAAATACAAAATACAGTATTTTACCTATTTTTATTTTAAATACAAATTACAAAATACTATAAAGAAAAAGAAGTATCCAGCCCAGCATGGGCTAAAAAGCAAAGAAGATTAACGGACAGTAGCAGGTGCAGTGTTGCCAACTCAACTCTAAAGATCGACTTACGCCATTTTGCTTACGAAAGCTATTGAGCGCTTTTTTCTTCAGAACACACCCATTAATAAGATCTATGAAGGTTAAATGTCTTTATGTTAAAATGTATTTTGAACCCATAAGTATTTGAAATACTAACTACAAAATACCTCGGCGTTTTGAAAATTTGAAATACGAATTATAAATTACATTTTAAGCAAGTAATTGAAATACAAATACCAAATACGTATTCGTATTTCAAATACTGCCCAACCCTGACTGTACCCAGATATAAGTGCTTTTGACTGTATAGGTAAATCATGAATGTAAAACACTCGAGTTTAATTTATTGGGTGGGTAAGGCATACCAGCATACAGGCCAACCGATGCTAAGTAGGATCTGAGCCCTATAGACATTTTAAGTTCGCAAGACTACAATATCAAGATTGCGAGCCTAGACTCCAAATATTTAATGCTAGTAATTTTACCGGTTGTCATGTCGCACTGCTAGATCAAAACAGTAGTAACTCAAAATACAACTGTATTTCAAAATCAACTTTAATACAACTTCTATGAACTTGAAACAAAACAAGCAATGATTTTGAGTTGATACTGTTTTGATACAGCAGTACGAGTGTAATAGCGTTTTTATCCTTATATCTTTTACATTTACTACTATTTTTAATATTACTGAATTGTTTCGTGTAGTTATAAAGGTATGCCAAAGGTTTATTTATTTTTGCACTGTAAAACGCCTCCACAGGTGATGTGAAAGAGAGAGATAGTTCATTACTTGCAAACGGACACTGTTTATTCCAGGATATCGGATATCGCCCGAAGCAAAACACAATATTTGCGTAAGCGGAATCGCAAGGCAAAGCTAGTGAAAATATAAATGACAAACTTGAACCACACAAGCATCGTAGTATTCATCGTTTTACCACTAAACTTAAAAACCGCGTTTCTTATGTTATTTAAATATGTATACACCCCGTTGCAAAAAATCGGGCACATGCGTTTTTCTCCATAAAATTGACTATATTATGACTTTTCAATTTTGACCACCAATCAAAATGTTCTTAAGCAATTTTATTGCTAATTACAATTTACTTTAGATCATTAAGTAACGTTTAAACTGATGTACAGTGAACCTCTGTTAAGAACGTACCTTATATTTTATAGCGATTTAAAAACCAAGTGCTGCCGCGTCCATACAAAGTTTTATAATTTTGTTCGATTCGTTTTCAACAGAGATACATTGTACATAATTTTTAAACTTTATTATTTTAGTTAACGATAAGTGTAACTAAAAATAAAATCGATTAAGAACTTTTTGATTGGTTGCCGCAATTGTATGGGGAAAAACGCAAGTGCTCGTTAGTAAGTTAGTAGTAAAAGTCATAATTTGTTTACCCTGTATGTAGGTACGCATGTCCATTCCTATTTCCACTCGTAAAGAACTTCTCAACGGCTAAACCGATTTTGAAATATGATACGTCATTAGTTACGTCTTAATGTCGCTAATGACAATAAAAAAAAACAATCTGTATTTTATGCACTTACATGTTTAAAACATTATATCGACGACAAAATAAAAAAAATCAGTTGGATTCTGCTTTTAATTTAGTTATTTTACAATGCAACTTAATAATTTGGAATATGGTCACGCAGCCGTGGTCACCCTAAGGTGCCCTTTTGTGAGCATTTCTCCTTATCTAAGGCCCAAGCTTTAGGCTTAAGGATATCTATTATACTGTGTCGTTTACAATGTAGGGAAATAACGTATTCACGCCCCGATGAAACTACACAAGTGGCATCTCAAAACACACTGTATATAGAATTTGTTTACTTAATAAAGAGGGTGTTTTGTTGGATGCATGTGTCCAAGTCTGTTTTTTAGGACGTCCTGTAGATTTGAGTGCAAGTTATCGGTGTGTCATAGGCTATATTTTAATCTTTGATCGAATGATTTCAAGAAGTATCTATTCAGAATAACAAACAAATAGTTTTGCAATAAACTTTCAGTTCCAATTTGTCGGTTCTGTATGTCAAAACATAGGCTCGAGGTTTCTAAAGTATTTTTTAATACAGTAAAATAAAACAAAAAATATTTTAGCAGAATGGTATTTTTTTAAGTTAAGTATTAACTTTTAAGTTTAGAATGAATATACCTCGCGTAGGTACCATAATACCTCAAAAGCCAGAAATAGCTTTTTAGTTTTCTTATTTTAAATTCAATTTACTTCGCATGATTTAAAAATAGTTTTAATTTTAAAGCGCAACCTTTAACTGTTGCGAATAATCTAAATTGCATACTCATTAATATGTATCAGTTGAGTCGGCAGACGGTCTCAAGTGTAGCGCAAACTGCTTCCCATTTCAATATTTAAAAAGTTCCACGCCGCCATAAATATTTTAGTTTTGTTTCATTAAGACCTTTTTGCTCTCTGTGGCTGTCTTGGCAACAGTTTTCTTTTGTTTAGTTTCTACTGTTCTCAACGCAGACTGTTTTAAACGTTCCATATTTGAATTTGAATGTTATTAAAAAAATATCAGGGTCTCTTATCGAGTCAGGCTAGCCTTAACTGCTTTTTGCTGATGATGCTACAGTTTTATTTTCAGGTTTTAAATCTGAACAACTCACTGTCAATCAATCACTAAGTAAAGTAGTTAATTGGCTTGAAATATTGAACATGAAAGTAAATCTAAATAAAACAAAACTTGTTTAATTCAGAAATTATAAAACTGCACCCATGAATATTAATGTAATAGAAGCAGGAGTCGAAATTGAACAAGTTAATAATGCTAAATTTTTAGGTATAAGAATTGACTCTCATTTAAACTGGAAAGCTCCCATAGAAGAGATCATCATCATCATCATCATGTCAGCCAAAAGACGTCCACTGCTGGACATAGGCCTCCCCCAAGGCTCTCCACTCAGACCGGTCTTGTGCTTTTCGCATCCACCGCGTTCCCGCGATCTTTACAAGGTCGTCACTCCATCTCGTTGGAGGCCTACCTACAGCTCGTCTCCCGGTCCGCGGACGCCACTCAAGAACCTTCTGACCCCATCGGCCATCAGTCCTGCGAGCAATGTGCCCCGTCCACTGCCACATAGAAGAGATAAAAAAAAAACAAGTGCATGTTATGCTTTATCAATACTATCTGAAACGTGTTCAGAGAATATCATGAAAAATGCATACTATGGAAGCGTTTATCCCTTTCTCACCTATGGAATTATTTACTGGGGAAACTCTGTTGACATTCAAACGCCGTTCAGATTGCAGAAAAGATGTTTACCCACTATTCATCGCTTACATGCTAGGCATACTCTGAGAGCTGTATTTAGGGAAAAGCGTATTCTTACTCTTAAGTCTATCTATATTTTAGAACTATGTTTGTTCGTCAAGTACAACACGGAGGACTTTTCTCAAAAGTGCTCATTGCACCATGGTTTACGCACGCAATATAAACACAATTTGTACCTACCTAGAGTGAAGAATGCCCTATTCTACAAAAGTTCCTTTATCACCGCCATTAGAGAATTTAATAAGCTTTATTGGAAATAACTTTAAAACTGCATTGAAGAATTGGTTAATCAACAAAGTTTTTTATAATTTAAATTAAGTTTTAACCCATGAAGAACCATAATAATTTAATGATTGCATGTTTTTAATAATAATTATTACCTACTTTATATTGTACGTCCGACTCGGGCAAACTGTTGAAACTTTATATTCTAAGTACCATCTAAATTGTACACAGTTATACGACGATTGTAGTTTGACGACGTGCTAGCCTAGTTGGTAGTGACCCTGCCTACGAAGCTAGCGGTCCTGGGTTCAAATCCCGGTAAGGGCAGATATTTGAGTGATGAGCACGAGTATTTGTGCCCGAGTCGTGGATGTTTTCTATGTATTTAAGTATATATTTCTCTATATAAGTATTTATATCGTTGTCTAGTACCCATAGTACAAGCCTAGAGCTTAGTTTGGGACTAGGTCAATTTGTGTGAGATCGTCCCTTGATATTTTTTTTTTATACAATGAAGATTTTGACTTTGACTTTGACTAATAATAATGGTATTGTATTGACAACCTTATGATAACTCTTATTTACTTGTCAGTAACGGCGTCCGAGTTAAAACTATATGTGTATTTCTCACGCTCTAAACTTGAGTCATTAAAAACTAAAGTGTATTAAGTCCTCTGCCTCACCGGGATGCCATGGCAACGTCGCTGGCCGCGTATTCCATACAAATTAACGTAGCCAAACCGTCGCCAAGTGAGTGAGGCCGTCTACTTTTCAATATGAATTGTTTCGCTATGGTTGCCGGCGACGTCGCCATGGCGTCCCGGTGAGGCAGGGGACTAACGTGTCATTATTGCCTTATCAAGAATAAGTACTTTTCATCTCTCCTGGGCTTCTATTCTACGCGGTGAAAACCCATATTGTTTTTTACTTGATTTGTCATTGTCTTTAACTTGGCCACCTTTCTCCTCTTCTTCTTCTTGAAGCCACCCAATGCTGAGTGTAGGCATCCTGCATTGCTCGCCACCCCTCTCGGTCCAGTGCTCTCTTCATCCAGCGCTTTCCTGCCACTTCGACCAGATCGTCGGCCATTACTGTCAAGTAAGAGCTATCAAAACGTTGACAATACGATAAATGAACGAAAATAATCTAAGACGGCTCCAAATAACTTTAAATAGAAAATTATTTCATGCGTGTTTTTTTGAAATAGCTTTTTGTTTGCAGTATCGGCTTCAAAACCCTACACAGAGCATGGTCCTTGCTGGTAATTTATTTAAACTCGCTTTTAAATAGTCGAGAGTAATGTCACGCTCATAAAAGGCATTGCGTAAGTATTTTTTTTTTATGGCAAGGAGTAGGCGCGCGCCTACTCCTTGACATAAGCACTCAGGCTACCTTATGGTAAGTGGGATCTGAGACCCATAGACATTTGAAACCTCAAGCCTACAATCTTAAAACTGCAATCCTAAGACTTCAAATGCGTTGTCAACCCTGAGGACTAAGATGGAATGCCTCTACGAGTATGCTAGTAGTTTCAGTCTTAACCCCACACCGGAACACAGCAATGCGAACACTACTGCTTGGCGGTGGGTTAACGGATGAGATGGTGGTAGCTATCCGGACGGACCCTGCAGAAGGTCCTACCACCACTGAAAAAAAAATTGTCTTTTTGTATGAAGAAAATTGTCGTCTTTTTTTTCAGCGGCTGCGGATTATTTTTACATAGTTATTTAGAGGACCTCTAAATACACATATATATATTTAATTTATGGCGTTAAATAATATTGAAGCGGAGATATTAAAGATTTAAGTATTCCGTTTTTGATACAAAAGTACGCCCAAGTATGAATATTTAAATACCTCGGCTCCGATGCACTTAAGAGTATTACATTACATAACATTTATTTAATATTTTTAATAATTCTATCATAATATACCACTTTTACGAGTAGCCACTCACCTTGAAAATGAATGAATTTTACAAATGACAACACTTTTACCCAAACCCCTTTTGATCGTTACAGCTCTTATTTACTTGACAGTAATTTCCGCCGAATTAAAAACAGTAACACGTCAAAAGCAATATGATTTTAAACAGTAAAATAGAGGCCAATGAAAGGGCATTGGGTAAATTTGTTTGAAGAATATTGTCATTATTTTATTCAGCGGCCACGGATGATTTTTACATAGTTATTTAGAGGACCTCTAATTACACATAGATATATATAATTTATGGCGTTAAATAATATCCGAGCGGAGATTTTAAAGATTTAAGTATTCAGTTTTTAGTACAAAAGTACGCCCGAGTATAAATATTTAAATATCTCGGCTCCGATGCACTTAAGAGTATTACAATAAATAACAAAATATGTTTATTTTTAATAATTCTATCATAATTTACCACTTTTACGAATGGCCGCTCACCTTGAAAATGTATGAATTTTACAAATGACAACACTTTTACCCAAACCCCTTTGGTACAGAGATAGTTTTAAGGGAATTGCGATAAACGACTTATACGCGGACAAAGTCGCAGGCAAAAGCGAGTTTATGTATAAACCACAACTATTTAATTAGTTAGCTAATAAAATAATCTATTTATTTATTCCCCATGCATTGTCCTTTCATCTAATTCAGGGTTAGCTGGAAGAAATCCCATTTAGGGATAAGTTCGCCTGCGTACATTAGGTACACAGGCGAACTTTTTTATGTTAATATTGTAATTTTTATGTATTTTGTTTGCAATAAAGAGTTTACATACATACATACATACTTTTATTCCAGTGGCAGATAAACTGTTCAGTTTTCGCCCGCTGGAACTGTTATGTAATTACAATATTTTTTTCCTATAAATAAATTAAGAAAAAACCTTTACTTTAAACTCAAGTTTGAAATGAAATATCTTACTTCCTCAAGTTATTTTCAGGTAAATTCTAGACCAACTAAACTTGTAGATAATTCTCCTAGATCATTAAGATTGTAATCAAGGGACGCCAAAGAGCAATACGCCGTTAATTACGTTCCCTTGATATCATTACAAGTCAATCAAAATCTTAATTAAAACCTTACAAAGTATCATTTTGCATTATTCACGATACGAAGAAGCTTAAAGCTGCTATTCAATGAATTTTATATACCGTTGGGACTAAATTTAATTTTATATACCGTTGGGACTAAATTTAATTTTATTTACCGGTGGGACTAAATATGATGTTTTTACTATGATTTTGCTAAAATAATATGATGTTTAAAATCTATTTGAAAATCATCCAATCTGACAAGTAAGAAATTGAGTATGTAGGGTGGCCATGATCCTGAATAAAACGATTTTATTGAAAATATACTCATACTCATACTCATTTATTTATAATATTGTTACGCCGATGGCATAAGGCGTCGCATTTTTAATCGTTAATTTTGGAGCTTTAGAAGCGTTTTCAGCAGGCTGAAATATCGTTTCAGTCCGTTTCAGAGGTAGCTCTATCACATACCAGATTATCAAAATTTCGACCAACTTACCGTTGTTTTCAGGCGGCTGAAACATGTTTTCAGTCCGTTTCAGGCCACCCTCTATCAGATTACGCCATAACCTGAAAACCCATTTTCAGGCATTTTCAGGACCCCTTATGGGCCTTTGAAGTACATTTCAGTATATGGCATTTTTTCCACTAAGAGTGAAAGATATAGCATGATTAGAAAGAGACAGCAATACTGAGAACCTTCAAGAAGTGTGTGAAAGACATAACACGATTAGAAAGAGACAGCAATACTGAGAACCTTCGAGAAGTGTGTGAAGGAGATAACACGATTAGAAAGAGACGGCGATATTGAGAACCTTCCAGAAGCGTGTGAAAGAGATAACACGCGGAACATTCCAGACTCATCCAGACCCGTGAGTCAAGGTCATTGCGATCGTAAAAACAACAAGGTAGCAAGGCGTAGAACATTCCAGCAACGAACAGTCTCGATCGACCTTGGCGGGGCGAAGTACATCGAACATTCCGGAAGGCGTTCTAGAATAATCGGACTTGGGAGCTATAAAACGGCGGACACCGGCTGCGACGAGTCAGTCTTTACTTGGAAAGCGATCAGTGCGAATAAGAGCGACCCGAGCGATCATCTGAGTATTCGAAGTTTATTGTGCGATAATTGTTTTGTAATGGTTTAAGTGAGTGCGTAATTAAAGTCTACTTTTGATTATCGGTGTATTCGTGCATTTCTATCAGTTACCTACCTCCACGTACGTAACAATATCAAATAATTACATGTCAATCGTGTTTAAATGAAAATCAAATAAATTGTGTAAGAAATTGAGTATGTAGGGTGGCCATGATCCCGAATAAAACGATTTTATTGAAAATATACTCATACTCATACTCATACTCATTTATTTATAATATCAAATATTACATGTCAATCGTGTTTAAATGAAAATCAAATAAATTGTGTAAGAAATTGAGTATGTAGGGTGGCCATGATCCCGAATAAAACGATTTTATTGAAAATATACTCATACTCATACTCATACTCATTTATTTATAATATCAAATATTACATGTCAATCGTGTTTAAATGAAAAACAAATAAATTGTGTAAGAAATTGAGTATGTAGGGTGGCCATGATCCCGAATAAAACGATTTTATTGAAAAGATACTCATACTCATACTCATACTCATTTATTTATAATATCAAATATTACATGTCAATCGTGTTTAAATGAAAAACAAATAAATTGTGTAAGAAATTGAGTATGTAGGGTGGCCATGATCCCGAATAAAACGATTTTATTGAAAAGATACTCATACTCATTCTCATACTCATTTATTTATAATATCAAATATTACATGTCAATCGTGTTTAAATGAAAAACAAATAAATTGTGTAAGAAATTGAGTATGTAGGGTGGCCATGATCCCGAATAAAACGATTTTATTGAAAAGATACTCATACTCATACTCATACTCATTTATTCATAATATCAAATATTTCATGTCAATCATGTTTAAGTTAAAAACAAATAAATTGTCTATCTGTAAACGCCACTAAATCTATTTTAGGTTATGTTCCTAATGATGTAGTGAGTTTTAGTTTACTGTGTTGCTACACGACCCCGCAGTCACCCTGTATAATACTATAAAAGTAATCTGACATGATTGAAGCTTTGCCATCATCGTTCCGTTGTGTAACCATATTTTTTTGCCGGGTAATACATTTTGTTTATTATTCACTAAACTATTCTAGTTTAAGTATTTATTCCAAGTCAAAACCTTAGATAACACGGAATTAACAAAAAGCAAGCTTTCAAAACTCGACTGTTGCTAACCAACTTTAAATCGTTATAAATCCTAAATGATCATTCAAAATGAAAAACGATGAAAGAAACCTAAAGATGATTTTTAAATCCCTATTCAACGATACTTTGTCATACTTTGTCGACTTTTTCTTTAATTTGCACAATATGGCGTCTGGTAGCCGCCATATCGAATTTTGGTTACTGTCATATCTTCAGTGACACTCACCAGATTAAGACAAATCGATTGACATAAGAATCATCAAAATCGGATAACGGGTTTAGTTTCTATAGTGACACAAAGGAAAAAACATACATATATAGGCTGTGAAACACATTACCCTCCTCCTTCGGCATAATCTGTAGAATAACCTTATATCCCTCGGTAGAATCTTCCCTAAGAGCTATGTGAAATCCTTTCTACGACAATTATCTGTCAAAATGTGACTTCGACAGTCGTAATGTTCGCGGGATTGTCTCTGCTCACCAATCTGTATTTATTTTACTCTATCGCCCAATAAAACTCAAGGCCTCTAGGGATTTAAAGAGAAATTGAAGATCGATTTCGATAAATGAAGTCTGAATCGTTTCTTTTAACGCGTGAATAATTTTCTTTAAACTCACATTATATTCTTATTGTATTATGGTAACATTATTCATACTTACAAAGAACAAAATTGAATGTCAAACAGTTTAACATAATAGGTATATTTTTTACATTAGAGTAAATTCAAATTAGTATGAATTAAAATAAGATATCGAGATTCTAAAATGATCGTTACAGAATTTGATTCACGCCCAAGCTTTTGTTCATTATTTCGCTAAATTGAATGAATTAATGAACCTTTTGTTTATTATTTTTTACTGTGTATTTTTACAAATTGATTTATCAAGGAAAATAAAGAGACAAAAAAAATACTTTTTACTTTTTTAAGTATTAAAAGCAATCGAATTTAACTCTCATGCCAAGAAGCATAACGTTTAAATTTGCAGTCGGTTCATAACTGCATGCATGAGTTTGATTTGTGCTCAAAGTAATTCAATATACAGGATCCTTTGATCCTTTACGAAGACGGAGTATAATATTATATTGCTCGTACAATATTGGAGATGACGTACAAACTATGATATTATAATATCCTCTCAAATTGCCCAGGCGCATTTGCATTTGAAATTGTTTACCATTAGATCGAATTTTAGTTACTAAAGTTTAAACTTTTTCAACTGAGCTTATCCACTTAAGAGTATAAATCCATTGTGTAGTTAACCACAAATTAGGATAACGAGTTCGCAGTAAAAGCAGATTATAACCGCCTTTGAAGGTTACCATGCATTATCGACTCTATTTATTTAGACAATAGACTACAAAATACAGTAATAGAATAATAGCAAGCATTTTTTTTTGCATTTGTCAACCGCCGTACGCTCGAAAAGAACTTACTCTGTAGATAAAGACGAAATGTTGAATAGTTTTCCGTTTAGGCCATTTTAAACCTACTCAACAAGGAATAAGATTGAAAATTCAACATTCATGCAATGTACTTCTAAACTTTTTCGTAAAGTAACTTGTTGGCGGTTCCGAGAACAAAAGCAGATAATAGGATTGTATAGATACAATAACCACGATACCAACAATTTTTTTTGTACGAATTTTCATTAGTTTTTTTGTTTTTTTTTTTTTAATTTATTTTCAAATTATTACAATAATTACAATTATATTTTAACAGCGGGCGAAAACTACACAAAGTTTATCTGCCGCCGATATCACTCAGTTATTTATTAGTATTTTATACCTACTTAATACTACTTATGTATAATATTTATTTAATCAATTCGTGTTGCTTAAACATTTTTGCGACCCACCTAAGTAAGAAGCTTTCATTATGTTAAAGCAACGGTGCGGGTTTTTACATATTCTTTCACATGTGTCTAGAGATAGCTCATTCAATATTTTTGGCAACATATAATCCCAGTTAGAAAATTTGTATTTTTCTGCAATAGTTTAACTTTCCTGCGTTGTTATAAAACAAACTTAACCTAACCTACAAGTTCTGTAAGTCTTAAAACATTTGGTTTTAGAAAAAATAATCGAACTAATGAATATTCAGACAATAAAACAATTGAAAAACTAAATTTCGAATTTGCGTTTAGCTTAGACCATATTTTGACAGTGTCTGATCATTTAAAAACCATTTCGAATAGACTTCAGTATTTTAATATTAATCTTTTTCGAAAAGTTATTTGGTTTTTGACATACGTTTGAACTCTAACAACAAAGGTTTTAGAACTTAGACACATCAACGGGCACAACGTTTACAATGAAGGAAAAAATATATATCTTAAAATAATCACTAGATATATGATAAAACAAAGTCCCCGACATGTCTGTCTGTCTGTTTGATCGCGATCTCGATCTCAAAGAAGACTGATCGAATTTCTATTGAGAGCTACGTTTTGCCACAGATACATACATACCTAAAACTTTTAACCTTTTTATTCATTCATTCATTCACTTTTAACCTTACTCTGTTTGCGACGAAGGTTATATAACATTTAATTTCGGAAACTAGCGTAACGATACCTTCAAATTAAATTATCATCGCATGGCCAGCCTTGCCAAACGGGCGGAATCAATAACTAATTAGCACTTTGCTCATTCGGAATTACACTGTCGCGCGCAGCTGATGTACCGACAATAATTATAGGTACATCGTGTAAATACACTGTGATAATATTTTATAGCATAAAATAATTTTAGGTTAAAACTTGGTCTTTGACATAAGCTTACCAGTCGCAGATACCAAAATTCAGTAAATTTTAATTGCAAGAGGTAATGCAGCCAGTGTCATGGGCAGCAGTGTCGAACGGACTGTGTTATTTTTATAGTGGTGATTATTATTTATATCTTTAATATTTGAGTAGCTTAGTTTAATTTTAATTTAAATACGTTTAGTTTTAATTTTTATTATGTAAATATTATCTCGAATAAATGTTAAATGATAAAAAAAAGCAATTATTAAAAATATAATTCAGTAAGTAGTTTTATACTTAATACAATAAGTTTTAGGTATGTTTAGTTAGTTTGTGTATACTCAGTGTCTATATTATTTTTGTATTTACGTATATAGTAATTTATGTAGTTATCATATTAATACTATTAATATGTAATTGCGTTCTGTAAAGATCTTTTTATTAGCTTAACTTGCTTTTGCCGTCCTCATCCGTTATCCTCTCCTAGACATTCCAAGGTTAGTCGGAAGAGATCCCGTAAAAGGATAAATTCGCCTTTGTACATTATATGTTTTTATGGTTTATTTTTGTGAAATAAAGAGTTTACTGGTGGCGCAAGACACTCAACAATCAGTATTTTTTAATATATTATTACTTTATGACAAATATAATCCAAACCCCTTTACTACTAAACGTTGAGTAACGGCGGTATAGCTATACAATTTTTTGTCCTTATCTGTCAAATTCAAATGTCACAATGACAGATAAGGACAAAACATTGTATAGCTATACCACCGTTACTCAACGTTTATAAGTAAGGGGGTTAGCCTATAACCTATTCAAAATAACATTAGACTCAAGTTACAGTAAATTGAAAATTATTTGGAGCAAAATGATCACAAAATATGATAAAACAAGTCTCATGCCACCTTCTGCAAGTAATTTATAGCGAAGGCTATAATTCAGTTTTTTTTTATCTACACACATATCATGACTCCTCTATTATGCGTTCAAAACCCGTAAGCAATGACCAGCATTACCTGTGGTAGTAGGTGACAGCGATGACACCTGTTAATTTTGAAAGATGTTCCAAATTTGGATCTCATTACTTTACAATATTCGATAACGTAATTTCAAAATTACGTTACAGCTGTCATCGCTGTCACCTACTACCACACGTAATGCTGGCCATTTGCCTTTTGGCTTCTGAACCTATCTTAGAGTACTTATAATATGTGTGTAGAAAAAATATTGTACGCGACTCTGCGTAATTGGCATTACGCAACAGTCACCTAAACTAATATTGTGGTGTTGCCGTCGATGTACCACAAAACATTCACGAATTCGATCATTACTAGTATAAAATTATGTGGAATAGAGTATAGCATTATACAATTTTGACGACCTCAATGTAATTTATGATAATTCGACATACTGTACAATTTATACTGTTACATTACATACATATCAGAGATGGGCATTATTCGAATAATTATTCGAATAAAAATAACTCGTAGTATTTTTGAATTTATTTGCGAATGATTTATTCGCCAATAAATTATCCACGAATGAATCATTCGACTACTTTTAGAATAACGAATAATTTATTAATTTTTTAGAGAAAAATGGAGCAGGCCAGTAAGTAAATAATAATTATTCGTGGCAATTCATTCAACGAATATTCACGAATAAATTATTCGCAAATAAATTATTCGACGAATACTTTATTTGAATAAGAATAATCATTCGAGAATTTCATTCGTTATTCGCGAATAATTTGGTTATTCTTATTCGTTATTCGTCATTCGAATAAATTTTGCCAATCTCTGCATACATTGAAATCTCATCTAATCTCTGAAACGGTAACTGGTTCAAAATTGATGCAATAATAAAAACTTAATAATTATATTGACTGGGCCAGTACTACACAACAAACATAGACTTGTTTTGTTATTGAGAGTGCCGGAAACCGAGAGCACCCTGTAATTTCCTTCTCTCTGTTTTTATCTTTCATCCTATTTTTCCTCAAGGTCCGACCGCGAATATGATACTCGTACTTTTGGTGCGGCAAGCGTCTACAGAGTGTTATTTTACAAACTTTTATTAAACTTGCAATACATGTATGTATGTACAAAATCTGGCAAGTTAAATTTGTCCCACTTCCCGGTTTCCGATGAAGCTGAAAATTTGCATACAGCTTTAGTTCTGATGACATGTAACATCGTACCTGCGTTACTCGGCTCTGAGTCCTGATTATTTCTAATTTATTGCGTAATCATTTACTTGCAGACACGGTCCATTTTTTGGATATTTCTATTTCTGAAAATAGTTATAACGCATTAAAATTTAGTTCACAGTTCGACCGATAGATTTTTTGGGACGCTTATTTCTTATATATATTAAAATCTACGGCGGAACGAACTTTGATAACGCTCACCTGTATTTTTCCTTTCTGTTTCATGTGTTTTTAACTGTATTATTTTATATTTATAGCTAAAATTTCAATGATTTGTTTGTTTTCATTCATTTGACAGTGCTTGTTATCTTTGTTGTCTAGACAACGGGCAGAGACGATATCTTAGGTTTATACTGAACCATGGAGTTAAAACGATGGTTAACCATGGAATTAATATCTGGCATGTATAACTTTGAAATTTTATGAATTTAGAATTTGTAAATTAAAAAGCTAGATCACCAGGGTATATAAACGGCGGCTCGGACTAGAGCGATCAGTTCTCCCTCAGCCTCTTAAGTGGTGACTAGAAACTCTGAAGATAGGGTCAAGTCGGACCCCTAGAAGCCTCTATCTCCCTCATACCAAAAGTCGACTTTGTGTGTGGCCAAGTCGGGCCCTACGCTTCAAGAGTCCTTCATCTACGAGGTTCCTGTTTTCCTCGGGAACCGCTACTCACTCTGACGGGTCCCACCTCGGGCCCACCTACCTTCGTGTACCACCAGGGCCGCTGCCTCTAGCGCCCCTCATTACAGCGCCAGCGGTGTTCCTGGTCCGACGACTCCGGGACGCGTACTAAAGGAAGTCCCGGAGGAACTACCTTCACCTTCACCACTAAATCTCTAACTTTACCCTGGTGATATTAGGGACTAATTTTATTTAATTTTTTAATTTATGTATAATAATTATTTTATCTGTGTGAAGAAAGCCTAAGTGTTAAATAAATACCCAGACCCTGACTTACTATTGCTGTCCTTTTCTCTCTAATCTACCTCTCTTTTTCTCTGATCTTTCATTAACGTCTGGTACCTGGTCTTCCGAATTATCGGAAGACCACGTAACACGACAGTTTTGGCGCCCAACAAAATCGAATTATTTAGCACTTTAACCTTTTTTCTAAATTCTAAAACAACACTCCCACTTGTGTATAAAGTCTTTTGTCTTTGATCCTATATTTCGGCCCCTTTACTTTTACGTTTCTTACTTCTTCTTCACACAGAGTATGTCTCGCCCTATTAGAAATATCTTTCTTAACAAACCTGAACCTGTAGATCGTATCCGCCTGGAAACCCCACCTAAATATCTAATTTCTTGAAAAAAAATTGAAGCCTTTTGTAATGGAAAAGTTTTATTACCATCTATTAGTAAATATTTTTCTTAGAATAACTTTCTCTCTTCGTATGACACTCATCATATCTTTTTTCTCCTTCATGTGCTTATTTCTATGTATATAGCTTCAACTTCTAGAGCGGTCGACCAACTCTGAAAAAAAGCCATATGGTCAAATTCTTCTTTCGTGGTAGGTCTACCCCTATCCACAATCTTTCTGTTGTGATTCGTCACAAATTCTCTAGTCGGCTCTAAACCGACTAGGCCTGTAAATAATACTTCTTTCTTTCTCAGTGGAGCGGCTGACTACTCCCTTATAAAAAAGCCTTAGGTCTTGTAAATAGTACTATCCTTGAATAATCATTTTTCTTCTTTTCCCAGTGGAGCGGCTGACTACTCCCTTATAAAAAAGCCTTAGGTCATAGCGAGGAACTTCTTAGGAGTGTGAATCGTTTATTTGAATCACATCCCCTTACTTTGAAAGTGATGAATGGAAGGGTGATTATGTTAGAGATGCATGAAAGGTCAGAAGTTCCTTGATGTATATACCTTTTTCTTCTCGTCACTTCTCTACTCTTCATCCATCTACACTTAAAAAAAAAAAACTTTTCCATTACAGTACGAAAAAGTTTTTTTTCCTGGGTTTTTGGGGTAATGTAACATCGTACCTGCGTTACTCGGCTCTGAGTCCTGATTATTTCTAATTTATTGCGTAATCATTTACTTGCAGACACGGTCCATTTTTTGGATATTTCTATTTCTGAAAATAGTTATAACGCATTAAAATTTAGTTCACAGTTCGACCGATAGATTTTTTGGGACGCTTATTTCTTATATATATTAAAATCTACGGCGGAACGAACTTTGATAACGCTCACCTGTATTTTTCCTTTCTGTTTCATGTGTTTTTAACTGTATTATTTTATATTTATAGCTAAAATTTCAATGATTTGTTTGTTTTCATTCATTTGACAGTGCTTGTTATCTTTGTTGTCTAGACAACGGGCAGAGACGATATCTTAGGTTTATACTGAACCATGGAGTTAAAACGATGGTTAACCATGGAATTAATATCTGGCATGTATAACTTTGAAATTTTATGAATTTAGAATTTGTAAATTAAAAAGCTAGATCACCAGGGTATATAAACGGCGGCTCGGACTAGAGCGATCAGTTCTCCCTCAGCCTCTTAAGTGGTGACTAGAAACTCTGAAGATAGGGTCAAGTCGGACCCCTAGAAGCCTCTATCTCCCTCATACCAAAAGTCGACTTTGTGTGTGGCCAAGTCGGGCCCTACGCTTCAAGAGTCCTTCATCTACGAGGTTCCTGTTTTCCTCGGGAACCGCTACTCACTCTGACGGGTCCCACCTCGGGCCCACCTACCTTCGTGTACCACCAGGGCCGCTGCCTCTAGCGCCCCTCATTACAGCGCCAGCGGTGTTCCTGGTCCGACGACTCCGGGACGCGTACTAAAGGAAGTCCCGGAGGAACTACCTTCACCTTCACCACTAAATCTCTAACTTTACCCTGGTGATATTAGGGACTAATTTTATTTAATTTTTTAATTTATGTATAATAATTATTTTATCTGTGTGAAGAAAGCCTAAGTGTTAAATAAATACCCAGACCCTGACTTACTATTGCTGTCCTTTTCTCTCTAATCTACCTCTCTTTTTCTCTGATCTTTCATTAACGTCTGGTACCTGGTCTTCCGAATTATCGGAAGACCACGTAACACGACAGACAATACAATAATATAGCACCATCGAGCTGGTCTGATGATGCACTCAGGGTGGCCATAGGAACTCCTAAATTACACATGATAAACCCGTCGTGTTAAGGCTCGTTAGAATTGTCCTGACGAGTAGATGATGACCGTGTAAAAAAGTACAGTTGGCTACAAAAGCTTGTCACAAAAATTAAAATACTTGGAAGAAATTTATTTATGATCAGGCAGGTTGTATACTTAATGCTACTAACACATTGTACAATAACGTAAATAAATTAAACCCCCAGTATAATTGTGACACCTTAACCTATTTTAAAACCTAGCTTAGAACCATCCTGAATAAACTAACAAAAAAGTGGCTTCCAAACGGGTCTATATTTTGGAAAAGCACGTATTCTCACCTTTTTTTGGCCACGTTTCTCGACGCAAAAATGATTCCATGGAGCGGTTGGTCGTACAGGGAAAAGTTGAGGGAACTGGAGCACGTTTGCATATGAGATGGACAGACCAAATCAAAGCTGAAATATATCTCCCTGTGCCTGTGAGTGCACTTGGGTAGCAACAGCCCGAGAGGAATGGCGTCACATTACCAGGCTGGTCAATCTGGTTACTCATCGTGACAACAATTGACAACAATTCATATGTGCTAAAGTAGTAAAATAAAATACCGTTTGTAGATTTTATACTGCTGATTACAGTAAAAATATTTTTGGATTTTTTTATGCTGTAGTTTTTTTTATATTTGGGGAAAACAGTAAAAAAGTTGGATTGTGAATGTTAGGAATACACTTATATTGCCCTTAGTCCATTTATTACCATAGGAATTGAAAAAAATATACAACTGTCATGTCCATTTTTCATCTGTCTGACGGATTACTTGGTTCTAACGACACGCTTTCGATTCTCGTATAACTATTGTTTTGATATACGCTATTAAAAATGAAAGTGACTATAACGGATTTGTAAAAGCGGAAAGCCGCAATCTGCCCAAAGTCGACGAATTCATGTTGTTACAGTTGTTATTGTTGACAAGTGACATGACATGACAGTCAGTTCTGTTTCTGTTGAAAGTTACCTTTTTAATTTTATATCATGCTAAGATCACGACATCAGTATTCCTAACTTTGTATATACGGTCTTTTTAATGACTATTTCTCTAATAAATTATTAACGACGAATTTAAGTTAAATAAAGACAAACCGAGAAACACGGGTAGTCTAATTTTTTTACCAGCTATAATAAACGCGAAAAAACCAAAATGCTTTTTTTTTGGAAATGTTGTCAATTGACTACCGCGAACATATGTCAAGAGTTCACCGACTAAGATGAAGGGTCAGAAACCTAAAAAGCTGTATTTCAGCCAGTAATAATCATCTGTGATCCATAGAGTAGGTACAGTCAAGGACTCTAATTGTTGAGCCACTATGGAACCCTGTCGCATAACGTTAATCATTAATTTTAGCGTAATTTCTTTCATGGGGCTTGACGCTGTCGCTATGAGAGGGTTCGATAGTGGCTCAACAATTAAAGTCCTTGACTGTACTATAGAAACCTACTCGTATTTAAAAGGATCGTTTATATTAGTGATTTTAATACCGCTTTTTTCAATTGTATTATGTACTAGCTTCTGCCCACGACTCCGTCCGCGTCGATTTCGATTATCATCCTAGCTGTGCTCAACCCTTTTTCATTACCGCAACTTTGTTGTGTTATGTTAAATGTCTAAATGTAATGAAATAAATGCATTTGATTTGATTTGATTTATCATTATTCCCTCGGAATCTTTTCAATTTTCCGGGAGCAAAAGCAGCCTACGTCCAGGACCTAACCTATACTGCCCTCCTAAATAAAAAGGACGCATGCGTAATTTGTTAGTCAAAGTAAATTAAACCTTAAGTATAATGAAATAAGGTCAATAATACATGCGTGGTTCTATGAGACATACGCCCTTTTTTCTAAGGAGGGCAGTATATGTGAGCCAAGTTTTATCCCGATCCGTTCAGCGTGATTGAGTAAGAAACATCCAAACATCCAAACTTTCTCATTTATAATATTAAAAAGATACATCATTTTATAAATAAAATTTAGTTTACCCTTTTCCTTCTGCTTTGTGTCGGGCTGTTGGAACTTTTGACTTATTTGACTCACTTTTTTTAAAATACGTCTTTACATAATTATATTACGTCGCATTATACAGCTAAATCGATCAAAATCTCGAATTTCCATAACTCAGTCTGAGTGTTTTCGGTTGAAGACATTATTTTAAGACCCTCTTTTTTTACATTATTTCATGGGTTAACTGGAAGAGATCCCTTAAATTTAGTTGTATTGTTTTTGTTTTTATTTTGTACAATAAAGTGTTTACATACATACATATTTTTGAAAATGGTGACCGTTAAAATCTAAACATAACAACATAAAAAACTCGTCAATTTGAATTCAAATTAATCATAAAATATATAGAAAATTATGTATACTAAAAACGGAATAATAAAGCGACCCCAATTCAAAAAACAAAAAAAACATACAAAAAATACTAATTTATATAAAGATGGTTTTAAATTAACGTAAATAACATTGACTATTAGCACTTTTAGTGTATTCAGCAAATGAATTACGTTTACCCTTACGAAGACGACGTCAGTCTATCTCGAATTTAACTGAATTATCTTTCACATATTCGATTTCGTCAAAGACTGATGCGCAAAGCAGCGTAGATATACTCGTAATCGAGTTAAAATGGGTTATATTCTGAGAAACTTCGTCTAAACTATAGGGTAATAAGATCTGAAACCAATAAAAATATAACTTTAGTCACCAGTTATAATGTAACATGACATCTTTATACAGGGTGGCCATATCGCACCTTCAGAACGATAGTGACCTAAGTCAGAAATTTTAAATTTCGAGCTAGGTCTCTATGATAATAAATTTATGACTCGAAGTTTGAAAGCACAAATTTTGAATTAGGTCTCTATTGTTCTAAAGGTGCGATATATTTTGTAATTATTATTTTTGCAATTAGTTTCAAATTTAATCAACTTGTTAATACACACTAAACATCATGATTTAATAATTAAAAACCAATATAAATCAAAGAACCTTCTCACGCCAATCAAGCTTGTTATGGGATCTGGAAAAGTATTAAAATACTTTATGTAAAGAAATAAATACGTAGATACACAGGAAGCGTCCAAGACTCGGGTAACAAAATACTCATCTCATACATATTTGCCAATACTAGGGATCGAACTTGGTACCACTAGCTTCTTATTCACGCGTTGTCATCGCGCTTCTTAGTATTACAACGTACAAACGAATCAAGCTTTATATTTTACCATAACACTGGCCGTATGAGTTCGCAGGTGCTTTCGGCTATATCTTTTGTCATCAGTGTAACAATGGAGCTTTCATCTAAGATTGTTATTATGTGATAAGCTTTTTATGCGGCGAAACTTTACGTAGAGACTTCCAGGAGCTTTTTATTTCTATTATCAAAGAAGAAAATACAGGGTGCATTTTATTTAATTAAACATGCTCTGGTATCAATCGCCAGATACATTTTCTTGGACAATAGGTTAACGTTACTTACTTGATAGAAGGTAGAAGTTCGTGCTTAAGGTACTGTATTGCCCATCTAAATAAGAAGGACTCATGCGTTATTTGATAGTCAAAGCAAATTTAACACCCTATCTTAAGAAATAAGGTTGCTTATACATACGTGGTTCGATGAGACATGCGCTTTTTTTTAAGAGGGCAGTATACTAACGCTGATTAATTAATTAATTATTAACCTAAACTTTTTTGATGACGTTCAACAAAATTAACTAATAAAAAGCACAAGCTCCTTTGAGCAATTAAAAATTGACGAAAAATATATCACAAAATATTTTTTCGCAAAAAATACTTTAAATTGTTAACGATGTTTCACGTTATTCTCTGCGTTTTTTGCGAAGGCGCGCAACGTGCTAAAATACGTAATTCTTGGATGAAAATAAAAAAGAGTCAAGATAACTTGTATGTCGAGTGCGTATCTTTGTAGACTTAGGGCCGAGTTCACCAACAATTAAACAGACGATTAGCGGTTTAACGGGTGTCAAATGTATTGACTAACAGCTGATTAAGACTTAACCGTCAGTTAAATTGGTTGGTGAACTCGGCCCTTACTGCCTTACTTATAAACGTGGAATAACGGTGGGGTAGCTAAACCATGCTTTGTCTTTATCTGTCATGGTGACATTTGAATTTGACAGATAAGGACAAAGCATGGTTAAGCTACCCCACGGTTATTCCACGTTTATAAGTAAGGCGGTTAGTCGGTAGTACCTACAAAACTAGCGGTCATGGGTTTGATTCCTAAATGGGCAAATCTATGTGTGATTAGTGCGATTAACTAAGAATATTTATCGTTGTCTATCGCTGTCTTGTATATTGTTTATATTTATTAATTATTTATTTGATCTGTTAATAAAAACATATCCCAAAAATACAGCTCTATTCTACTCGATAAAACCTGATTACTTTTGGCTTGTTATCGTATCCTTAACGTTACGATAGCTCTCATTTTTTTGACATTAATGGCCGCCGAGTTAAAAATAAAAAGGTTTATAATACACTTTATTGTTCACCAAACAAAAACATTGCAGAGAAACAGTAACATTAAAATCACGCAGGTAAACAACAGGCAGTCTTATCGCTGATTAACATTCTCTTCCAGACAACATTAGTAGGAATACGGTGTCAAATTAAAATATTTTACACAGTAGGTGGTGCAGGCTTTACGCGAATAACTATGTTCTTACTATATTAAAAGTGAATACTAGAAAAAGTAAAAAATATACGCTTAACAAACAAATAAATAGCTAAGTAAATATATACAAATAGAGAATAATACAAGACATATATATGACTTGCATAAATAAACAGGAAAAGGGCCGGATCTTAAGTACCCAAAACCGACGTGCGTGCATGACTCGATGTATGAATGTGGAAGAAGCGAAAGAGATTTGTCAGGATCGTAGCAGGTGGAAAGAAGTGGTCTCTGCCTACCCCTCTGGGAAACAGGCGTGATTTAATGTATGTATGTATGTATAAATAAACAGATAATTATAAATATATACATAACTAAATATCAATACATCCACATCAGAGAAATTAATAAAAAGAGAGCCACACGACATAAAATCTTCTTTTAAGAAGTAGTGAAACAAATGAACTGACACAGTACAAATGTAACTACGACAAAAAGTGCTCAATATAAAATGACGATAATATGGCAAAAGAAATATCTTTATTCTGCGTAGAATTGAGCCACTGTTTACGTCTCCCGTGCGATTCAGTAGACACGACGTGATGAACAATAGCAGCCTAATGAAGACGACCCGCCTAACTAGCTGTATTCACGTATCCACAACGAAATTACGACCTAATTCAACGTAAAACATATCATACACCTCAATATATAACACGAGCGTTTGCCTAAGACGTCGTTCGTAATTTGTTTTATCCACATCCATATCATAACTTTCCTATAATATCTTCAGAAACGATAAGGAAATGGCCTAATATTAAGAAATGTATCTTTGGTTGTATTTTAATGTTAACATTAAAGTATTAAATGTCAATAAAGTATCGGTAAAATGTGATTGGTGCCCGATACTTTAAAGTAAAAATTAAAATACAGGGCAACCACAGATCCAGGTTTCTCACATATTGTAGAAAAAATATGATATGTATGTAGATAAAGTTAGGTATGCGACTGTGCACATAATAAGCCATTAAAACACTCGTGTATTCATGCCTCTCATTATGCACAAGTTACATAACCTCCTATTAGTGTAATAAGGCTTTTTATTCAATACAACAATTGTAATATAAATTAGAACGTCAAAATGTATATTTAGTCTGTAAGAATGCATGCTGCATGCTAATTGTTACTATTTGTATGCCTTAACGCAAAATATAGTGATCCTTATTAAGCCAACTTTAGCTCTATGTTGACACCTATTTTTGCATCTAAATTTATGGTTTTATAATTGTATAATTATAAAACCCCTCTTTTTTGTTGAGGGTAAAAATAATACTTTTCAAATTCAAACAATTTGTTTGCAATTATATTTTAATTTATCCACTCACGTGCTTTGTGTATCCAGAGTTGCCAGTGATAGCCCTTATTTGCTTATAAATAAGGTCGATCAAACTTGCACAAGCAATCAAGTGGATATATAAATATGACGTGTGACAGATAAACATGTATTTGTGAATGCGTGTTGTGTCCCCTTCTATTTACCGACAATTTTTTCATCGAATTTTTCTTCACAGAATTTTACTTTATAGAAAGCTATATTCTGCTGAAGACCTTTTGTTTTTTTTAGGTCGGGTTAGAGTTGTGACAGTCACTCAAATCTCAACTCTTGCGTCTTTCTAAACGCCTAGAGAGACCAGGCAATGAAATTAAAATTCTGCACAGTGATAATGATCTATATAATGAGCGTTGAGAAAACAAGGCTAACTCATTAGTAATTAGCGGCCTTTACACGGCACAGTTTGAAAGAAAGAAAGAAAGAAAGAAAGAAAGAAAAACATTTTATTGATAAGGCACACCTCCACCAACATAATAACATAATAAATGCAATAAATAAGTAAATAATTATTAATATTATTATTAAAAATGTTTGTCTATTATATAATTTAGATAAATTTATTTTATTTTAATTATTAAAAAAAAAATCAATTAAAAAAAAAAACATCATTAAAAAATGTATTAATTCAGTTTGTACTGCGGGAAACGCCACGCGCCATTCCACGCGCCAGTCCGAACCGTAGGTTTTTTACTATTTTACTACTACAGTTGCATTTACACGTACGGTTCGGCGCGAAGATTGGAATGGCGTGTGGCGTTTCCCGCGGTCCGAACTCTACGTGTGCAGGCCGCTAATCTGTGTATGACTGTGGTGTGGCATAGTCGCGGCATTTATATTATTACTTTAGCACTGTTCCACTTTTGGTTAACGGACGGAATTTGGTGATTGTGTAGTTGAATACATTTGATACACATTTAGAAAAAAAATGTGCCACGAAATACTCTAAATATTAATAGATTGTAAATTTAATGGTTATTTTTTTACAAATTTCAACAATGAAAATCGTTAAAAAGTTGGTACATATTTCAGCACCAAAGAAAATCGTTAAAAAGTTGGTACATATTTCAGCACCAAAGACAATCATTAAACAGGGTGGTACATTTTTCAAAAGTAGGAGCTCTTGCTTTATTATAATTATAATAATAAAAATAAGTCACCACAATGTTTTTTGGAAAACATGAAATCTGACAGTTACAGGAATTTGGGGAAAAAAAAGTTTCAGGGTTAATTTTGTGGTGTAGCCACATTATTAGGTCATAGTATTAAACTCATAACTTTGGGGCACTTTTCCAAAGGCCATCCTGCTATTTTATTAGAACCAGACATACAGACGAGCAAACAAACACTAAGTTAAATAATAACTTGTTAATAAGAAATTGCGGTACAATGTTGGTTTTCACAAACAAAGACACATATGAAAGCTAGTTGAATATTATATAAAACTACCTATCAAATATATTACTATGCCACGTTCAATATGCCGTAAAAATATATTTTAAGGCGAGATTTTCTAATTAAAAAAGAAGGATGTGCAATTTGATAGTCAAAGCAAACTGAACCCTCCGTCTTAAGAAATAAGGTCACTATTACATACGCGGTTCTATGAGACATACGCCCTTTTTCTAAGGAGGGCAGAGTACACCGTATAACGTCTAGGGACTACATTCGTCTTCGTAGCGTGACGTAGAGCAGCTACGAGCTACACGTGCTACGGCGTAGCACTTTCAAGCGGTAGCACTAAATTACATACATTATTTAAAGAAAATGGTTGGTTCAATTTATATTTTAACACCTTAAAATAAGTACAAGAGTTATTTTAAAAATATTATAAGCTCTAATAGCTAATATATTGCAAGCTCTAATGGTACAGTCGAGTTCATAATTGTGTACATGTTAGTACCTTGTCTATTTAATGTCATGTTTAAACTGACATATTGAGGGCGTCCCACGGCTATGCCACATGGAAGGAAAGTACCCTGAATATTGTAGATGGAACATTTTACTGAAAGAAGATATTATTTGAATTTAAAAAACAATTTAAACTGCATTCATAGATATATAAATAATTACATGGTTGAACCGGGAATCGAACCCGTTACACGAGAAAAATAATTACCCTGTAGCTTTTCATACCGATGGAAAGGCTTCATCATAAGGATATTTTTTTGCTAAATAACAAAGTGTCAGAAATAAAATGAAGACCATGAATTTTAACATTCGACGTGATTTTTTTTTCAGAAAAATGAAAAGCTGACATTACCGTAAGGACATACAACTGACATTATCATAAGTAACTATTATTCTTTCCTTCTATATTGTTTTTGTTTTTATTTTTGTGTTGCCATCCTTTTTTTTTATAATGTTTTTCTCTTTTCCGTTTTTTTTTCTCTGTGTTCGTCGAATAAATGATTCTATTTCTATTTCTATTTCTATTTCTATTACTTATAAATGTACCCACTTGAGAAGTACGCATCATTTTCGTATTATAACTTAACTGCAAGATAAAATGATAAAGAGATACGTAATTAGTAGGTATATGAATTTTCACAGCGGTTAAAGTGACAAGGTACTGTAAAACAATATATTCTCTATAGTACTAAAGCGTACACATATTTATAAACTCGACTGTACACGGAGGAGTACTCAAAGAAACCCTGGAACGCCTTAGACACAATGTTGTTGCGATTTTTAAGTAACTTTATCTAATTTAAGAGGCCACCTATGCAAAAGTCTGGAGTGTTCCGAGATCTGGATTTCAATAACCGTAACGCTTTTGTATCTGTTTTTTTGATATATTAAACTTGACCATATTTGCTTGAGACTGTCGAACGTGAAAACACGATTAGAAATAAAATCCTCGATACTTTTATTTTTCAAACATGACACTTTTTTTGCATGTTTTTGGTTGAATCTTCGAAACCCTATAATCTTTAACGATGATTTTTGATTCAGTAGTTGAGGATATGTAGCTTCTTAATCCTGGTAAACCATTTTTTCAATAAATGTTGTAGTTTTAATGTAAACAGCGATTAATTGAACTTGACGCTGCCGTCAAGGCGCGCGCGAACTACTCCATCTCACATGCTTCGCGCGGAAGCACATAAAGCCATCCCTTTTTATTTTTGTGGAGGCGTGGCACCATAGATTGCCTCTTAACAGTAAAACTTAGGATAATACAATAACCTAACTAAAACGCTGCTTAACACACGTATACTATTTCTCAAACATGCCATGAAATATTGATGTTATGTTCCTTATAATAGGCCGCCAAGTATGACGTTTCAGGTGCGGCTAGGACAAGAGGTCGTTCATGGAATTTCATACAAATCGTGCAGGCCTAGGCCGGCGAAATCCTCTTTATTAATTTCCATTCCACATAAATTTGTGGCACAGGCCTTAAGACATTCTGCCACTATGCGCATTAACAAAATAAAACTTTGATTTTTTTGTTGTTTATTTCATTGCATGTTTGAAAAAAGCACTATACATACCTCGGCGGGAAATATGGGGTTGCCCGCCTCAGACCTCTCTGGCCTCACTTTGCTCGGCCGTCTATATGTCTTCGGCCGGCAACCCCTTTTGTCCCGGCCTCTGTTGTGTTGTGATAAGTGTTTCATCAAACGTGTATTATAATGTAGACATAATTATGAAACGTGACGACCTCCAGAAACATAATATTGCCTTTTAACATTATTATTTATTGCATTGTTTTTAAATCAGACGGCATCAATGCCAAGAAAATAACGATAACATATCAATAGCAATATGGTTTTACCGAGTAGAATAGAGCCCTGAACGTTTGCAAACGATCAAACAGATACTCCCCAATAAGGTACAGTCACGGTTTTAATTGACGAACCACTATGGAACCTTGTCGCATAACGCCGACGATTAATTCCTATGTAATTTATATATCGTCACTTGACGCGGTCATTATGACAAGGTTCTATGGTGGACCAACATTTAAAGTCGTTGTTGTTACCAGCATGCTGTAGATACAGTCAAGGAAATGTATTCGCGTACCTTTTTGACTCGTATTGTCATTGTGACAAGAGTGAAAAAGGTACGCAAATACATTTCCGTGACCGTACATTCTAAAACGCGGTAACATAACTCAAAAACTGAATGGAGTAATTCAACCTGCGTGGCTATTGCCTAACGCACTCGCAATCGCAATCGGCTTCAAAGTGGAAAAAAATGTTTTCATTTTGCATGTAACTCGCCTTCGGACTGTCAAAATGAAAGCGATTGCGATTGCGAGTGCGTTAGGCAATAAGCCCTCCGAACCTAGACTTCATGAAAGGCAGAAAATGGCTAGAAGCGGACGTCTGCCCGACAAAAGCGCTAACGAACCGCCGACCGACCGCTCCCGTTTGGGATTCTGGGGTTACGTGAAAGGATTACAGTTTTGAGTTTTTAAATTTTGTGAGACAGTCATTATCACTTGAGTTGAGTTGGCTCGTTATTTATTATAGTTTTTATTATTATTATCTAGATATATATTTTATTTTCTGTAAATAAGGTTTTTTTACAATAAATATTAAAATATAAAAGTAAAATAACAACAACAATACTAATACAAAAAATAGATATTATAAAAAAACCTAACCTACGAGTGCCGCCGGCAGCGGGGCAAGGCTCAAGCTACCGGTGGTTATTATAATTATTATTTGTTTATTATAACATTTTAACAAACTTAGTTGTATTACAACGTCCCGCAAAACTAAGAAGGTTTTTAGGATCCTATTACTAAGTCTTCACTTTCGGTCCGTCCGTCTGTTTGTCTAACAACGGGCTGTATGTCCTGAATACGTAAGGGCTTGTTTACGGAGACGCGTAGCGTCGCGCGTGGCGTGCGGCTTGGCGTTCCGCGGCGCGTCGGGCGTTTTTTCCGTTTACAGAGAGGCGGCGCGTGCAGCGGACCGCGTCATCACACGCGCAAACACAAACATATGGCAAATACAGTGTTGCTTATGAAGATGCGGGGCGTGATGCAGCGCGTGATGCGGGGCGTAGAGAGTAACGGTGTCCGCTACATCCGCGGTGGGCTCTCGAGCGTGTAGCGGAGCGCGCGGCGGAGCACAAGACTGTCAGAAGGTTCCGCCGCGGGCCTCGCTGCGGGCTCAGTGGCGGGAACCGCCGTTATTGACGCGTGCGACGCTGCATACAACGCGGTGATGCCATCCGCGGGCTCCGCCGCAAGTAACGCTGTATTTGAAGCAAACGCGCGTAAAACCGCTTCTCCGTAAACGCTTTTATACAACGCCATATGTTTGAATTTAGTGCAGACCGCGCCGCCTAACGCTACGCGCGACGCCCCGCGTCTCCGTGAACAAGCACTAAGCAGTTTCAATTTTCACAGATAATGGGTTCAACTCGGGCAGTTTTCTAATTTTAAATGTCTGTAAACCGAAATTTATAAACGTCAAACTTGATTCTATCTCGTCTAACTTACCGGGTTTTAGTCGAAAGTCATAATCATTGTTTGTCCTAATGTATGGTTTTGGTCGAAAATCGATTGTTCGAAAACGGTTTTTAATTTATATTAAACGAACCTCGCCTTACTGAACTAATCTATACTGTAAATTTTTATTAAATTCTACAATTTCAGCCTAAAAGTTTAACCGAAAATATTGTAGTCCAAACAATTAATAATATTATGAGTTTCAAAAGGATACCAAACTACCATCAACAAAAAAACAAACAAAATAAAAAATCCCCTACAAACCATTTTCAATTCTCTTGAATAATACTCCAGCACAAAACACTTTTTCTCCCTACGAGAAACGTATTAAGCAGCGTCGGTGAAACTGCAAAACCGCGTAACTAACATTTTTAATGAGAAGCAAAATTCACTTTTTTTCTAAAATGTTAAGGTTTATTTTGCTCTACAATAAATTTGTTGGTTACGCGGTTTTGTAGTATCACCGACGATAGTACAACTTGAAAGATGCATCTTGTATCCGGAAAACATGACGCTTCCTCAGTACGGGGGTGGTGGGGAAGTGGGGGGTAATGGTAGGGAGAATGGTCCCCTAATGAGCGCTTATATGGCGCGGTTAGGCTTAAGTCCTGTCTTAAGATAGGGGTATGTTTCGAGCAAGCTTTCAACGATTTGCTTGAGAGGGAAAGGTTCTCAGCTTAGCGTAGTTAGTTTTAATAGTTATGATGTGAAAGATAATATTATAGCGTTATATTATTCTCGCTTGTGCTGTGTAGAAGTTATTATAATTTAAGAGATAACCTAGCCTGTGCCTTCCTTAATTAAGAAAAATGTGAGGCTGAATATTTCTAAACAAAATGCGGTAACTTTTCTCTCTCTTTAAACCTAGTCTGATACGATTTTTGAACTTGTTTTAGATATTTAAAAAAACGGGTTTAAACGCTCTCCTTTCCAAGAAAACACGTGTTTGAAAAAAAACAGAAACGTACAATTCTACAACATATTCAGATATCTTGGAAATCAGACTTGAATAGATGGAGCTAAATTGAAATGGATTTTTTAGACAGCTACGCAATTAAAGCTTCACAATTCTATATGAGGAATATTAACTGATTTTCTGTATATAATCTATCTGAAGTATATGCTAATATCTAATATATGTAGTGTACCTACGTTAATTTTGTTCTTTTGTGTACCTAAGTGTAACTAATTTATTTTATAGTTAGTATGTATTTTTAATGTGAAGGAACTCTTTTTGAGAAAATATTTTCCAAGTTTTGTTGCAGAGTAATATTATATTAATATTTCTCATCTTGGTGAATAGGCTAGTATCCTAAAAAAATCTAATTAGTCCGTAATTTACATTATCAAAAAATATTGAACACATATTTTTCTTTTGTCAATTAAACAAAAAATGACGAAGATACACTGCGTTAAAGTTTCGCGTGACGTCACGCCGTAGCACACTTTATACCACGTTGTGACGTCACGAGCCCCCACTCCCGAACTTTGATGCGCGTTATATTGGTCAATTTTGATCGATTTGAAAAAGCAAAAAATACGTATCCAATATTTTTTGATAATCTTACTGACGAACTAATTAGAATTATTTATTTTTTACCCAGGACACACCCCTATTGTATTTTTTTTGAGGAATAAAGTTTTTTTTTTAACCAAAATACACGCATCAGAAATGCCCAGGGATAATAGATATCCTTACATTATTTTGATATTTTGCAATGTACTGTATGACAATACATTCATTTTTGAAGTGTGTATGTGTGAAAATCGTGTTAGTTTATCTTGTCCGTAAACCATTTTGAAATCACAAGTACATACTTGTACTAGTAACTTTAAATACTAAAGTCATTATAATATGCTTTAAATGATTCACAGCTGTTAAAACATCCTCTCAGACTCGAATGTTAATCCTCCCGGCGACAACTCAAGCATACTTGAGAAGCGGCTTGCCTACACATTCGTACATTTTCTACGTGAAAATTGTGTTTACTTAAACTTGGGTAAAAGATACAGGAGGTTTGAAAAATGTAAGAGATTAAGTGTCACTTAATACATCTTTTATAAGGCCTCGACGATATAAGAGATATAAGCTTAACGCGTGTATATGTGTATATGTGGATTGTAGCTTCCAAATGGATGAATTGATTCGGACGCGGTGTTTTTAACAGAAAGCTAATACAAGGATGGTTCTTAGCTGGGTTTGGTGCTAATCGGTTCTGGCGCTTAATACAAATCCGCTCTGACAGTAGCGGTTTTGCATAAACATGTTATAACAAAGTCTTGCAGAATAAGTCGTTCTGTATAAAAATAAATTAAATAGCACTTACTTTTTCTAGTTTACTATTGAAACATAAACACATTTTTTTTCGAAACACACGTTATTTTATCATTACAATAAAAGCAATTTATTTTTCCCATTATCTACAAACGTTTTTTGTTCGGTTCGCACACTTTTTACAGTCCAGATATTGTGCCGTATACAAAGCAACGGAATATTTTTATTAAACTGCAATATCTCGAACCAGGAATTTTATAACCACATTCCCATTATATTAAACATTTGACAACATATTCACTAGCCATCTTTTCATAATCTCGATTAAGCGAAAAGCCGAAGATATTTTACAAGGTTTTATTTAACTTGAAATGTATGTATGTACGGGTCAAATCTTGCTAGTTAAATTTGACCCAATTCTCGATGACAATGCAATATTTTGGTATCTAAGAGCTGATCTGATGATGGAGTCGGAAGGTGGCGACAGGATATCCGCTATTCTTACCGTAGACCCACCGTGTCACTCAATAGTTTGGTCTTGATAAGCAGATAAAGATTTTGAAAGAATATAGTACAGTTGGCAACAAAAGCTTGTCCCAACAATTTTTTTTTTGACAGAAACTTATTTCCAGATTTTTTTCGTGTGTTGCACGGAAAAATGCAATAATATTGTTCGCTATTATTGCTTGGCCTAAAATGTATATATTTTTTTCTAACTACCACGTCTTGGTATAAGTTAATAGGTACAAGTGAAGCTAATTCCATCAAAAACATTAAAGAAAAAAAAAACAAGTTCGTTAACAGTTTCGCTAAAAAAAATAGTTTAGTTACATCTAACTGTAAATAAGTTAAATTTCAAGCGTTTATGTTAAATATATTTTGAGTCAAATAGAGGGTCAAAAGTGTCCCGAAGTGGATCGTGAGTTTGGTAATTTTATTTGCTTTGCGAACTCGGCTGACACACTGCCGTGTATCTTGATATTAGTATATATGCATACATACACTACCGTCAAAAAGTTTAAGACCTTTGTAGTTGCATCTCATACGATTACCTACAAATATGACTTACCAAAATTGACAACCGATCAAGAACTATTTGACCAATTGTATTGCTATTTTTCAATTCGTTATCTGATTAAATAAGGTTCAAAATGGTATATAATAGATGTTAGTAAATATCGTAATTTTCACAGAGGAAGCATTTAAAAAACCATTGCCGACGCGTACATACAAATTTCGTTAGTTTAGTATGAACGCGTCGGCAATATTTTTTTAAATACTTCCTCCGTGAAAACTAAGATATGTACAAATATTTATCATATACCATTTTGAACCTTATTTTATCAGCTAACGAATTGAATAATAACAATACAATTGGTCAACTAGTTATAAATTGGTGGTCAATTTTGGCAAGTCATATTTGTAGGAAATCGAATGAGATGTAAGTACAAAAGTCCTAAACTTTTTGGCGGTAGTGTACATACCTTCACACCTGTCTCCCAAGAGGGTAGGCAGAGACTATTGGAACGCCAGATGCACCGGTCTAAATATACAACTTTCGCTTCCTCTAAGTACCAATGTATGTATGTTTGTAAACTCTTTATACAAAACAGTGATTTAGAATAAAAATAAGATACAATAAGTATGTTAACAACCCAGGTTATAATTAAGTTCGTGATGAAATGCCAACCTAACACACTTTTCTAACATATTCAGCAAGCGACTCCATCTACAGGCTGCTTGCAAAGTCAGTAACTTGAATTATAAATTACAACTTTATAAAATATGAGTCTAAAGTCTTGTTCAGACTGCGCGGCACGCTGCGCAACCGCGGCAGAACAAACACGGGCTAATGAAGTTTGGCAACTTGCTAATTACATCTTCGGGATACTAAGAAACGTTGTTTGCCACGTTCTATTAACTGTAATTTGGCATGGAGCTAGATGATAATGTAGTGAAGAAGTTTAATTATAGTAAAGAACTAAAAAATCTATGGAGCTTATCAACGATTTCATTTCGAGGCTTGGGAATAAAGTCTTGAGATTGCAAAGGTGTGCTCGCTTACCTTCCTTAAAGGAAACTGAGATTGTATCAAAGAGTCTTTACCTTCATAAGTTTAGTATACTACACTGAGACGGTATTATTCCTTACTAAGAGTTTTCTTACGAAATTGTATGCAACATTAATCTAGGTTTGTGATGGTCAGTACCTAACTCTTTTTAAACTGGACATTTATTTTAAGAACCATCTAGACACAAAGCACTTCAAATTTTGAAGTACAAAAAAAGACAAAACGAAACGTATTCAAAAATATCTAAAAAACTCCGTACCTACCAAAAAAAAAAACACCCTCAGGTCCCTAAACTTCTTTGCTTTAGAAATAGTGTTAAATGAATCATTTTACTTCAAAATAAACCGCGACTCAATTTCGAAACCTTGATTTTATTCAAACCGATAATTTTGCACCCTTTTTAAAGCAAAATACCTGCAGACTGCACTAAAAATAAAGTACCTAACTGGAAATGTAACTAAATCCAAATCACGTCTGAAATCCAGACATCGTGGAATCCAACTCCGTATTGGGGCCGACTAAATTTGGCCTAATACAAATGTAACGTATTAAAGAGATACGTTTATACAGGATGCTTAGAAATGCTAGGATCAATCTTTGTTATTATTATTATTTCAACTCGGTTGCGGTTCCCTTAAAGTCACGGCGAGAGTATTTTCGGCCCCTAGTTGAATATACTACGCAAATTTTAGGCTGTATACCCATTTATAATGTATTTGGAAGTATTTTTAATTTAAGTTGTGCTCATAAAAACATGATGTTCCAACCTAAAAGGGGAGTCAATTACGTTAGATGTTTAATTGCCACTAGTTGTCTTTCGCTGACACACTCACTCTCGCATCTGACAGTATTATTTTATTCGAGGTTCTTTAAAATACGAGAAAAGCGATCACCGACACAATAAACTAGGGACTCTATTTTTTTTAACGCTATTAAGGTATTTATTTTTTAATTCGAACGCCATTTTTGTATACTTTCATCTCAATAACTTTAACATGATACTCAAAACCAGCAGTTTACAAAATAAAAAGAAACGAAATTGTAACCAAACACTTTCCAATTTCAATAAGTCTAAAAATATGATTACCTAATTTGTTGGAGTAATAAAACTTTACTATGTAACTTAATTAAGATTATTTTTAATTAAGACTTAGTTTGTAAACCTTACTTAAAAAAAAATGGCGGATTCCCGACCTTTTGCAAGGAAGGTAACCTTAATTAAAATAGATAAAAATTTACACGTTAAAAATCTACCAGCGCTTCGCAAAAGAGCACTTCTGAGAAGAAACGCCGCTGAGATAGATTTATTGGGCGCCCTTCGACTGACCTAAAATTGTATGCACTAAAATTTTTTCGTCGAAAATGTTTCTAATAATATTGAATGGCATACTTCTTTTTTAGCATAAAGATTTTTTTGCATACATATTTTTTGTTCTAAAGCACTTTTAGTCTAAAATTTTAATTACTTAAAGGCTAAATCCATAATATTGTTTGGTCGAAGCCCCTCTCAGTATAAAACACCTAGGTCTCAACTAATCTATAGGTTAGGTTAGGTTAGAATTGTGTCAAGGCGCGAACTCGGAGCTCCGTCGACTTCGCCTCACGGTCAACGTTATACCAAAAAATCTTTCGACAAAAAAAAGTTATTCCAAACAAATGTTATACTAAACAATTTTTCGACCAAACAATATTATGCAAAACAATTTCGATCAAACAATTTTTGACATTTAAATCATTAGACGAAACGTTGGTATGCAAAAAAATATGATGCGAAACAAAAATAGGCCAAAAAATTTTAGATCAACCGATATAGACCCAGATTTATTATACTATGTATGCATCTACCCTGTATATTCAAACATGATTCCTATTCAAGTAAAACCTAATTCCAAACTCAAAATACTTCATTCCTAAAGAACTAGTCTCCATTGATTTCAAATGACTCATTCATTCCATTCGTTCTTTTCAATTCGCTCATTGCGTTTAGATCGGTCCGCGATTGTCTACAGATTTGTTTGCATTTAATTAATTCTAAATTGATTTGTTTATTTGCTCTGTGACTTTCATTTGGTTGGAGTGATTGGAAATGGTGAATGATAATTGAATGATTTAAATAATAATAACGTTATTAAATACGGAAGTGTGTTTATTTGTTTGTATCGTTTTTTCGGTTCGACGCCGAAACTGACTTACGTGAAATTTGGCACAAAGTGAGTTTATAGCCAAGAAACTGTCAGAGATATTTTTTATCGCAGAAAATTGATTAGTTCCTTATGAAATAGCGATAAATGATTTCTATGCGTTTGGATTATACACTCACGCCTTCATTCCAAGAGTGGAGTAGGCAAAGCTACAGAATTACATAGAACTCTAAAAACTTGTTGTTCATTCTGTAACCACATTTTGCACAATCAGGCTAAGACGTACATAAGTTTATTCTGTTTAGCAAGTAAGCTATACAGTGTGTTACCAGCACCCTGGCTTTTTTTAAAGGAGGTTAAAATAACGTATATCTGTAGCGTAACCATGACGTTAATTTAATTAATAAACAAATATTCAGGCTTTGTTAACTTTCTAACAAAATTTTAATTGCCAGCAATGTAAAGCTCAGCAATTTGACAAGTTTTAAATGACAGTCGACGGATACTTTGATTGTTATGATTTGCCCCCGTACCACGACATGCCTTGTACTAAGCAACAACGATACTGATAACGATGAACACGCAGCACATACAATACATTAAAAATGGACAGTATCTAAGAAAATTTCTTGTGAAGTTATTTTAATTATTGTTTTATTGATAAGTCTTGCAAACAATTGCTAAAGCAACATAATTATCGGCAGTTTTAATAAATGCCCGCATGCCGGTAACTCACTGTATATTAAGTGACCCTTAACATTAAGAAACCTACCAGCAATTGGAATGAAAACGAAATTATTTAACTTGCTTGTACAGAAATGTTTCTATTCAGTCTCAGATTTCCTGCTCGAAAATTTCGATGCATTTTTTTTCGTAATTTAATATCGTATCATAGCGTAGGACAAAAGTATAGTATGTTTGAGGAATTCTCATCATGTTTTGTACGCCACATGGCATAACATGTGTTCCACCATTTATTCTACCACTATTTTTAGTTTTACCCATATTTACAAATATACACTTTGACTTCGACTTTGACACTTTCACTTTGACGTTTACTATGTGTATTTTAGTGACAGGTTGCAAGCCCATCGCCTAACAGTACTACAAGCCTTTATTCCCTTAGTCGCCTCTTACGACATCCACGGGAAGACATGGTGTGGCACTATTCTAAGCCGGCAACCACACGGCCAACTACTAATACTTTAGAATTATATCAAAAGCATAGAATTTTAGAAGGAATTGAACTCGCCTTAGTGTAGGTAAACTTAAATAAAAACTCGATTTGATATTTTTTCAAAATTTTAACCATGAGCCAGGACAAGCAAGTGCAAACATGAATCGTGTGAAAATTAGTTAATCAATAATAAACATCACTTAATTAATATTATAATTAATTAGGTAATGTATTTCTATCAAACTGCTAGAAATTAGTTCGAATTGTATTATATAAAAGCTTTGAACGTGCCTGAAACCTGTCAAAAACAGGGCCGCAAACTAAACCATAGTTGGATTTCAATTAATAACAACTAAGTTGTTAATATTAGTTTAATATTCGACGGGATTGTTATATAACTATAAAAGTAATTAATGGTCTGTCATAAGCAATCTTTAGATAATCGTAAATAAGTATTAACGTTTTGTTTATCATGTTTTTTGATGTTATTGTTTTTAGGTATAATGTTACGGCGTTAATTTATGACCTATTTCAAGAAAAATATGCTTGATGTCGTCAATGTCATTAGAGATGTCAAGTCATTTGTAACTTTTAGGAAATTCAACCTTATTGTTGTAGAATGTCAGATTGACTTTGGACCTAAGGTGGGTACCAAATTTAATCTCGTGACTGTACCGTAAAACGGGGTAAGTAGGGATTAAGGGGTGAGTAGGGACACAACCTAAAATGAAGCATAGGTATGTTACTAATCATAAGACTGAAATTATATTCAATAGACGTAAAGTTATTGTCCATTTAATATTTGTTCTTATTTGTAATACGTTATGACTTATTTTAGGTTGTATCCCTAACCATAATAGGTGACAAGTTGTTCTTTTTTTTGCAGAATATGTGTAGCGGATTTACTAACAAAAAAAAACTTTTGCTAATTTTAATTTTGATGTATCTATCATGAAATCGGTGAATCATAAAAGCGTCAAATTTGGTATGATCATAGTACAAACCCTGTAAAACATCAAAATAACTAAAAAAATGGTCAAGTGTGAGATGGGCTCGCGCTGATTTGATTCGAAACTTTCACACGCCTGTCTCGGCTGAACATATCTGGGAATCAATGTATATACCTATTTGTAAGATTACTTATTGCGTACCATATATTCTTGTGAATAAACATTTCATTTCATTTCATTTAGAAATCGGAATGCGTCCTTCCAACTCATTGCGGGCGGTAAGTGTCCGTATATATAACAGCCTACAACCGGAAATACAAAGTGCGCCTTCCTATGAGGTATATGTAAAAAAATTAAGACTTTCTTTTAAAAGAGGCTTTTTATAGTGTTAAGGAATTTTATAGTAAATAATTTATAATTAATGGATAATAAACATAATAATGTAAGCGTAAATATAGATAATAAATAATAATATGATATAAGTATAGGTGACTTAGTTAATTGAATAAATTGTGTGTTTTTTGTTAGGATTAGGAATTAGTTTTTGATAATTTATTGTACCTACTGATTTTACTTTTTAATGTATTTTTGACGTGTGCTTGTTACGCAATAAACATTTGATTGATTGATTGTAGGTACTAATCAAAGCTTCAAAAAACGGCCACGATCGTTTCGCCGATAAAATTAAAATTACAATAAATCACTAAAAGGTAAAAATTAAAATAACATTGCAGCCTTATTAACCTAACCGCCTGCTATGTATGTGTTTAGCTATTTCTCTGTCTAAAGTGGTTGGAAGAGATCGCTATTTACTGGTAAGACCGCCTGTTGTATATCTATAATTAAAATTTACTGTTCCATGTTTTGTTTTTTTGTGTGGAATAAAGAGTATTTGTATTGTATTGTATCAATGAAGAAATTATATTTAATTACTACGTAAATTACTTTAAAACTAAACCCAACATGCTTAACAGCAGTCCAAATGAATAAAAAACAAACAAACAACAGCCGCAGCCTTTATCAAGTTTAAAACTGTCTTTTCATTCACAGAGCCTTTGAATTTTTCCCCAACTTGCCCACATGGCGCGGAATAATCGGCCGGTTGCTCGGCCACCTCCATTCACTCACTCTGGTTCGTTCATTCAACGCATTCCAAACTCAAAACTAGAGCACAATGCGCTGTTCTTTTAATTCAAACGTTGTATATGCGAGCGTTGAAAAAGAAAATAACAAATCATTTCGAAATGAAAAAGGCAAAAGGGCTGTGTTCTAATATTTACTAATATTGTTAAAGTTTTGACAGCCTTAATTTATTTACTTGACTGTCTTTATTATTCTGAAAGTAAGAGCAGAAACTATTCTACCTATTTTGTGTTTTTAACTCGGCCGCAATTACTGTCAAGTAAAAAAGGGCCATCATAACATTGATGAAACGATAACATGTGAAAATAAATTAGCTTTTTACCGGATAGAATAGAGCCCCTGAGACTCTCACAGACAATCTCACCCGAACTGCGTCGCTATTGCCTAACGCTCTCGCAATCGCAATCGGTTTCAAAGCGGAACAATTGTTTTCATTTTGTATGCAGACCAGCCTTCGATTTTCAAAATGGCCCCTCTGGAGTAGTTGAAAAAAAAAGTTATAAAACGAAAACCCGAGTACAAAAAAGTAATGAATCAAGTATCGAACTTTATTGTTTTGCACTTTTTACCGCCATGTCCTCCATCTGATTCAGGATAAAACTATTTCTACATCTCATATGATGACGAACAGTAGTAAGTAGAATAAAAACATTAGCAGCAGGAACCATCTGTGAATGGAACTCCATCTATTGCGATCGCCATCCGGCATCCTAGTAAGCTATTCGAAGTATCATTTGTAGTCGAACGCCAGGAATTATTGCAGAAACGTGCATCGCAGTTTGGTCTTTGACTACGAACAATATTTTGAATAGCTTATCATGAGGTAGGATGGCAATCGAATATAGATAGAGTATCATTGTAACATTCGATACGATAGAAAAAAAATATCAGAGATTCCACTTTTTTGTTATAACGTTCGACATATTGATTTTACTTAAATAAAATTTACCCTACTCGTATGTCACCCGGACCATATTTACGAATCGATTGACATGTCATTCGTTAAAATCGGATGGGTAGTTAAGGTGCAAAAGTGACACTATAATAAACCTATTTTAGTTTAGTAGTTTAGTAAACCACTTTGACACTTTCTGTCAGATGCAAATGTTACAATAACAGATAAGGACAAAACAGATGTTAAGCGTATTTTAGCTATCATTATGTTTATGAATAAGAGAGTAAGATAATAACAGTAATCCGCCAGTCTTTAACAAATTAGTTTGTTATAACTCTAAATAGTCGAGGAATTTGATTGATAGCAGTTTGACATAATACGTCAATTTTCCGGGTTATACATTTACCACGTTTCATTAGTCGTGTCACACCCGGGACAAGCATAACACGGCTAATTTACGTATTATGTTACACTGCTAAATAATCAATTTCCTTGACTATACATATACTGTGAACTAATAATTATTACACGTAAACATACCTCGTTAGTTTAATGAAAAAAGCCTTAATTCATTTTAATTTTTATGCCATTAAGGAGCATTTTTGTGAACACTTTAGTAATGAGCACGGGTTTTCGTTTAACAATGCTGCAGCAACGGAACAAGAATGTCGGTGCTTCACGATTTTTGACGCGTTTGACGAATTAAACGTACAATTAAAAGTTCATTTGAAAAAAAATTGCAAATTACAAAGGAAATTTATTCAGAACGTGTGACAAAGAACTCTATAGGTCAAAAAATGGTTTTTACCGCCTACAATTGAGACCCTGCAGTAAGACACTCAAAGAGGCTTAAAAATATTACCTAGCAAATTTATACTGAATAACTAAACGAATTCTTGATTCGAAACAATGGACCTTGAATTGGACAGCAATGACATAATCATGATCATGATCATGATGGTGAAGATCATGTGATTTGAATAACATTACCACTATCCGTCGTAACATAAAAAAAAGGAAAACAGACGGCAGACAGTGGTAATGTTATCTAATCCACATGATCATGATCGTGATCGAGTCATTGCTGTCCAATTCCATGTCCATGTGGATTGTGTGTGTGTGGATATTATCACTGTCCGTCATCTTTTTTCCTTTTTTTATGTGTGTTATTGTTGTGAATATTTTTTATTTTCATTCTTTAAACGTAAAATTAATACAATTAATTAAACAGATTCAGATTCAGATTTTATTATGCAATACAACATAGTATAAATTACATGACATATCAAATTATATACATAGAGGTCGTCAAAAATAAAAATAAAATAAATTTCAATACTATCTTTAAAAAAATATAAATTGTATCTCCATTCAGGATCGTCAAAATAATAATAACAACGTTCAGATCATTTTCAGTAAAATTAGTTCAAATGGATTAAATTGTTCATAGAACCATTATTGTGAAAACACACGATTGTTTATTTAATCCTGAAGTTAAATTAATTTAAGCAGAATTTTGTTACGATGTTCAACAAAAACGTTAACGTATTTTAATTTGTTACAATGTTTATTGTTTTTGTTTTGTGAATTAATATAAACGATGAAAAGGGAACCGTTAAAGCGACGCTGTATTATTATTAATTTACTATTAAAAAAACAATATTTTCAAGTAGATTTTTGTATTATAAATAAACATTATTTCAAGGTTAAGTTTGGGTAGAAGATATATCAGTCGCCATAAGCAGTAATAACAAAAAGCATGCTTTAAAAACCCGACTGTTGCTATTGCGTCCGGTAGCCGCCTTATTGATTTTTTATTATTGCCATATCTTTAGTGACACTCACAAGATTAAGACAAATCGATTGACATAAGAATCATTAAAATCGGTCCACACGTTTAGTTTCATAAGCGACACAAAAGAACAAACATACATATAATAGGCTGATAAACACATTACCCTCCTCCGGGTAATTAAAAGGGACCGATATAAATAAATATCTGGGACAATCTCACACAAAGTAATTTTTTCGAAATTAAAAATATTAATTTAGTAAATTGGCCACATAAGAGCACACGTCTTTTACACGTCTGTAAATGTGTAGTGAATTTATTTACAATCCTTTTAACTGACTGGATCTTGGCAAGTTTTAAAAGCTCTGAGGATATTAATTATTATAATGAACTGAAAATTAAGCTTCCAGACAGTAAGGGGCATGGCTATTATGACAGCTTTAATTATCTGTCTTCTTGCGTTGCAACTCGCCAACTTTTGAGACAAGATACCGTCTTAGTCTAGAGCAGTTTTTTTTTCGATACGAACTGTCAAAGGTGCTTGATAAAAAAGGGAAATAAGAAGAAAGAAAGAAAGAGAAAAAATTTATTCACAACTATGACACAAATAAGTATAACATTAAAATAAATAAAATACATGACAGATAGTGGTAATTGTTGCGAAACAGTCCCAACTCAGCGTGTGCTGGCTTCGAAGCCAACGCTGGTCTTCCATTGGGATCGCTCGGTGAAATGCTTCAGTGGCTAATAGTAGGGGATCCGAATAAGAAACGACCTTCACCGAGCTGTATATTCGGTAACAAGTATCTTATATCAAATTTAATATGTTAAGTATATGGCGAATAATTAAGCTGAAAAATTTCAGTCCAGTATATACTTAATAAACTTAAAATTAAAAATCAACTTTAATAGAAAAAATTGCAATGGCTTATTTAATAGACAAATTACATACCAATCGAAAGTATGAAGCCTATAGAATATATAAGCCTATAGCATACTTTCGATTAGTATGTAATTTATCTATTAAACAAGCAATTGCAATTTTTTTAATAGAAGTTCATTTTCATATTAAAAAAAAAAAATTAAGTACTGGACCGAAATTTTTCAGCCTACCTATTCGCCATATATTACTTACCATATTACATTTGATATAAAATACTTTTTATTGAATAAACAGCTGGGTGAAGGTCGTCTCCTATTTGGATCTTAGACCTGGAAACTGTGGATTTATTTCAAATGCGTTGATATTTGGGAATTATGGTGTAATTCAATACTATTGCTTCACTTTTAAGGATTGGATATCAAGTTTTGGAATAACAAATCATAGCTATTTTAAGCCAACGGAGGCACCGGTGTACCGCAAAGTAGCGTTCTTTACCAGTATCTTTAAAACCTTAATGTGAGGTCCTAGTGAAAAAGACTGTAAGGGTCTCCCCATACCTATCGACGCGGAATTGGCGTTAACTGATCGAAAAACTCTTTATGTCTACGCAATAAGAGCGAAATAATCGTCGCTCGGCTCGGCTCGGCTCGCGTCGGCGTTGCGAACGGAACGACGTCGTTTTCGCTCTTATTGCATGGACATGAAACTTTTTCTTACTGGCTCAAGCCGATTCCGCGTCGATAGGTTTGGGGAGACCCTTAGTCTCCTGAAGATCAAGTGAAAAAGGGTTTAAGTTTAGTTATACCGCGTTTATGTGTATAGTCCTTTCGCTTAGATAGCTACACTCACATGTACTTGTGGTTATTGTAATATAATACGAATATAATTCGATGCGAACTGACAAATTCACTTGCGGGTGTTACGACACAAGTGAATTTGTCAGTTCACATCGAATTATATTCGTATTTTATTACAATAACCACAAGTACGTGCGAGTGTAGCGACACTATCTAAGCGAATGGACTATATACCGTTTTTTTATTATGAGTTAAGTCTACTTACGCCCTTTTTACTGGATCCCCAGATCATCTTGGAAAGTTAAAACTATATTCTGGACCGGTATAGAAGGCCCTTCTTATGGCTTAATATTTACGTCAAGTTCTGGGATACCCTGTATATTTTCGAAACGTGGACAGACGGTATGATATATTGAACCACACCAAATATGTATATCAGTATCTTTATTAGGTTTACACGAAAATAATAATCAGTTAGAGAAGAACGAAGCCTTTAAAACGTTTTTTTTTCTTTAATAACCTGATTAATGTTTCACTTACTTGCATTGAAGAAGATCACGGCCAAGGTGAATATCCAAATATTTTTCATTTTAAAGATCAATCTGAAACAAGAAAAAATGTAAGTTTTTTATGACATGTAGAGAGCAAATAAACACTTTTCCAACCAAAATGATGTCCTCTAAACAGATTCGATAAAAGTAGATCTGGGGCTCTATTCTTCGCGGTTAAACAATATTGCTTTTGACATGTTATCATATCGTCAACGTAAAGATAGCTCTTATTTACTTGACAGTAAAAGCGGCCGAGATAAAAACAATATCATAACATGTCCCATGATTGAAACCATATTTTCAATCAGTAGAATAGATTGCCTTGTACACAATAATTCTTACTTTTGTTAAAAACCAATAAAACGGTAAAAATAATAAAACCGCACACGTTTTATCAGCAGACTGGCGATTTTAACGATTTTAACACCTGCAATATTTCAGAAGCAAATTTATTACTATGCAATTAACGGCCTGAATCATTTTAAAATTTGGTATATATTTTGGGTGCGTTTGAATCAGTATACAAACTTTTTGCATAATTTCATTTAACTAACCACGAAAAGCATAACGAACGTTTAGCATAAAAACCAATTATATAATTTTATCTGGCATACGCTCAAATAACATAACACTCATTTAGCATAACTATCATTTTCTTGTTATTATGCATTTCAAGTCAATTTCTTCTAACTAGGTTAGGTTAGGTTAGAACTGTGACCACATTAATAGTGATGGAAGCCGTTAGAAATATTTACTTATTAAATTAATAAACATTATAGTTTTTGAAATTATGCATTTCGTTTTATGCATCATGACTATTATATCGATGGTTTATTATGCAGATTGAAATTATGCAATTCGGGTTATGTAAAATGATCATTCAACCATCTGCTTATATGCTAAACATTACACACCCATATATTTTGGTTACCTATCATATCGTTACACTTTTCACAAAAAAAAAAACCACTTTTAGTTCACTAAAAATTACAGGCCACTTAATGGTAAGTGAGATATACAAATATGAGAAGTTATCTATGAAAAGGGATCTTATTGTCGAAGGCGCTTCCGCCATTATTAACGATGCTCCGATATAAATACAACGTCGCATGACGCAGTAAGGCGTAAGCGCCATCGACAATAAGATCCCTTTTCATATATAATGCCACATACGTGTACTAACTTGTATTGGTAACTTGTATTTTCAAATTCTACTTCATCGATTGTATTATTTTATCGAATTTCATTTCATAAAACCCTATTTTCTGTTGAAACCCATTATGTTTTAAGAATATCTTAATCATTCATTACGTAGTTTACCTACAATAAGCGCCTCCTAAAGCCCAAGCCTTCGTCCGGCCATTCAAATAAAGGTCTAATGCAAAGAAAGTAAAGTGGAATTTCTTTTGTCGGTATAACTAATGATCAAATTAGAAAATCGAATTTATTTCATTCACAATAGATTCATATTCCATTGACAAATTTCGTTGTATATTGGGGCTTAGGAGGTTAGGTTTAATGAAATGCCTGTCGATGAAATGAAAATTCTGTTTCATCATACGTTAGTTGAAAGGATTTTCGATAAAACAATATTTACCGCACACACACAAACACACGTCAAATTTATAACGTCCATTTTTCATGTCCCAGGTTAAAAATAACAAATCAAAGTGTAAGAAAGCAGAAAACAGGCTTTCAGAAAACAGGACAAAATATTAACTGGTCCTTCAAACCGGATTTCATCTAACAACTTTCCACGAAACAACAACGTGGTTTAAAACTTTGTGTTTTAATCAAGCCCAAACCAACAGTTTTAAAACAACTGGGACCACTACGTGCAGTTCAATACACGTTGAAAGAGACCAGGCTATAGCATTCGCGTAACTCTGTCTCTGTCATTTGCTTTACTGTAAACTGTATAGCGGTTTCGTGGTAGCCCTGTTCGCCCTAAATACGTCATCGGAAGTGCAATGGACTCCATCAAATGTACAGATTTTGTGGTTATGCTGCAATTTTGCGAATATTTCACAATGGTTGCACTGTCATTTGTTTTTGTGTCAGAACTACGTGGTAAGTGATAGGTGTCACACGAATTAGTTCCTACAAAATATCCACGATAAGTTTTTTTTTTATAGTAATACTGAAGGAAGTAATCATCTTTTTCTTTTGCTTATGGAAGGTTAGTCTTAGTTAGGTTAGCCTGCCGATTGATAAAAAAAATATATTAAGGGACGATCTCCAAAACGATACCGTAAACTTGGGTTTCTTTAGCCCCAGGGGGTAACATTGCCCACACTTAAAACTATAACTATTTTAGTGGTAATCATCTAAAATTGTTAAAATAATTTTAGAACTATATAAGTAGCTTGTTCCTGATGTAACATTTAATGGAAAAATTGAATTTTTAAGATGGTTTTTGGGATGGGCAATGTTACCCCCTAGGGCTGAAGTAACCCGAGTTTACGGTATTACAAAACTAGACCTTAGTTTGGGACTAGGTCAATTTGTGGGAGATCGTCCCTTAATATTTTTTTTTATCAATCAGCAGGCTTTGAAAGATGGGTTGTTTTTTCCCTAATTTTATCGTATCGCTCCCGTTATGATATTTCATATGAACTTGACAGAAAACGTCCAATTCGTAAACAATACAATTGCAATAAGGTTAAATTCAAATAAGAATAGAGGCCTAGAACACATGAAAAACCAGCGTCACATTAGAATCAACGTCACACCAACAAAATATAAACGCAAGTGGTCGTGAAAAGGCAATAAAACAAGATACGATCAAGGCCCATGAATAAATTACATATTTACATTGGTTTTTACGCTTTATCGTAAAATTCTGCGGCGTCTGTTATTGTCTGTTTAAAACAGACCTAACAAGACTTTAAAACTATAAGATATATTTTGGACTGCCAGCCCTCGTATTACGGTCGCGTTTGTCACGGTGGATAAAAAGGGATAAAGCATCTGTCACTTTCGCACTTCCATACTGGTCAGAAACAGAAAGTGACTGATGTTGTACCCGAGAACACTTTAAAGTCGTTTTTTTTAATATTATTTTTTCCAAAAGTTATGTTATACTGGAACTGGAACTACGGATACGGAGTTCGAAGCTCGATTTCCGAAAACTGTCAAAATTTATGGAATTGTCGTAGGCGCTCGACGCGGCCGTCTGACAGCTTACGTCAATCCTATGCATTCCATCTTAGTCCTTACGGTTGGCAACGCATTTCAAGTCTTAGGATTGCAGTTTTGAGATTGTAGTCTTGAGATTTCAAATTTCTATGGGTCTCAGATCCCACTTACCATCAGGTGGCCTGAGCGCTCGGGAGCCTTGCCTTAAAAAAAAATTGGACAACGATGACGATCACCGAATGTATCTTGTCTAGGGCCTTTGCTTTATCGACAAAAACCGTGACTCAATTAAATATACACGAACTTAAATATTAAATGAGCTCTGACGGGAAAACTTAGGCCGGCCAGTTAGGAAATCGTGGCCGAATTTATTAGTTAGCAGGCCCTCTATTCTATTGCTCTTGACGTGTAATGGTATTGTTTTAAACTCGGCCGCCCTTGTATAGTAAATAAGAGCTATCATAAAGTTAAAAATACAAATAGCACGTCGAAGGAGATATGGTTTTAACCCAGTAGAATAGAGGCCCAGAACTGTTTAAACATCTGTTTTCAATTTGCACTCAAATTTAATTATGATAATTTTTTGTATGTTTTTGTACATATCAAATCAATCAAGAATGACAAATGTCTAAAGTAGCAGGAAAAGTGACTGAAGAGGTTGACGTAAGGATTGCGTAGCTAATCTTTTTAAATATGTACTACTAATCACGCCAAGTACGGAGGTAAGATAATTGAAAGAAAATGTATACATTTTGAACTCGTAGGTATAAACGTTTCTCGATACGCGTGTCACTTCTGTTATTGCCTAGTTGTCATAATCTTTCACTACTGTCAAATCGTTTTTGCCCGATTTGACGATGTATGACGATAACGTACGCCAAATGCATGTTGTCTAGAGCCGCTGGGTCGTTCCTGACTGGTGTAATTCAAATAGGAAAGCATACAAGCGTATAATTTGGCACACACTAAATTCCTCATGTCCCAGGACGTCGTTATATCCCGTATATTGTCTAGCATTTTCAGCTATAAATCACACTGCACATATATTTAGCGGGCCAATAATTTCCCCCGGGATGTTCCCGTGAAATTCTATGATCATGTGAACCTCTTCAGCGAGCCTTTAACATTATTTGATGTATGTTAGACCGAGGAATTTATTGAGAAAATGTAGTTAATGAAGCATTTAGGTCAGGAGTGTTATGTTAACGTGTATACAGGATGGATTAAATTACTTTTAAGTTAGTAAAATAAAATAATCTTATAGCTTTATGATCATATGACTAATTTTGATAACCAATTTCTGACAGCTGACGTAGGGGCGCACAATTCGCTGATGAAAATGAATAAAATTATTTATTGGCTGTGGACATACAAATGTATCCTTAGTCCTCGATCTTGAGCTATGCAGCCCTGTGTTGCAGGACCTAGTAATAGACTATATTGAAGACTTTACAGAACCTTATTGTACCCTAACCATGAGTTACAATTACCATAGTCGCTAGCGAGTCGCATGCTCTGTTGCATTCTGTAACATTCAACACTACTGTAAGGGACAGACCATTCGACTCGCTAGCCAGTACGGTAATTGTAACTTATGGTAAGGGTAACGGTTCTAGTGAGCAGGCGAGCGTGTAAATGTACAGTAATACCACAAATATAAGTTACGTCGGCATTCTTCGTTCACGCAGATAAGTCCGACTAATGTTGAAGATAAACGAACACAAACATCAATTAAATACTGACCTTGTTGTGTTACGCGTAAGGTAGAATATGCAATGACGTCTAAACTCGAATCACAACTGACGTGCCGCTAAATAAAATGGCGGTTGAAGGCGTCACCGTAATGGCTGCCAAACATTTGACCAATAGCCGTCGCAGATTTTACCCGCGCAAACGTACTGCCTTCTAATTGGTTTAAACGTTTTCGCGCCTTCCAAAAAATGCTCACTGCGCAGGTACATCGTTGTAACTCATTTGTGGTAGTGCTGTACGTGCATGTCTTAAAATGTATACATAATATGTATAAAATGTATACATAATATGTATAGATAGACGTCATTGCATATTCTACCTTACGCGTAACACAACAAGGTCAGTATTTAATTGATGTTTGTGTTCGTTTATCTTCGGCATTAGTCGGACTTATCTGCGTGAACGAAGAATGCCGACGTAACTTATATTTGTGGTATTACTGTACATTTACACGCTCGCCTGCTCACTAGAACCGTTACCCTTACCATAAGTTACAATTACCGTACTGGCTAGCGAGTCGAATGGTCTGTCCCTTACAGTAGTGTTGAATGTTACAGAATGCAACAGAGCATGCGACTCGCTAGCGACTATGGTAATTGTAACTCATGGTTAGGGTACAATAAGGTTCTGTAAAGTCTTCAATATAGATAATGTTATTGCTGTCTCGTTTAAAAATAAACTAGAGGACGCAAAGAATTCGTTTTCCCGCTACAACCCCTATTTTAAACCCTTCGTGGATGAATTTCCAAAAATCACTTTTTCGAACCCCTAATATATCCAAGAAAAGTATCTTTCCAATTTTAACTCCCTAGGTCTAGCGGTTTGGACTGTGTGTAATTCCGCCCGCAAAGCTCAATGTGAGTGATCGTCTGCAGTCTGCTGCATCCTGGTGGACCCTTAGTCAGGTCGAAGTTATTGGGGATATTTTTGGGGGCTATTCTATGGTTGTTCCATTGTTTGGTCCATTTCTCGAAGGCTCAAAAACGTTCGGTGCTTTAGATTCAATTTTCAGCGCTGTAGGTGTCACCTCGGCATTTTTCTTAGCCAGTATTCTTTCACTGCCAGACATTTGCGTGCTGTGCCTGTTACTTTCACTGTTTTCTTGAATCATTTGTATATTTGTGTGTCTTATGATTGGTGAATAAATGTATTTCTTCTTCTTCTTCTTCTTCTTCTTCTTTTTCTTCTCTTCTTGTTAATATTATCAGACCAAATAGGTCTCCGAGAATAAAGCATGTTAGGGTTGGGACTTTTGAGTTAAAAATTAAATGTGATAAAGTAGCACAAACGGAATATGCCTTTTTTCATTTTTCTATACATACCTTTACAAGAAAACGTTGGTTTTATTAAGTATTAAATTAAGATTGACAATATATTGTGGCCATCCTGTTTTTGTCTGCTCCATGTGGTTGTATACTGTAATAAAATATTTCTTTTAAAATCGTTGATATTGTGTACGCAACCTTCGTTGCGCGAGGCGGCATTTGAGTGACTTCTCTTTTAAAAATCTATTTTTTTTTTTTACTTATTCACATACAGTTTGATCAACGTAACCCAAGACCCTGCATACTACAGGGTGTCCCATAGCATTTCTTAACCATTGAACGATAAAGTCGAAATTCCTTTAACAACAAAACACGAAATAAAACACACAAATCCTGCTAACGAACCCAAAGCGATTTAGTCACCCTTAAAATCATATCATAATTTGTAACCAAACCAAATGCGACTTTATAGCGGGTGTTGTTTACGTGATTCTTATCATTATTGTAATACGAATAACATGGCAACAATAACCGAAACAGCGTAAACGCCAGTTGCAATAAGGTCGCTTTTGATTTCCGTGTATTTTCCATTGATATAAAGTATCTAATTATCTGTGATTTTAGATTTTAAGGATTTGCTTTGAGTTGTAATTAAGGAAATTGGCCTTAATAATATTACTTGTAAACATAATTATACGGAGTAATACATATTAATGGCCTTTTGCAGCTTTAATTAGTTCCAATTATATCGCATGTTAAGACGATTGTAAACCTACCTAAAATAAATCCAACGAGACGAGATAAAGAATGTAAACAAGCTTTCAAAACCGGCCAAGTGCGAGTTCGACTCATCCAAGTTCGAGTCCGTCTCCACACCATATGCCTGTCTGTTAGTCTGTCTGTCAATATGTCCATCTGTCATAGCAGATTTGCTCCAAAACTACTGGACCGATCGAGTTGAAATTTGGTACAAATATGTAAGTCGGTGACTCAAAGACGGATGCGTAACGTAAATAAATGAATTTTGAACAAGGGGGCTACTTTTGGGGGACAAATTAGGAAATTAAAAAAAAAAAATCGCAAAACTTATTGTGTGACTAGTCAAATGAAAGGACTTGTTGTGAGCATCTCAAATATATTTGTTTTATAACATTTACCCCCCAAAAGTGGCACCTTGTCCAAAATTAATTTTTACGTTACGCGTCCGTCTTTGGGTCACTGACTTACATAATGCGTACCAGATTTTAACTCGCTCGGTCCATTAGTTTTAGAGCAAATCGGCTGTGACAGACGGAAAGACAGACAGACGCACGAGTGATACTATAAGGGTTCCTTTTTTTCTTTTGAGGTACGGAACCCCTTAAAATCATGTCACTTCGAACGCAATTCAAACCAATCGCGTCACTGGTAGATGATGTGATGCCAAGAGTCACGTGATCGACCAGTGACGTGATTGGTCTGAGTTGCGTTCGAAGTGACATGATTTTTGAAAGCTTGTTTACATTATTTATCTCGTCTCTTTGGCCTTACTTTACGCTTAAATTGCGTAGCTATCAATTCTTTTCCATACAAAGTTTACTCCGGACGATAAAAGTTTCTCACCGCCTATCATCACCATCAAGTCCGATTTTCACGATTTTTGAAGATGTTGTAGTTGTTTTGAAATAATAGGTTTGTGCGGTTCCATTTTTTTATCATCTTTCCAAGAAATATTTTCTTGTAAAGTTACTAATCTATTTTTTACAAGCTTTTATTTATCTAGCAATGTAGGTATGTACGGTTCAAATCTTGCAAATTAAATTTGACCTACTTCCCGACGACGAAATGGGCTGAAATTTTGACCACATAATGTAAACCTGGGGCCCGTTCCAGAAAGCCACTCTGCAACTCTGCACTCTGCACTTTGCAAATCCACGATAATTCAAAGTACAGAGTAAACGTGTTCCATAAAACACTGCGTAATTTGCAAACTCTGCAAAGATTCTGTTCCTAAAAGATACCTACTTTGCAAATCCACAAATCCAGACTTTGTATTTGACTCTGCCTCTTCAACTTTGCAATTGTCTCGTAGAACAGAAATACTTTGCAAATCCACAAATCCACACTCCGCATTTGACTCTGCCTCTTCAACTCTGCAATAGCTTATTGGAACAGAAATACGTTTGAAGAGTGGGATTTGTGGAGTGCAGAGTTGCAGAGTGGCTTTCTGGAACGGGCCCCTGATGACAATGCAATATAATGGTATCTAGGAGGTGATCTGACGATGGAGTCGGAAGGTGGCGACAGGATCTCCGCTATACTCACCGAAGAGCCACCGTGTTAGGACTCAATAGTTTCATCTTGATAAGCAGATAAAGATTTAGAAAGAAAGATAGAGCAACAAAATCTTGTCCCGAAAATGAAATTTTTGATAGAAACTTACTCATAATATCCACAACATGTTCAAGAATCGTAAAAATCCGACAAGGTTTAAGAGGCCACCTATGGTGCCACGCCCCCACAAGAATAAAAGGGATGGCTTTATGTGTTTCCGCGCGAAGAATGTGAGATGGAGATAGTTCGCGTTCAATTAATTGCTGTTTACATTAAAACCACAACATTTATTGAAAAAATGGGAAGGATTAAGAAGTTACATATCCTCAACTATTGAATCCAAAATCATCGTTAAAGATGATAGGGTTTCGAATATTCAACCAAAAACATGCAAAAAAGGTGTCATGTTTGAAAAATAAAAGTATCGAGGATTTTATTTCTAATCGTGTTTTCACGTTGGACAGTCTCAAGCGAATATGGTCAAGTTTAATATATCCAAAGATCAGATACAAAGGCGTTATGGTTATTGAGATCCAGGTCGCGGAACACTCCAGACTTTAGCAAAGGTGGCCTCTTAACGATAAACGTTATCTCATTTTGTAGGGACATTTTTAGCGTCTTGAGTGAAAATTTAGTAAAATTTACCAATACCACTATATTTTTAATTCATTGCTGAATATTCTCAGGGTTTCGTGTATAAAGCGTAATAAGTAGACAATTAAAATGTCAACACAATGTGTATTTCTATTGCCGCTATAAATATAATACCCCATAAAAATACTTTTTTTTTCTCGATTAATACTTAATACTTGGCCGTTTTTTTGTGACTTGTAATATTATATGATCGGCGACAAAACTTCCCCTTCATCAATATAAGATTCGTCGACCACTAAGCCCCGATGACATAATAATAACGCCATATAAGCTGCCAACCCCCCCCCCCCCCCCCCCCCCCCCCCCCCCCTCCCGGCCCCCACAAGAAACAATAATTGGCAAAAAAATGAAACTATTTGAGGAACTGTCCGAGTAGACCCTTGTCACGTTGTCACAGCGGATGATAACTTGTAAGCCCATATTGTTGCTATCTAATCCTAGGGATGCGTAGGAAGGAATGTGAGTTGAAACTACACCATACACATTTCACACGTTACCTATAGTATGTATTAATGCATTTTATTCTCTTTTCTTTAATCTCGTGTTCGCTACAAACTAGGTAGGTAAACACCAGGGTTTGGCTAAAAACCAGCGCTGTGGCTCCGGCTGCAGCACATGCTGAGCCGAGTCCTATTTGACCTCACCCTTCAGCGCAACGTCTCTAAATTCACTATTAGTATATAAAATGTTTTTATGTTCTATCCTTTTACTTTATAGTTGTATCGATTAAGATGTTCGATTATATTTGTTGTGTTACAGTGTGTTTTTGTCAAATAAATGTTGAGAGTTTGAGTTTGAATTTGAAACAAGGCTGATGAAACATATGATACACCTTTAGTCGGTGCCAAAGATTGTTCAAAAATGTAAACAAATTAGTAATGCTTGGCATATAACCTCAAATTTTAAATGGACTTTGAATCGACTCATCAAACGTCAAAAAAAACTATAAAATATTAGCTCCAAACGATAACTTTTTTATATTTCTGTGCTTAGTGCGTAGTCTATTCACACTCAACAAAATCATGTTAAGTTTAGACCGTTTTCACAACAATTAGCACTAAGTACCATGAAGGACTTTAATCCACCATAGAACCTTGTCATGATAAACACATCAAGAGGCGAGATATAAATTACATAGGAAATTAATCGTTGGTTTTATGTGACAAGGTTCTATAGCGGTTCATCAATTAAAGTCTGTGAACGTACATGTCTCTTTTCCTTGTATTTTTTTTGTCTGTGTATTATTGTTGTGAGTAAGTGCTTTTCATTATTTCTTTCCTCTTTCTGCAGCCCTGCTGCGCTGGTTAGGTTAGGTTTTTTTTTTGCAGAGGTGTTCGCATTTTCGTGTTCCGATGTCAGGATAAGATAACCGGTAAGTTTACAAGCGTAGAGGCACTCCATCTTAGTCCACTGGGTTGGCAACGCATTTGCGGTCTTAGGATTGCAGTCTTAAGTTTGTAGTCTTGAGAAAACAAGTTTATGGGTTACAGATCTCAGCATCACGTGGCCTGTGTTTTTTTTTTTCTCTGTGTCATTCAATTATTGTCTGCATATCTGTTGTTTTTTTCTGGATCGATATTATTTTTTTAAACCTTCTTGGAAAAAGAATATCGTATGGCCGTCTTCTGCTATGAGCCATATCTTTACTAATTTGTACATCGATTGGTTAAAGCGTTGGACCGCATTTTTTCGATATTGTTGTCGTTATATATATATTTTATTAGTATCGGCGGTTAAAATTACCCACACAACCAAGACGATTCTACCGACGCATCAAATATTAAAACCCATCAAGCGGTTTAGGCTGCAGAGCGTGCCGAAGAAATAGACATACAGACTTACTTACATACAGTCGAAAAATATAATCGTCCCTTCTGACGTAGATGAAAAAAAAAACGTTCTTCGTGTATCATTTTTTTAAGCTTTATTGCACGAGTAAACTAAATAAGACAGATGTAATTAGCTTAATGCCTAATTGCATTCTCTTGTTTAAAAAAAAAACAAATCAGTTTATCGTTCTGTAAGTAATTGGGAACACACATAAAAAAGATCCCGACGAATTGAGAACCTCCTCCTTATATTGAAGTCGGCTAAAAATGCAATGATTCTCTAACTTATCAACATTTTTGTTAGATAAACGCATGACATGTATTGTTATATTTATCTCAAATTTGATTCAACATAAGCTTAATATCAATATAAAGCTTACGGAACCCTCGCCAATAAAAAATACATCAAAAGCACTTACCTCTTATGAAAGTATTGTGAGAGGAATAAACTGTTTGTTATTAAATGATGTGGAAGGGATCGGTCTCGCAAGCAGAATTTATTATGGCTTAAGCCACGAATTTTCTTCCATTTTTGGGGTCCGTAATATAACGACGTATCGATTTTATCTGTCGTTGAAAAATGAACCTTATTCTTGGTAAAAAAAGTTTAAATCACTGGCGGTGTATCGTTGACGTAATTGATTTACGTTAAAAGTAGTCGACACGAATAAAAATGTTTTATAATAATCTTTAAACAGTCTTGGTTTAAATGACTTACGTATTGAATTGATTATAACGTTCTAGATTTAAGAAATATCATATTTTTCATTTGCTCAAGTTTTCTAGTTAAGTAGGCTCATGATAAAACGAAAACTCAAGATTCAAGTTTTCCCACTTAAAGAAAACTTGAGTTCGCTTATTTTTGTACTTTTAGGGACAAAGTATTAAGTGCACCGCTTCAAATACTGTAATAATAATAAAACATTGAAAACTGTTATAGATTTATGAAGAGGATCTTTAACCATCTGAATAACAATTTTAAAATACTTCCAGGATTTTTTCTTTTGTCATTATTATAAGAAAACTTTGCGAAATCCGAAATACAAGAGAGAATAAACCAAACGTATGTATCAAATTTATTTGGTAAAATCTACAAATATACCGTATCGTAAAACTACGAATGTCAGTTTTCAAAAATTCATCTGCCAATCTCTAAAGCTCCACTAAAATTAAAATGTCATTTTTTATTTTTTTGTTAAAAAAACTCACCTGGCACGATCAAAAGCAGTATCCGTTGCAATCCCAACGTAATTTAAAAAGAAAAACAACTGTCACGAAAGGTTTTCCCGCCAACGGTTTGAACATGGAACACGTTCGGTTCGCTCCGTAGCTCGCGCGATACTGGCCAGTGAGAGAAATGAGAGGAATAGGGATGCTGATGCTACGCGAAAATAAACACCCTGTAGTGTAACTTTTAACTGGCAGCTTTAAACAATAAGCGTTAGTGTCTGGCTACTATTGTAACACGCTTACTTGTATTCAAACGAAATAGAAAAAAACATCATTAAAAAATATTATGATTCCTAATCCTATAGTTATCCCAAAAATATTTGCTACACATTTTATTGTAGAGTAGATCATTTTTCGATAAAGTATTTTTTTATATCGTTGTACCCGTTTATGTTTATTCGGTTCGAAACAATAATAATATGCCTATTTGTCGAGATGTTTTTAAAACATCCAATATGTCCATACGTTGTAAAAATATGGTTCATTCCAATTTAACAACAGTCTGCCGGCCAACAGACAATTCAAAATAAGTCAGAGTTTTCATATAGGTACCTATTTAAGTAAGGTTTAACTTTTTTATACTTTACTATTTGTAAAACCTTCAGTAAACCATATTTCCAAAAAAGCCACAGTAATTTAACTATGCATCATATGAAATATATAAAAGACCTCATTCATTCTACGAGAACCTTCAATGAAATACCGTTACATCCATATAATTTAAAACATCAACACCCTATACCGCGAGCTAACCGCATTTGGCACCCGTCACAGAGTAATAAATTTCCTAAGATCTGATTTTCGATACCGCCGTCTAACAGTTTGGGAAGCGCGCGTTTTGCTTAGATGGCACCGTTTGTCAAAGTAAATAGTCGTGTTTGGACTGTTCTGATACCGTGATAGATGTTTTATGGACGAATAAGTTTGTTTTTTATTCTATCGAGGATTTCTTTTCATGAGAATGAAATATTAATTTAGGCCGGGAAGCAGACAGTTGCTGAACGAGTCTCCTTCCCAACCGACGTTTTTAGGGTTCCGTACCAAAATGGTAAAAAAGGAACCCTTATGCTGAGACTTCGTTGTCTGTCTGTCTGTATGTCATAGCAACTACAAATACTATCAACTTGAAATTTGGCATAGTTGTATAACATGCTGGCCCGCATCTGTTTTTAGTAAAAAAAATATGAATTGATTTTTCTAAATATTTGTTAAGGGGTCTAGAATGGGGGGTTGAAAAATGAAAATTATTTGATTATAGCAAAAGGGGTGTCATTCGCACCTTCAAAACAATAATGACGTAATTCAGAAATTTTAAATTTCGAATTTGGTCTCTATAATAATAAATTTATGACTTGAAGTTTGAAAGCACAAATTGATGATGAGATGAGACATGAGATGAATTAGGTCACTATTGTTCTGAAGGTGCGATTTATGAAAGGGCTCAGTCATTTCATTGAATTTTTTTTGGACCTACTTTTTGATTTATAGCCAAAAATTTACAAAAAATGACCGTACCCCGCCTTATCTCCGAAGTTAATAGACCAAAAAATCTGAAAAATTCCTGATTTAAAGATAATTACTTATATTTTACGGGAAAAATAAAATGAAGTTGTCAAACTTTACAGTTTTGGAAAAAATATCAAAAAAGTTTAAAAATCTGTATTAAAATTTAGGCTAGTCAAAATGGACCTTATGGAGTTACTAATAACAATCATAACAAAATAAGTATTTTCTTTTGCATTTTCCAACCATTTATTATCTTAAATACGGAACTCTCGGTACGCGAGCCCGACTCGCACTTGACCGGTTATTTTAAAATTATTTATTGCATTCCATAATTTATATACAGGTGGTACTTAAATTAACTTCAAAGTTAGGAGATCATTATGAACGAGATCATTATTAGTGAGTTAAGTTAACTTTGACTAACAAACTGCGCATGCGTCCTTTTTCATTTAGAAGGGCAGTATTATGGTCGTGTTTATCGATGTGGCTTAAACATCTGTCACTTTCTAATCAATATGTATATATGTAAGTTCGAGAGTGACGAATGCTTTATCCACCGTGATAAAGGTGAGGTGTGGTTTTTGTCTATTTAAAAGTTATAATAAACTTTCTTTTTATGGCAACGAGAAGGCACGCGAGCACTCAGGCCACCTGATGGTAAGTGGGATCTGAGACCCATAGACATGTGAAATCTCAAGACTACAATCTCAAAACTGCAATGCTAAGACCTCAAATGCGTTGCCAACCCTGAGCACTAAGATGGAATGCCTCTATGCTAGTAATTTCGTTGTCTTATCTGCACCGGAACACAACAATGCGGACACTGCTGCATGGCGGTGGGTTAATGGATAAGATGGTGGTAGAGATCCGGACGGACCCGGCAAAAGGTCCTACCACCACTAAAACTGTGGAACCTATAATTTTATTTCGCTAGATAACCTTTGATTAAACGTATAACTTTTATTACCTTCCTGTTTAACTGAGCAACTTTTAATTGAGTTAAAGCTCAGAAGCAAAGTTTCAATCGATTGCGAACACGAAGTTAATATTATTATGTTCATGTTCCAATATTTAGTTTTATAACTCATGTAAGCTATTCTGCCCTCCTAAGGAAAAAAGGCATAAGTGCAATTAATTTATATCAGCATATTAAACTCTCAAAGGTTGTAATAACGTTGGAAGTGCAATACAATTCATACAGTAGATGTGCCTTTTTCCGTTGTCAAACAAAAAAGTTTATACACTTGAAATTTGCATTGGCCTTTGTAGAAAAGGATACAGTGGTGGACATATAATTAGAAACACTTGCGACGTATTTCACGTTATACAAGGCACATTGCCGTAAAACTTTTGTTTTTGGAAATAAAACAACAAAATACATAGAATACGTTCAACTACTTATAATTAATTAAAAACCAAATAAATAATTTATGTAAAATAATCTTTGGTTTACAAAATTTCTTAAAAATTAATATTTAGTTGCATAGCCTTTGTTATTAATGACGGCTCTGCAACGACGTGGCATTGATTCAAGTAATTTCATACATTTATCGAGTGGCATCGAGTTCCATGCTTCAACAAAGGCTTTGTAAAGTTCATTTTGACTGGAATTACGTTTAACGGAGACTTTTTTTTTAACGACTTACCACAAATTTTCAATGGGATTTAAATCGGGACTATTTGCAGGCCAGTCTAACATGGTAACACGTTGCTCACTAAGAAAGGATTTAACACCGCGGGCCGTGTGTTTTGGGTCGTTATCGTGCTGAAAAATCCAGGTCACAGGCAAATGGTCGTCGGTGTAGGGAATTATTGTCTCTTCTAAGATGTTTTTGTATTGAAATTGATCCATTATACCTTCAATCTTACGGACGGGTCCAACTCCGCAACCAGAAAAACATCCCCATACTTTAATATTACCACCGCCGTGTTTGACTATGCTCCTTGTATATTTATAATCAAAAGCATGCTTTATTGGACGTCTAACGTAGCGTTTGCCGTCAGAATTCACCATATTTAAGTATTTTTGTTTCATCCGAGAATAACACTTTTTTCCATTCTCGAACGGTCCAGTTAAGATATTTCTTTGCAAATAATAATCGCTTCTCTCGGTGTTGCTTGATAAGAAGCGGTGCCTTTCGAGAAACCCTCCCGAACAATTTAGCTTCCACTAATCTGCGGCGTACCAGTTTCGAGGAAATGTTCCTTGGGTCATCAGGTGAAAAAACTTCATTTCTAATCTCGTTGGAGCCTTTAAACGGGTCTTGTTTAGCTACACGTATTATTTGCAAATCTTCCCGGGGAGACGTTTTCCTTGGACGACATTTTCTAACTAAAACTTTCTTCACAGAACATTCTAGATGTTTAGCAATTCTTCTATAAGTCCACTTTCGATCTAAATGTAATTTAACGATTAATTGCCTAGTTGACTCGTCACAACTCTTATTTTTACCCATTTTTAACAATACTTATTATTCACGTAATTCCAAATTGACGTTTAATTGCCGCCGAAACTACAGGAAAAGCGTAAAAAGAGGTTTTTTTTTTAAATTTCAAAAATTGAACGAACCATGGGTCCTGTTTCTAATTAGTTGTCCAAGCGGCCAGTAATAGAAATTCAACTGTCATGATATTTAAACTCTTTTAATAATTAAAGATAGAATAGATTTATTTTTTAATAATATTTTATGAGTTTTTTAACTCATTGGCTATATTATGGCATAGTTAATAGTGATTTAATCAATATATTTTTTACTCATAACGATAGTTCATTCTGTGTTTACCTAAGTTTTATGTACTGTTTCTAATTATATGTCCACCACTGTAATTTAACAGAGGCCATATCCAAGAATCATTACGCTAACTAGCGTTTCTATTCATTTCGTTTTTAAACCAATCGCGTCACTGATAGATCACGTGACTCTTCGTATCACGCCATCTACCAGTGACGCGATTGGTTTAAAAACGAAATGAATAGAAACGCTAGTTAGCGTAATGCATGCTAGGGCTTCAGAGTTCTTGTTTTTTTAACCCCGCGTACAAAAAAATGTACATAATATGGATAATAAAGATCTATTGCAAAGGAGATAAAGTAGAACTTCGCTTGTTTTTATGACTGACAATTAAAATAGAAAATTGACTTTATTGCAACTACAATAGGTTCATTTTCCTTTGGCAAATTTCGTTGTATGGTGGGCCTTAGGAGGTTTGTACTCGGTAAAAACCATATAGTATTGTCAATAATACGATAACTCTTATTTACTTGACAGTAATGCTGCCCTACTAAGCTTATAAGCATCCCAAATTGAATACCCAAAGCAGTTTTAATTCTCTTCTGTTAGTAATAAGGTTGATATTGCTACAGGAGTTTTATCTGAGATACTGCCTATTGGATTAGCAGGGCAGAATGGCGGCCAAGTTAAAAACAATACCATAGCATGTCAAAAGCAATCCCACCAAAAACATTCTGTAAAAACTAGCCAAGTCTCGATGGAGCTACTTGTTTATCTCTAAAAAGTAATGAAATCTAGACAAAGTCTTGGCAAGTCTAAGGTTCCTTACTGCGATTTCTTTATTATTATAGTTAATGTTGTGTGACTTGGCCGTTGAAGGGTACACAAGGGTACAAAGGTGCTCTATGACACCATTGCACCAATCTGTCGCCAGAACCGCTACCCATTGACGATGGAAAATTACCACTTGGAAAACGTTGATTCAATAACCAGTCAATTGCAGGCTTGATAAAGCTGCGTACAGTGTAGCCAGATCTACGGAAATGTCTGTAGATCTACGGATTTCAAGCCTTGTACACAGACCTACGGATTGTAATGAAAATTCTTCGGAATTCCAAAAAACTTCAATTGTTTACTAAATACGTAACGTGATAAGGATAAGTGAATAAAAAATTATCTCTCTCATGAATTTTTGTGTTAACGCATATCAATACCTCGTAAGTCGCATATTAACGTAGACGTATTTGTCCAAATATTCGTCTTGCATCTCTTTCCTTCTATATTATTTATTATCTAGCGATGGGATGTAGTGCAGGCATTACTCATTATGCTTCACTAAATAACAATTTAATGGATGTACTTCACGACACCGACATAGCCACATACCGCCGACATAGCCAATAGCCAATCGGGTTAGCAGGCTGAAGTGGCAATGGGCAGGCCACATTGCTCGAAGGACTGATGGCCGCTGGGGCAGTAGAGTTCTCGAGTGGAGACCACGTACCGGTAAGCGCAGCGTAGGGCGACCCCCCGCGAGATGGACGGACGATTTGGTCAAGTCCGCGGGGACCCGCTGGATGCAGCCCGCTTCCAACCGGGTGAGGTGGAAATCTTTGGGAGAGGCCTATGTTCAGCAGTGGACGACCTATGGCTGAAATGATGATGATGAATGATGACTTCAGGCCTTCACGGGCAAATACGGCGAAGTTAAAGTTCCACCTTATGGTTAGGTCAGTTATTAAAGCTTAAAAAAAAGTCTGTAGTACTACGGATTTTTTTTATAGTAATCTACGTAATTCTACGGATTTTTGAGCCTCAACCTACAGATTTACAAAATTCTAATCTGGCAACACTGGCTGCGTATTTCAATAATACTTATGTATAGGCGAGCCTGAAACAAACAGCATAAAAAATTATTTCCAGTACAGACGGACTTCTAATCATTGATAGAAGTCCGTCTGTACGTCTATTTTATGTTAGATCGGTGCAATGCTGACTTCTGCTTTCTTTTTTTGGAGCGTCAAATCAACCACCGATCTAACATAAAATAGACGTACAGACGGATTTCTATCAATGATTAGAATTCCGTTTTCCACTTTTGTATTCTAGTGTGAGATACAAATGTAGTGAATAATCATTAAACATCACGTTCAACGTTTAACTTTCATGGCAGAGTACGGTTTGCAGAAAAATAAATACAAAAAATACATCTAGTATTTTGAAATTTATTTATTTTTTATAAACAAAAAGAAAGACTTGAATAGATTACTAAAGTTGGTTCCATGGATTTTGCTGTCAACCTTTGACGTCTGTTATAATATATCCATTTTAAATAACTAAATGACCTTTCCACACTGACTAATATTTATTTAATGTCACAATTAAATAGACATTTGTTACCTATTTGTCATTTTTTTTATTCAAAATGAGTATTAAGGTTCTATGACATTATTTAGAATAATAAAAAAAAATAGAGTATACATAGGTATAGGTAGAGTTAGCTGCAGCATAATTAAATTAAAAAATAACACAGAAAATAAACGTTATTATTCGTTAAATAATCGAATGTTCTTTTTTTGCAACCCTTACCAGCCATGAAAGTTGAACGTCGATAACGATGTTTAATAATCATACGACATCGTATTTGATCTCAAAGTTAGCAACTCATTTGCGTTCTTAATATTACAGCGTTGTTATCTCGAATCACTACAAGACTGTTGCTACGCTAATCTAACTACGGCGTAGCTATTTCGTAGCGCTACGAGATTGCTCTACGTTGTATACGTACATTTGGCTAAATATGTGACGCATCACCTTAAGGTTGAATTTTGTTTGCATGCCTAAAATAATACAGCCTCTGTCAATTTGAAGGATCGAATTATTTTACAGAAAGATGCCATAAGACCCTGTAATAGCTAGATACTTGAAATTTTCACGTAGTTTATAAAACTATAGTAGTGACTGTAACAACAAAATATAGTAAAAATAAAGTAAAGATAAGTTAAAGTAAGAAAGTTTTTTTAGGCGTATTTTGCTTGACCTTAACAATCGTTGTAACTCTTGAACGCTGACAGGGTAGACAGATGAAATTAAAAAAAATGTGATGGTATGGACTGTTTTCTCGGACGGACGGACGGACGGACGGATTGCTACCACCATCTTAACCTTTAACCTACCGCAAAGCACCAGTGTTCGCATTGTTGTGCTCCGGTGTAGGGATAAGAAAACCAGTAAAATTACGAGCGTAGACGCATTTTTATTTAGTCTTCAATATTGGTAATGCATTTGCGGTCTTAGGATTGCAGTTTTAAGATTGTAGTCTTAAGAATTCAAATCGTTACTACTTTAGAAAAAACTCGTATCTGATATTTCGAGATGTCTGAGTATGAACTTAATTCTCTTCACGTTTAAGTTTAAAATCGTGCATCAAGAAACATGACATTAGACGTTTTTTCAAAGCAATGACGAAATGTCCTACACATCCTACAGATCCTACTTACCATCAGGTAGCTTGTGTGCTCATTCACCTTCTCTTAGCTATTAAAAAGCCTTTGAGTCAGAGTTCGACCCACTCTTGGCTTATTTTTTTTACGTTATCCTGACATAGTTTTCACAAAACCTAAACAAGAGAAAACGATAACACCCTTGACCTACTTTAGTCGAGTTAATTTATCTCCCACAATCACCCTGTACCGTCAACCGCACAACTTTTGATTCCTAATTCATGAAAACATTAAGAACTTCTCTTGAAACTTAAATTGACTTCCCTTGTACAGAAGACCAGGTTAATTTTTCCGGTTTGAAATTAACACGGAAACTTATAGGTGATTTATTTCGTTGGAATACGGATCTTTTTGGGTTGTCAGTAAATTTTACCAGTTGTTTATGTTTGTTGGTTTTTTGTGAAACATTTTCAATGGCATTGACAAATATTCTTGTGATGGATTTGTAATATTTGACGTTATACACTTTCTCGTGAAGCTTGTGGCGTTTGAGTGACGTTTGGAAATATTGTTTGAAGTGAAATTTGAATTTGTGAATGAATTAGTTATTCCGTTCGCGTGTTAACTTTGTAACTAAAGTAATTATTCTAACTCTGAGGTGGAATACGTTATCAGTCTTAATTACGGCAAGAGTTAATGTGAAATCAATATGCATTACTTTGTAAAGTTTTCGTACGATTTGATTCTGTAATCAATCAATTATGTTTCTTAAAATTGAGCGATAATTACATCTTACTTATTTGAAATAAAAAAACAGGATGTTCCGAAAAATCTAAAAAATATTGGAAAGTTAAAAAACGTGTACTTTGAACAGAGGGGGCTATTGCCTAACGCACTCGCAATCGCCATCGTTTTCATTTTGAAAATCGAAGGCTTGTCTGCATACAAAATGAAACCAATTGTTCCGCTTTGACACCGATTGTGATTGCGACGCTGGTTCAAAATTATTCAACATTTATCAACAAAAACAGGGTACTTATCTAATCTACTACTTAAAAAACAAATACGCTACTTCTTTTGACAACACCTCATTTTAATTTATTCACTAAAGTTGGTATATCAAATCTTACAATTGATAAAAAAGAGAAATCATAACAAAAAAAAAGTTTTCGCATTGTTGAGTTCCTGTGCGGTGCATTCCATCTTGGTCCTCAGGGTTAGCAACTCATTTGGGCTGTTAAGATTGCAGTCCTGAGACTGCTAAATTCTAAGGTTATAGATCCCACTTACCATCAGGTGTCCTATGTGTTCGTTTGCCTTCCCCACGCCATTACTTAAACATACATTAAAATAACATAATTTACTAGAAGGTGCAATTTTAAAAAGCGTTATAAAAATGTCATTAATTGAAATGGTACTAATCATTTAAAGTAGACTTGTCATTTAAAATTGTAGATAGATCAGCTTTGGTGAAAGAGAAGTTTTTATATTTGCGAACAAAATATTATTTCCAATATTACATAATATTTATGTACAGTGGTAGAGTCAGTATTTTGTGTTCTTGGAAGTGTGGCTTACAACCTGACTGTATTTTCTATTATAAATATATAGGTAGGAAGGCTTTTTCGGTCTTCCTTTACCCTTCCTATACAGGGTGCCTCTGAGTTCTGGCTTTAAATGCTTTAACCTGAACTACTTTCGTTCTGGAAAATTAAAGATTAACTTTAGTTTAGATTAACTACTTAAGTAACTAATTGATGTTAAAGTCTAATTCTAAAATCAGGCGTATTAAATCATGGCTATATATTAATTATCTCATGGTATCGGGGCATCATTTCCTTGGTACAGTCAACCGCATAAATAAGTGATAATTTATGTACCTTGTCACTTTAACGTCGTGTTTGAAATGTTATACAAAATTGTAAAACGATTGATAGCGACAAGGTACATAAATGATCACTTATTTATGCTGTTGACTGTACGAGGGATAAAGGAAAATGGAGAATTGGTTCGCGTACATTGAAAGTTATATTTAACTTGTATGAAAAAAATAAAATTTAAGTTGGACATATTTTTAACAACTTACAGAACAAAAAACCGCCTTCAAAAAGCAAAAAATAACTTCTTTAAAATGGTAGGTAAATAGGTCAGTCCAACTGAAGTCTGCTTTTGGTTAAAATATTGTTGGACGCCGACTTCAGTTGGACTGACCTATTTACCTACCATTTTAAAGAAGTTATTTTTTGCTTTTTGAAGGCGGTTTTTTGTTTTTTTAAACATTTATTTTATTTTATACTTTTTAGTGATCCTATTTATGCTGTTACGTAGCTCCACTTCTAAATATTAATAAGAAACTATAGAACATTTCAAGCTCACCGCGGACAACGCCGCGGGAATGTCATAGTCATATTTAAACCTAAATGTGCTTCGTCATAGTCGCTCAACTTCCTTTATCGAAATATCTTATCGCCACCCTTGAAATAGGTACCGTTAAGGAGTTCCGGTGGCCATCTGTGGTCTTCATCATCAGTTCCACTTCACCATATAGTACTTTTCAAAAGCAAATGCATGAGTTACAGTGAAAAATACCAAAATCGCTATAGGTGTGCCTATAATATTTGAGGAGTTCTCTTGATTTCTCCATGATCCCATCATCAGATCCTGACGTGGTGACAATGGGCCCAACTAGAAAGTATACCTATTCGAACAACGAAAAAATTTTTCAAATCGGTCCAGTGGTCTTCGAGTAATCGGGGAACATACATAAAAAAAAAAAAAAAAAAACCCGACGAATTGAGAACCTCCTCCTTTTTTTGAAGTCGGTTAAAAAGAAGTTCAGTTTCAGGAGTAGAAACAATCCATGTATTTAAACCCCCAAGGTCAGAGGCACCCTGTATATCATATATCCTTCCACATTCATACTCATCTTTCTTCCAGTATGTTTCCTTCGCCCTCCATATTACACGAGCATACCACGGCAATCCACGTCTTCTCAACTTTTCTGTTATTGCTGCTAATTACAAACCAACCATATCTACACTATCATCCAAATATTAGATTTGCTCAAGACGAGATCCAGCTGCGGCCCAATCAACGTCGTCGATACGATGTACCGTAGTGGAGAGAGCTCGTTAGTTTATGGCTGAGTAAATAGAGGAAATATCGATTATGTGAAGAGATGAGCAATTACAAGTAGACTGGAGGACAACCATAGGTAACCTTACCTAATCGAGTACATGTATTTAGGGACAAAGATAGGTTGTCTACAATCATGAAAACAAAACCTCAAAACATACAATTTTACGCACAACTTAATTAACTTATGACTTTTCCTCGTGGTCTTTTGAAGTTTCCAGAACTTAACTTCTTTGAGTTAATCCAGAATAAGGTCTGTGTGTTAAAAAATTCGTTAAGTTTAAGCGTGATTAGAATGCAAAATCTGTACAGACTTATAGCGAATAACGAGTATTAGTAGTGTTTTTTTATAATATAGAAGATTCAGTCACAATTTTAAATTAAATCAAACACGCACATCGTCGGTGTATTTTTTGATAAATTTGATCACCCTTTTAATGATGTCATTTCGTGATAAATACACTCGCGAACAAACATGCAATACCGTCTCGGATAAATATTTGATTTGCGCGAGATGAGATTTAACTTCAGACGAATTATGAGCGTTTTCGATGCGAGCGTACTGTAACGGAGACGGCACAATGGACTAAGAAAATTATAAAACAACGTATAAATATTTATTAATATTTTTAGAGTAATCATTTAAAGCTGCATTTTAAATACGCCTCCATTAAATATTTTTTATGTTTTAAGTAAATTAGATCTGAGGCCGAACAGATATTTACAATAAGTTGCCAATTCTGACGACTAAGATGAAATACCTTTATGCCAGTCAGTCAAGCTTATTATTATTATGTATATTATAATAATAAGCTTGACAATTTTTTATATATTTTTATTGCAAATTATCTAATTTTTACGTTCTCGTGGGCACCAAGTCATCAATCACTGTTTAAAAACCTCAACAGTAAAAACCTTTTTGCAACACGCCCCTCTCCTCGCACCACTGTATTAGAGGGTCTATGAATATCGCTAAGTTACTGGAATTATTGAATAGGCGATATCTCTAATGTTTCTTAAGCTATAGTAAAAATAAGACATGTGTTTATTGATTAACAATAGCGAAGAAAATATTGAAATTTGTGCCCCTATTAAAAAATTACCCTGTACATTTCAAAAACACAACCCTACAAACGTAGTAGGGTAAACACAGCCACTAATGTCCTTACGTCTAATAACCAAACGTAACGTAAACGTATCGTAAGTTTTGACATTAAATATATCTTATCTTATCTTAATATTAGTTTAAACTTTCCATTCAGTGAGTAAGGGCCCTTCCCCAAGCCGAGACGGAGCGCATTATTACATTTCCCATTACCGCTGTACGTGATAAATTTTAGTTTGATTCCATCTGTCTGGCCGTAAATGAATATATCAATGCCGACTGTCGCAAATTGGAATGGTAGGGAATTAGCAGCGTAACGCATACATAATCATGTTTCAGAACGTATCGAATTTGTAAGAAGTTAATTTAAATAAAAAAAGAGCAAATCTTTTGCCGTCGACTGTACTTTTAGCACGGTCATTATAATAATATAGTTCATCATCATCATCATCATCATGTCAGCCGAAAGACGTCCACTGCTGGACATAGGCCTCCCCCAAGGCTCTCCACAATATAGTTATCGGGGCAAAATTAATGAGTCAAGCTAAACGGGTCTACTTTGAGAACAGCAGAGATAAGGTTGACTCCTGTAGATAATTATTTATATTTTATTGGAAAAAATAAATTAATTGTTAATTATTACCTACAGATTTTGAGAAATAACCGAAAACCTTTGAAAATCTGTATTATACTTTAGGCCAGTCAAAATGGACCTTATTGCTTAGAAAATAAAGTTCATAACGAAATTAGTATTTTCTTTTGCGGTTACCAAGCATATTATCTTAAATAAGGAACCCTCGGTGAGCGAGTCCAACTCGCACTTGACCGGTTTTTATATGGCAAGGTGAAGGCACACGATCACTCTGCCATCTGATCTAAGTGGGATATGATACCCGTAGAGATTTAGCTCTTACATAATAGTAGTTTATGCAACTGATACATAATGAGAGGCCTTAAAATATGAGTGTGGTTTTATGAAACGAGCGTCAGCGAGTTTCATAATAGGATCACACGAGTGTTTTAAGGCCTAATTATGTACAGTTGCATACACTACTTTATCTAACCACATATTATAAGCCTCCATGATGTATTCAGGAGCCGCATATTAAATTTTAACCGGTAATGCCGGTACTGAAAAGTTTCAATAGTTTTCTGGCAGCTGTCATAGTTTTTTTTTTAAATTCAGAGGCAAACTAGAGTCGGCTCCAACTATCATATCGTTCGATATCTTACTTACGTGTGAATTGTCAAATTTGTATACAAATTTGACAATTCATTTCGAACTAAACGTCATCTCGACTGATATAAGAATAGAGGTAAAATCAAACTTCTTTGTTTTTCAGAGATGTTCGAAATTTGAATGTCATAAGAACATCGAAATTTATGTTCTTATGAATCCATAAGATTACTGCCGCAGATAAAAAAATTGCTCTAACAACAGAGTTGATTATTATGCTGGTCATAATTTGCGGTTTCTGAACGCATCATAGAGGGTTTATGATATGAGTATAGATAAAATACGAGTACATAAGTATATCAATTTGCTAATGTTTATCTCGTTCAGTACCATCGAGATTACTCATCTTATGTGAGATATGTAACGATGTTCAATCAGTCGGAACTAATTGACGTAACATAAATAACGAGCAACATACGTGGTCATACTTGTTATGTATTCGCAAGTTAACCTAATTACGTGACTGACGACGCGCTGGCCTAGTTGGTAGTGACCCTGCCTATGTAGCTAGCGGTCCTGGGCTCTAATCCCGATACGGGCAGATATTTGTGCGAAGAGCGCGAATATTTGTTCCCACAGACCACCCACCTATAGACTCCGCATACAAAGGCGACCCCGTAAGCCAACGTTATGCCATAAGAATAAACAATAACTACACGTAGAAGCGAAACTCCCGGCTACCGACGCGCGCTCGGTGCGTTAGATACCTACCGCCTGGCGAAACCTGAGGTGTCTAGTCAGTCAGGGGCATTACACACGGAATATATATTAACCAAGATATTGATATTGTGTCTTGAATTGGTTTTCGTATTTGTGTTGATTTTAGTGTTTATGGTTGAACTAAGATAGTGTTTTAAAAAGTGAACGACTATTTACGGCAAAATAATTAGAAATAATTGATTGAATAAAGGAGTTTTATGAGATAATCTTAATATCAGCAAAAAGTATTATTACCTAATTTAACGTAAATGTAAAAAACTCATTTTGCAACAATGTTTCCATGTTGAAGTCAAACATTAATAATTCGTGACTGAACTTGTATACCACATCCATAAACCGATTAAAATATTTCGCAAGTGACAGCCATAACTTGGGGCGCGGAAGACAGAGGGGCGTAGCGGGGCAAAGGGGGAAGTAGGTATTTAAAGCGCGGCATTTGGGGCCTGGTCAAAGGAGATTCGCTTCTACGTGTAGTTATTATTTATTCTTATGGTTATGCTCACAAAGCACTAAGCGGTTGCTATGCCCTCAAACAGTCTTTTAGTACGCGGCCGCCTGTTGACATAGCAACATGTAATATTCGGCTACCTATTCAATTTGCAAATAAAGTAACAAAATATGCCGTATTGTATGGTTAAATTGTGTGAAAAAGGTAGCAAGACATCTAGCCTACAAAAGGATGGAATTTCATTTCACAGGTAAGCTGTAATTACCTAAAACAACAATAATTTAATAATTAAAAAGTGAATCGCATGGTCTTTCACATGGTCGCATGGCGTCGCATGATGTCTTTCAACAGGTGGTCTGTCACTTTCTTTCGCATACTGATTTAATTTTGGCTAATTCCGTCTTTTTCTAACCACTGAAGTGATGTGAAGTACTGATTTTTTAGGTTTCGATATCCGTAAAACTATGATGAGCTTATAGTATACTTAATGTATATTACTTATGTAACATTATGAAACCAAACCAATAATGTTTAAATTTATTTCTATTTTAGTATATGTATTAATAATTTCTATAGGAGCTTTGGTAGACCCAATTCAAATGTGCCTCAAATTATTAAGCGTAGTAAAAAAACGATTCTGAGTAGGGAACTTATAGCGGCAAAATTTGTATTATCGCGTAATCTCGATAAATAAAATCCAACTATTGCATGAAAATTGTCAGAATGTGTTATTCTTTGACATCAAAATGAAACAATTGCCAGTCTGCAGTCAATGGTCACGGATAAGAAAAATATTCTATGGTATCAATAATGTTTAAAGGTGGATTCACTACAAGGGCTAGCGCGCACGAGCAACTTTTGTTTCCGCAAGTATTTTGTCTCTCACATCAAGTCTACGGGTTAGTATGAAAGCGACGCAACTGTCGCCTTCTCTATTGATGAAACCAATAGAGAAGTATTGTGCTGTTAAGTTTCATCGGTATTACGCGCACGGTGACAAATAAGTTGCCGGTCGGCCAGTTGCCAACCAACCGCCCCGTCGATAGCGTGTCTTTATAATTTGGGTAGGAAATTTTCCTAGAGTCATAACGGATGCACCCAATACTGCTTTTTTTCACTGTCATCTTCGGTTTCTAAAGACAAGTGCACTGACCACAACCGTCCCTTCGAAATCCATGTTGATGACTGCGTAAATTTTAAAAGAAAAAGTTGTGTTCCTGTCGCTCTCCTGTGCGCATCTTTTTAATCGCGGCGAGGAGACGGCGACAAAGACAAATAAATTGCCGTGTAACAAAATTTCTCGTGCCCGCTAAAATATATCTCTAGCGCTCAACTGCGGTTCCTGCGGTAGTAGAGCGGTGCGGGAGGAGTGTGTTTTCGTGACGTCAAATTACGCGAGACTTCAGTCGGGCGTCTGCAATTCTGCATCGCTGTCTTCAACACATGTAATTTGGACTAGTCGCTTTGAACAAAACGCACACGAGATTTACAAAAGAAGATGACTCCTCCAATTAGGCCTTAAATTAACAAGTTTTTTTTCAGGTTTCCAAGTGTCCTAAACAAAAAAATTTAGGTAGACGCAACAAAACAGCCAGAAAAATGGATTCCCGCTACAACCACTGTAATATGTTCGCGGCACTTCAAAACAGAGTGTTTTACTCGTAAATATACAAAAAACAACAGACGCTTGCTGTTCGAATCCGCTGTGCCAACTCTGTACCTACCAAATGTGGTATGTACAGTCACCAGCAATAATATATTATTCAAAATTAGGCGCAAAATTATCTGACACGTCTTTATCATTAGAGATATAAGACTGCTGGTGACTCTACGAATATGAGCCTCAAAAAGTAATAATGTTTCACTTGGTTACTGTATAACAAATAGCCTAACTTATGAGTGTTACGTGATACGAAAAGTCATGTGATCTACCAGTATTGCGATTGGTTTAAAAACGAAACGAATAGAAACTCTAGTTAGCGCAGTGCATCTTGGCAGGGCCCTCTGGAATCGTATATAGCGCTCATCTCATACTTATAACTACTTGTCCCGCAAACAGCCTTTTCCGTAGGTACTAACAGCTAATTAAGTTTCGAAATGTATGGTTTATTGATTACTAACTGTTGCCCGCGACGCGAAAAAGTACCCTATACCCTTACTCTAAGTTACTTTCGCATTGTTAATATAATTATGGGAGAATTATTTAAACTTGTAAATATGCTTTGCTTATTTGTAAATACTCATATATCTATATTTGTAAATATTAATATTACCCACTTATCTTAGATGTTAACAGCGAATAACTTACCTACATGTCTCCTCTTCTTTTTTATTTTTTTCAATAGTTAATTTTGTTATAAGTTTGTGCGACACTCACGGATTTTAATTTTGTTCTTGTATATATGTATATATTCTCTTAAAGTGTTATGTACAATTTCATTGAGAAATAAATTTATTTAACCGCCTGTTTCACAATCGACAAGTAAAGCTTATTTGACATATACATTTAGCCCTTTCTCTTTCTTACAATTAAAAATAAACAAGGAGAGAGACAACTTTAAATGGCAGATAAATTTACTTGTCGATTGTGAAACGGGCCCTAAACATAATATGATCCGACAAGTAGACTTACTTTTAATAGGTATTTGTTTTTGAATAAAAAACCATTTCTCGTATTTTTATTGGTTCTAATTAAAAACATGAACACTTACATTATTTGGTATCTTTCCTTCGAGCGTGTCCCATCACTGTCCCTAAAGGCGCGCACCACGACGCGCACACGTGATTATTCGTTGACTTTGAACTAGCCAATCACGGTGCACTTGCCGCCCCCCGCGCCCCACCATTTTGGCTTATTGAGATACTAGACAAAATTGTCCGAAGCGGGGTCTATAGGGTGGGTGGTCTGTGTTTGTTCCTGAGTCATGGATGTTTTGATGAAGTATATAGTTATTCTCTATGTAAGTATTTATATCCTCATTTAGTACACATAGTAAAGTCACGGGATTCAATTTGGTGGCATGTATGCTCATGTGCCTTCTCCTTTACCATAAAAAAGTATGTATAGATTTATCAGAAACACATTACTCTTGATCTTGTGTGGTCAGATAACAATGTAATTCAATTTATTTTTAATATCAGTATCCAAAATACTTTACAATCTCGAGTAAATGACAAACTTTTCGCAAATTCCGTGGACAGACGCAGACAAGCACATTTATTATTAGAGGAAAATTTCCCTCCCTAAATATGAAAAAAAAGACAAAGAAAAAAAGCCCCGAGCGGAACAGTGATAGCCAGCAACCGCAGACTTCCTTCCTTGTAACACAGGAGAAAAAGACAGAAGACTTCTCAAAAGAGACAAGTTTTGCCAACTTAGTTCTACTCGTATGCACAAACTTATAGCAAAACTAAGATAAGAGTACCTACAGTCGACGTAATATGTTTACAGTTTAGTACCTTATCTATTTAACGTCATGTTTTAACTGCCATATGAAATTGTCATAGCGGATAAAGTGACAAGGTGCTAAAGTGGAAACATATCTTTGACGTCCACTGTAGCTTCAACACCTGTTATCGCCTCAAAATTTAAAACCTATTCTAATGGGTTATAATTTATACTAGGTGATAGCTGCCAGAAGTAACTTTTTATGTTCATTTTACTTAAGATGCTTATGACAAGAGGAAAAGCCATTTATTAACATTAGAATTAGTTTTAGATCATTATCTACGTTTATTAAAGCGAATTCCCCCTTTGCCATCCCACAACTCCATCATTAGAACTGCTCGTAGATTTCGTAATGTTGTATTGTATGTGAGCACCTTATTGTGCAAACGCTAAATCCATAAACAACAATTATTTACAAAATAGGATATTTACAAACGCAAAACCCTTCTTGTCATCCGGTTGGCTTACGTAATTAACATAGCTCTTTCGAATAGAAAAATCGGTCCAGAGTTAACTTGCATGATTTTAATTTAATATACTGACCAACAAGCTTTATTAAGGCCCTGTCCTCTCGGCTCATACAATCCTCCGGAGATCCTAGAGCTGGTGCTTACCTCTCCCAAAGGATTGGGCTAGCTATCCAGAGAGGTAATGCAGCCAGTGTCATGGGGACCATGCCGCGAGCGGACCTACTAGAGGGGGTGTTCTTTTTGTAGTGGTGATTATTATTTATATCTTTAATATTTGAGTAGCTTAGTTCAATTTTAATTTAAATACATTTAGTTTTAATTTTTCATTGTATTAATGTTGAATTCTGTACTTAGTTATATGTAAATAAAGTTACAAACAAATATTTAGGTAAAAAAAAAAACATGCCCGTAACTTATTCGAGAAAATAATTGCAATCAACGTCAGTTACTGACTTTAAAGACGTTTCTCATTGACGATTTTTGTACTCAAGTTTGAAAAAGGAACGAGTTAAATGTGTATGAAATATCTTTGAATACAGCGGATAAAAATAAATATAGATGAGTATATGGAACTTGACTTCTAAATAAGATTGACTTTTAAATTTTTAATGTACATTGTATTTGTGTTGACGTTATACTAAACTTTACTAATATTATTTATTTCTATTTCTGTCGACCTCAATGTAATTGCATATAATTTGACATGTCATGTAATTTATACTGTGTTACGAGTATATTAAGTAATAAAATCTGAATCTGATAGACAGCGTTTTTTCAGGTAGCTCATAAAAACTATGTCAAAAATAGTAATATGAAAAAAGTTTTTTAAAATATTAAACTCTACTGTAATTTTGCTCTATATTTAGCACGACAGCGCGTAATAAGCAGACACGAAAACTCGATTTAAACAGGCGGAGAACTTAATAATATATTCATGAATTACAAATCAAAGTTGCCGTCCGCGGCCGCGTTAACGAAAATACAGATGCTATTTACTTGGGGTAGTTGAATGCTATATACACATAAAGTAATAATTAAAAAAATATGCATTATGGCGAGAGAGATATTGCATCTTGAGAGGATTGTGAACCAGCCCTTAAATCGCGTAACTGTCAAAAAAAACTACAAATTTAGCTCCGGGAGATAACGTTTCTCACCCACCATGATTTTTAAATATAGTAGCAGTTAGTTGTTATGGAAAACTGGGTTCATAAAAGCCCGTTTTTTATTTGTTTCTTCTTTTCAAGAAACATTTTCTTACAAAGGAAAGCTTAAGTTTTCTCTGCAACATATTCAAAAATCGTAAATTTCGGACTGGGTTTAATGGACGAGATCACGAGAGACATTTATCGCATTTAGTATGGACATTTTTAGCTTCCAAATCCTCTAAGGCTGCGTTCCCAATAGGCAAACTGTTAGCCGCCGACTGAGTGAGCGACGTATCGGTTTAGTACACACTTCCATATCTTTGAAATGGAGTGTTCACAGTTTGCTAGTTTGCGCTCACTCTACGCCGTTTGCGTATAGCTAGCAAACTGAACAGTAAACACTCCATTTCGAATATATCGATACCTTAGTTCACAATTGTACTAATTACATTTGAAAAGTTATTGTAATTGGTATGTTTGTGCTCAAATAATAAGTTCGTAACTTTACTGGCAAAAAAAAACATTTAGTATTATTGTGCGCTAAGGTATCGATATGGAAATGCGTACTAAACCGATACGCCGCTCACTCAGTCGGCGGCTAACATATTGCCTATTAGGAAAGCAGCCTTAATTCTCAAGGTTGGCAATTCATTTGCAGTCTAAGCATTGTGATCTTAAGGAAGAAGTCTACTTACCACCAGGAAGCCTGTGCCTTCTGTATACCATTGAACATAACAGCCACAGAGCGAACAGCGTAATCACCAACCACTGTGAAGTCCTATTTTTTTAGCCCCTATAATGAACTGGGGTGTTAAAAGTTTAAAGTGTGTATCTGTGTGTTTGTGTATCTGTGTGCGTCATCATAGCTCCTGAAACGGACATACCAATTTGGACGCGAGAATTCCACTCTTTAGTGAGAATAGGAAATAACGCATCACACTGAAAAAAAAAATTGGTCGCTTTTAACAAGATTGTGATTGTTGTGCATAAGCGTCTTGATCCCATACGAGCCTGACAAGACGATAGATACACCAACTAACGGCCAAACCCTATATTCAAACCGCGGATAGATAAGCCTTACTACGGGTTAAAATTTGACATTTGCCCATACAAAATGTGTCAAATTTCAATCCGAAGTAAGCCTATCTATCCGCGGTTTGAATATTGGGTTCCGACATAAGACGTTACATACATCAACTACGATGTTAGTTGAATCACTAACGAAATTGCTGTTTGTTACTATCAGTTTTGGTTTATATAACTAATATCTTAACTATTGTATTCATGTTATGTCAACTAAGTGAAAATCTCTCTTTGTTGGCTCTCATTTTTTTGAGTGCAAATCGGTCCGAACTATTGGTAATTCGACTATAAGCACCAGACCTATTTGACTTTTTCAACCAAATACTTTAAATCTTTTGAACATACAACCTCTCCCCTTAAAGGTCCATCTTGAGCTATAAGAGGGGATTACCTTTTAAGATTCCTCAGATTCGGCACCGAATAGCACAGATTAGCGAGGAATATACGAAAATAATAAGGCCAGTATCCATTTATGTTGCTGTGTAAAAGAAAATTAAAAACTGGACACGAGCATGTCGGACCATGCTCAGTGTAGGGTTCCAAAGCCGTTGAACAAAACAACGTGTAAAAAAAAACTATTTAAAGTAACATCGTGCTATCTCGAAAGACTGCTATCGAGAAAGACTGGAAGCCTTCGAAATGTGGTGCTGGAGACGGATGGAAAAAATTAGCTAGATAGAAAAGAAAACGAATGAGGAAGTACTAGGCATAGTGAAGGAAAAGGGAAGCCTATTGCAGATAATTTATAATAGATGAGGAAAGATGTTTGGTCATCTGTTACGGCATACAAGAGTACATTAAGATGTTGAACGAAAAATAGAAGGAAAAAGGAAAAGAGGGAGACTAAGAAGAACTTACCTAGACCAATTAAAAGACAAAGTAGGAGTTGTGCCGTATCAGTGTGTTAAAGAGAAGGCTTGGAACAGGGAAGAATGGAAATTATTCCATCGACAAGAGCGTAGCTCTTAAGTAAATTATGATGTGCTGTCTTAGATGATTTTTAGTAAATATAAACACTTTAATCGCCTGTATCTCAGGACCAATCTCTACAGTCGTCCCGCCATCTCCGCCTGGTTCTAGCACGCCGTCTGTAGCCGTCCTGGAGAACAAACATAGTTTTTCATAATAACCACAACATATACTTAACACATGTAGTCAAGTCTTCTTGAAGGAATCCAGTTCGTCAAGCTGTTATAATTTGACAATCATTCTGATGACGGTAAGGGTCTGCTCCAAACTGGCTGGTCTTACGGTCAAAATGTTAATTGAAATGAAATATTAAACAATCATGGGAATCGAACTTAATTTAGGGGGTGAGAAACAGTATCGCCCGGGGCAATATTTGTATGGAAATACTAGTTTACGTGAGGGTTGCGTAATGCCAATTACGCAGAGTCACGTACAATACTTTATCGACACACATATTATAAGTACTCTAAGATGAGTTCAGAATCCGAAAGGCAAATGGCCAGCATTACCTGTGGTAGTAGGTGAGAGCAATGACAGCTGTAACTTAATTTCATTACGTTATCGAATATTATAAGGTAATGAGATCCAAATTTGGAACATCTTCCAAAATTAACAGCTGTCATCGCTGACACCTACTACCACAGGTAATTTTAGGCAATTTAAACGTCACCTCATATTCCTTTTAATTCTTATCACAAAGTAGAGAGACGAGAGAAAATAGAGAGACTTAAATAGACTTGTTTTGAGTTTATAAATAAAGGAAATATTCTTTATCGTGACAAACATGAAATCCCTGACATTGAAATGTACATTCGCCTTAACTGATAAAAGATATTTCCGATAAGCAGGTAAGGAGGGACGTTTGAGCCTCACTTCGCATTCACAAAGAAAAGATTACTCCTATGTTTGATCTGAGGAAAATATATTTTGCCGTCTTTCGCCGTCGTGGAAATTTCAACAGCTTAAGATGTTATATTCACGGGGTTTTTTGTGAGTATTGTTGTGTTTGTAACTTTTGATTAGATATTAACAATACAAAAATACTTAATTGTCCATTACAGATGATTACAGAAGAACGGGGACATTTTTATTGTATTGTTTTTAATGTGGCTTCCATTACTGTCAAGTAAATGAGAGCTATCAAGACCTTTTCACGCCACTGCTCGGAAATGTGGCTAAAGATGGTCTGTTCTTTGTCCCCAAAATAATCAATAGTTGTACATTGAATGAGCAGGCCAACTATGAATTTAAACTGACCAAAAATGTAACATTGTTGGTCTGTTCCAATGAGCAAGTCGACCAATCACATCGGTCCGCTGATCACTGATTCGACCAATCAGAACACGACTTGTGCTGCATATGAAATTAAATTGGCCAATGAGAAGTCGTTTTATTTTTTAATAATATTCATCCCTTCACGGATAGGCAAAGGAATCAGATTCCATACAGCCATATGTCTGTTATTAATTATATGAAATGTAGTTCTGGCACGGTCAGTGTCGTCAGTTTAAAAAACGCCTTTAAATGACTGGCCACTAAGAACGGTATCATTAAAAAAATATGAAAAAATTAGCGGGAGAGCGTAAAAATGTTAGTGTGTTGTAAATTTATTATAATGAATTGATTTTTATTTCCTCGCAGTAGTCGTGAAAAGCACTTTGTTAAGCCTCGGCCGAAAGTGTAATAGATGGACTCGTACTTTCGAACTCGAACTAACTCGTCCATCTATTGCTTACTTTTTAACCTCTGCAACAATGTACTATTTATCAGACTTGACAGAAGCGCGTGACGCTAACCCCATGTGCTTCTGTTTAGTCAATTAGATACTCTTTTACCAAACAATTGTCCTCGCGTGTGATATCCTTGGACTTATTTCTCTAATAAGTTCATGGGAGTGTCTATAAATAACTTGACATTGGCGAAATACACCTTAACAGGAGCGAAAGCCATTAAATAAAATTAGAATTAGAAGAGTTATCAAAACGTTGATAACACGATAACATTTTTAGGTGATAGCACCTTTAGAATATTTACTTACATTTATGTACAAGAACACCACCTGTAGTTAAATGACAAGCCACAAGGCTTGATATGGCTACGTTTATCGCATGACAAAATCCGTCACTTTCTAACACGTACATACGTAGAGTGACGGATGCTTTATCCTCAATTTGTCACGTGATAAACGCAACCACATTAAGCCCGCTGGTGCAAATCGCCCGGGATTCTATACTCTAAGCTCCTTGGATCGCTTCCTCACGTCGACCTGCTCGGAAATTCTATATTTAAACCCTAAAGGGTTGTTTAAATATAATATTAAGATTCTGTGAGGTGATGGAACCAGTAATGGACAAGGCACCAATAACTGACACTTGATTCTTATTTTACAGAAGATTAGGGTTATTCATTTGTTTTGCAACAAATGAATAACAATCAGTTTTAGACCGTATGAAATTTGAATTAAGAGTGAAGTGTCCATTACTGGTGCATGTCAGCGAAAAGTGTCCATCATTGGTGCTGTCACCCTACATGTGAAAATATGGATTCCGATCATTTTCTGTACCTGTTTGTTTTGTACCATTCTTGCTTTTTCGCGTATTAGTAAGAAAAAAAGTTAAGGAACATGGTAATGAAGAAAACGATCAGAAGCAATCTTTTTTAAGCAATATTAAACGCTAGCGTCATGCGCAAATATAAGCTAAGGATTTATTCATTCCGAATTTACTATTACTACTATTCCGAATTTCATTTAAATACGTCCAGCCATTTCAAAATTAAAGAATAATAAACATAAACCCTGTTCAGACTTACTTGTTTTATATGGTAAACATCTTTCTAACCTCAAAATGAAAGTTTTTTGGCTAAAACAGCTCTTTTATCGTAAATAAAGTAAACTGAGAAAACATTTTGGACGTTACTTGGCCAACGCATTGTCCGTGATTGCTTTGTTTTATTTAAAATAGGTGTTGCATTTTGAGGTTAGAAAGTGGTTTACTACTTAAGACAAGTAATTCTGAACAGGGTTTACCTACTTACTTTCACAATCATGCACACAAACATCCGTATTTATAACATTATCTAACCAAAATCCCCTAAAATAAATGCATCAAAAAACTAATCACCCTGTTTATCGAGTTAACCCTCAAAATGTAAATGACCCATTCCATTTATTGGAAACCATTATGTAGACGCTGACTTCGACGCTTTGACATATCCCGACGGCGCTCTAGGGAGTGTCCTGAGTGTCGCCGACACTCGCGACACCGATGAGATCGTTTTCATTCTCTCGGTGTTACTAACTATTCAAATGACACCTAGGAGAGTACGCTTAGTCCGCGTTTTGAGTAGTTGACTGGTTGTTTTAGAATGGATTATATCCACCTTGTATTAGAACAAGAATTATCAGTAGTGTAATACGATCGCCTCTCACAAAAATAGTTGCAAAATATAACCCACTGTGTCAGTTTTCGGTGGAAACCTATTACAAGTCCAAAAAACGTTTGCCCGTTGTTTCGTTTGTTCGAATTTTCATAAGTTTTCAAAATGTTTAAAGAGATATACCTACAAAACTTTAGGTAAGCTGAATTTTGTTTTATAAAAAAACAAGTAAAGTTTAACGGTTTCAGAAAAAAATGATTTTCTCACTTATGAAAAATTCGGTCAAACGATACAACGGGCAAACGTTTTTCAGACTTAACATAATGGTAACTGTTTTTTGTTGCATTTTCTTACACCCTGTATAAGTCTGAAACTGCTAAGCCTTAAGGTTCTTTTAGTATCTTGTTTCTCATTATTATTATTTCTTATTATTTATTTATTTATTTATTTATTTATTACACGGAGAAGACAATCGAGCACACAGATCACGTGATAGTGCCTAAAAGGGATCTGAAACCCATCAACATTTGCAATCTCAAGACTATAATCTTAAGACTAATTATCCCGAGGATAAAGATGGAATGCCTCCATGCTAGTAATCTCACCGGTTGTCTTATCCCAGAGTGGAACACAATAATGCGAACAATGCTTGGCGGTAGGTTAAAGAATTAAAAAAACCGGTCAAGTGCGAGTTGAACTCGCGTTGAGAGGGTTACGTATTTTTTTTTTTTTTTGAGAGAATTCTTATAGGTTTTTAAGTAATCTACAAGCAATGAACTATATTTTGTATTTTTTTTTAATTTTGTGCTCAGTATTTTCGGAGATCAGGGGGGGGGGAATGGTCAATTTTCGTCTTCTTTCATGAATAAAATCAAAACTATTTATTTTGCAATAATAACAAAAATATTTTTGAGATCCTCATAACGAGCCCTTTCGTTTGATATATGACACAGTAAGGTTTGCAAAACTATACTTATTAATTTCCTTCCTAATTTGTCATCCGAAAATAAACCTTATTTAAAAAAAATACTTTGCACATCTGGTGTTTTCGTCATAAATTTACATATGTGTCCCAAATTCAACTTAATCGGTCCAGTAGCTTTGGAGCAAATTGGCTTTGAGAGACAGACGGACGAGTGATCCTATAAGGGATCCGTTTTTTTCATGTTAGTACGGAACCCTAAAAAAAAGTTCGTAAACCGATGAAACAAAAACTTTTCACTTATTTATCATCGTATTTTTCAACTGATTAAGTCGAATCTATGTTAATCAATTTATTTATTCGTCTATCATTGAAAATAATCGATTATTGTAATAATTTCCACGAGGACGTTTCCGGCGGACTTCAAACGCGCCCTATTTACTGAAATTTCCATTTGTCGTTAAAATTATGGAGATTTCTGTTATTTTGTGCTCATCGAATTATAAGTAATGGATGAGGCAGTTTTTATAACTTAATGCAAATAAATGAAACTGTTTGAGTTTTTTTTTTTAAATACCGCTTGTTATACATATAAAAATAAATTCTGTTATAATAATATATTTAAATAAAATGCAATATAAGCTACTTAAATAATAAATAAGACACTGGTTGCTTTTACTAATTTCCATACACATTTTCGATACGTTTATCGTCATTTACTCGATAGAGGGAAAAGTTTTCTACTCAGGATACCGTTACAAGCCGTTACATTACACCATAACCCCGGCTACCAGCAATCACAATCAGTAGATCCCTTAAAAGACAAAATATAGTTCTGACTTTACTTTGTCTAAAGATGCGACGTTACCGCATCGCTGCTTAACAGTGCGTATATTACGGTGCGTCAAAAACGGCGCCATGTTGTTACTATGCTCCGTCTTTTGTTTACGCAACAACATCGTATTTTACGCAGCGGTGGGTTTTAACCTTTATAAAAAAATGGGTTTATATTGTCTGCCATAATTGTTTTTAGTCATAATGTGTTGTAGGTCATACATAATTGTCGTAAGTAATAAAATAACATAATTTTTAACAGGATTTTTAAAAATCAAGCCTAACCTCAGCTAGCGTTGTCTACCCTTTAGACATTTAAGAATTTCTGAAATGTGTACGGTTCCAGTGATATAAAAATATGACTATTAGTAATTATGTCAACAAAGACATTATGACCAAAAAAAATGTGTGAAACAACGGGCTGCCTAAATAAATATGTACTTTATGTAATTTCAAGTATGTAATTTAATGTATAAATATATCTTTGTATTTATTTATGCAGGTTTTTTTTTTTTCTTTATTTACGTTACGTTAAGACGACAATTTGAAAGCACGTTGAATTGACGAGTACATTAAGATGATAATTGAAGGAAAAATAAAAGAAAAAACTGGGCACGAGCATATCGGACCATGCTGAATCCGTTACTACACTGCCGTCATAAGCATATAAACAGTATGTCAGATTCAATTGCCAGAGTAGATTCAATCTTGTCCTCTTAGTAATGAGGTTGTGATTGCTACAGGAGTTTTATTTGAGACACTGCTATTTGGCTTAGCAGGGCAGTACAAAGTTCTAGATGTTATGAAAAACTAAGTCTGTGCGTTTCCCTTAGTAGGAAAATATTTATTGAACGTACACAAAAAAAAACAAACATAAACGTACGTCGTTATAACTACTATTATATATTGAAACATCGTGGAAATCGGACTTGGTTTAGGCGGTAAGAAACATATACAAACCAAGGTAAACTTGTTTCAAAAAAAATTGACAGCTACGCGATTTAATCACCGCCTCACAATCCTCTTACTTGTACATCTATTTTTTTAATGTTCTGTTTTTGTTTTTTTTTTACTTTACAATAAAGTGTTTACAAACACACAATATACTAAATGTTCTCGCCTTTCTAACAAATTCTGAAACCACACGACCACGGCGAAACTTTATATCCCTGTCGTGTTTGCCGAAGTGAAAATTGAAAATTAATGGCGCCCGATTCTATGCCATTTGGCGATCGCAGCCATTGTTTGTATTGCGATCACGTCGCTGAATAGATACCGGTTTAAATAATAGAAATATAATATAATAGAAACTTAAATATACTAGTGTGTTTGGCGTGTGGTTGCCATCGTATATTAGTATCATTCCATGTCTTCCCATGGAAGTCGTAAGAGGCGACTAAGGGAGTAAAGGGTTGACCCCCACCAGACCGAATATCATAAAAGCTAATTTCATTAGGTATACCATCGTTTGATATAATTTTCATCAGCACTAATGTCATGACAGCTGAACTTGTATGTCCTAATTGATTACTAGACCTAAAGTTATGAACCCTAATATTTACTAGTACTTAACATTAATGATCTAATATAACTAAAACTAATAATTATTATTCCTAATGATTAATAGACCTAATGGTGATAAGTTCTAATGACTACCAGAACTAATCATTGTTTGAACGAAATAAAAATAAACAACAAATAATCAATTAAGTGAATTTTAGGTTAGCTTAGGTTAGAGTTGCAACAAGACGTGAAGCGCCTCTCCTATGCAGATTAGGAGCTCCGCACAGCGGAGCTCCGTCGACTTTAATTACACTTTTAGGAACATATTTAATAAGGTTTAGTAAACGTTAGGTTTTAAACATATAAGGTATTAAACATTCGGTGTAGAGAGGAATCGGATAAGTAAAAATAGGGTTATTAAAAATCGGGCATAATATTAGGGTTAAACATTTTCGGGCTATAATAGGAGGACCCGACGGGGCACTATTACGAAGGCTTCGCTGTCTATCAATCTGCCACAGGGGTGTATCATTTGAACCGTATAACTAGATACGTCGAATTACCACAAAAATACCTCAAATAACATCTATAAAATTCTCAGGAAAATATCACTAGTTCTTTACGCTACAGAGTCTTATTAACAAGAAACTGGATTGGTAATATGTCTTCGCTGAATTAATAAGAAATGGATATATTCAAGGGCAAAGTGTGGGTTTTAATGAACATTTATCTATTATTTATTTTATCTATATTGAAGTAAAAACGTACAAAAAATGTCTATTGACATTCTCGACAGTCGACCAAATAATCAAGCGAAAACTAACACAGTTTTATCGGGTAGTTTTCTATTTTAGCGGCCACGGATTTTCTTATGATGTATTTAGAGTACCTTTTAGTACATATACACGGTGTCCCGCCTTTTCGCCGAACTTTTATTGTCCGAATTTCACTTGACAACCAACTTTTCGCCGATGATTCACTTTGACAACTAACTATTGGCAACTTTTTGCAGGACAACGTTTCATTTGGTCGAATTATTTTAAAGTCGATTATTATAATGACTTGAAACTTTTGGGATATCTATTATTTGCCAAATCTTTCACTAGGCCAATAAACTATTTCGTCAGTGCAACAGTTCTCTTCCCTTTTCTCCGAATATCATTTCGCTGAAATGATTCATTTCCCAACCATCTTATAGAACCCTATAGGTTATGTTTGGTTAGTTAGTTTTATAAATTTCCTGAAATATTTACTGTTTGGAGAAAAAAGCGGTATGCCAAATGGTATGACAGGGTCCAGTTAGGTGCGACGAAGAGCAAAGCAAGGAGGAGCGTGTTAGGTTAACAGTGACCAAACAGCGTGCCGCGGCAGCTGCCGGCGAGTGCCAGAATCGTCCTTTTTTAAATATTTGTAAAAGACATTCCAAAACACAAGTCCAGTGAAAAAATATTCTACTAAAACAATAAAAAATACCAGTAGGTATATGATGTGTCCGAAGTCAAAATGTCATCCTTGTTAACTATTCTACTACTTGAAAGATGGTTTCTAAAGAGTGGCTTTATAAAAAAATACGTTATGTACTCTAAGTAAACCATTCTACTACACGAAACGTGGCATTTTAAAAAGTAGCTTGATAAAAATAAAACCAAACATACAGTGAGATTGGGAAATATATAAATAATTTGATAAGTAAGACACATGATATTTCGGCGAAATGAAATTCTGCGAATAATTGGTAGCGAAGTGTAGTTAGGTACGGTCACGGACTTTAATTGATGAACCGCTATAGAACCTTGTCGCATAAAACCAACGATTAAATCCTATGTAATTTCCATCTCGTCCCTGGACGCTATAATTATGACAAGGTGCTATTGTGAATCAACATTTAAAGTTTTGATGGTACTAAAAATATATCTAAGTATCGATGTACGAACCTGGGTGATATTTGTAGACAATCGTAGGGGAAATAGCAGGCGTTTCTAATTATGTGACAACATGTAAGAGGAATACATAATGTCATGGCGAACGCCCGAATGGTTTTAACTCGTGACAATACAGAATATATTCCAAATAAATTGAAGACATGGAGCTTACTGAAACAGGTTAGTAAATATCACAGTCTTTATTCCTATGCAGCTCTAAACAAGATGTTATTAAATTGTGAACATAACTTTGCACATAATTCTTACTCTACTAGAAAATATGTTTAGCTCAGCGGAAGGCTGGTCGTTACATAAGTAAAGGTTCTTATGTTATAATTCACAATTCTTAGATAGTAAGCTGTTGTTAGTCCCTAGTTATAGAGTTGCCACCAATTCCAATCTGATTGTTCAAATAACTACATACATACATACATACATAAACTCACGCCTTTATTCCCAGTTTGGGGTAGGCAGAGCTACAGAATTGCCAACAACTCTAAAAGCTTGTTGATAATTCTGTAACCACATTTTGCATAATCAGGCTAAGATGTTTTAGACATATTCCGTTCAAATAAATATTATTAAAATCCTAATTCCCTAATTATAAACATTATTTCCACAGACCTTGATCTGAAGAAAACCTTCCTTCCTGGACGATCGACTCGATGTAGTCCTGGGTCAGCAAACTGGTGGAGCGGCACTAGCATACTGCGTTGCAAGCCACAGTATCCTCGGTCAGCTCACAGCAGCTTGTGAAGGTCTACCGAATCCTCGTGCCTATAGCACACCTACTAAAGGTTGGTTTATCCCTTTATATCCTACTTCACTACTTGTATGAGTTTACTGAATGATCAGGAACCTAAACATGAATTTTTTACTTACAGATCTAACGAGAATAACTGAACCTGAATATAGTTGGAGCCTGAATCGGAATAACTGAATGCAATACTACAAAATAAATCATCCAACCATAAGGACAAATCAGAAAGCTAAATTATTCTGAAAGTATCTAAACAGAATAGCAGAAACAGAAACTATGTAGACGGAAACTTAAATCAGCAAATACTGAACATAGTTAAGCGAAACTAAAGAACCCAGTCCAGCTGTAAAGACAGAGAGAAATTGCTCTGATTAGCACTACGGTTATGAACTAATACGAGACATGTGGGCTGACATTTAGGTTATCAAGATTAAAATTCAAAATTCAAAATATTTATTCAGCAAATAGGCCACATGAGGGCTCTTTTACACGTCGGTAATATAGAGTGAATCTACCAGCGCTTCGGACAAGACCATCATTGCGGAGAAGAAGCTACACAAGAAACTCCAGCAGAAGGTCATTTTTTCAATCATAAAACATACAACAACAATACTTAAAAGTAAATTACATTAAGTAATAATAAGGCAATAAAGTAATAAATAATAAATTCTTAAAACTACCAAAAATAAACTTATTACAAATTTAAGGTCAATAAACCTAAATTAAAAATGATGAATATGAGAACAACACGACGAGGTCTCTTCGTCAAAAGCTATAACTAGAATAATTAATTGAACAACAAGTCCTTGCAAACTTGAACAGACCGGACCCCACAAACAGCACCCGTTCACGAGTCACGTTATGAATCTTACCGGAAAATCCCTGGAAATCTCGACGCTAAGACATTCCCTCCTCTCCATGTGTGAGAAACATCACTGAAAATTAACCAGTTGGTCAGAGAATTGCACAATAATTGCAACAAATGCCTCCATCAGAAAGATGTTATTAATTATTACTTACAAGTTTCTTTCACCGAAATATGACTGAAAGTATGTGCCACATCTCCACAGCAGGAGCTTGGTTATATTATCGAGGATGGCTCCTCCTCTGTCATTCAGCTTAAGTCTGATTTTATAATGGGCCATCATCTTGATGACCTTTATGAAAGCTAGTCAAAACATAGATGCAACAAAATGCATAGAATGTAGCTATACAAATTAGGTAGCCTGGGTAATTAAGTATCTAATCAATAAATTACCTACAACATTTAATCACACGTTCGGTAGAACAAGGGCACAACGTCCAATATAACACAAGTGCCATTGCGCCCTTGTCCTACCGAAGGTACGAAATGTTCTTTTGACTGAAATGTGTTTGTTTAATTATTGTACGAGTATGTACAATTACTGCCAAAAGAAATCTTTGAATTGTTTCGTTTATGTAATAAATGTAATTAAATATTTACTCCATTTATTGATTAATTCCAAATGTTTAATATTCCCCTAATCCAGAAGTAATTTACCCTAACGCGGCAACACCAACCTATGTATGGTGTTGACGTTTGACAATCAAAGGTAATGAACAGTAATGCCATATACACCTTAAATATTTCCCCAGTCTTTAGGTTCCGTTTCACGCAATAAATGCAACGTTACCATAACTTAATAAATATACAACTTCCAACACTTAGTAGCAATTGACAACATAAAAAAAAAGCATCTATGTTTTTTCGCGTTTATAATAGCTGGTTAAAAATTAGACTACCCGTGTTTCTCGGTTTTTCTTTATTTAACTTAAATTCGTCGTTAATAATTTATTAAAGAAATAGTCATTAAAAAGACCGTATATACAAAGTTAGGAATACTGATGTCGTGATCTTAGCATGATATAAAATTAAAAAAGTAGGTAACTTTAAACAGAAACGGAACTGATTGTCATGTCATGTCACTTGTCAACCATACCAACTGTAACAACATAAATTCGTCTACTTTGGGCAGATTGCGGCTATCCGCTTTTACAAATCCGTTAGTCACTTTCATTTTAAATAGCGTATATCAAAACAATAATATTACGAGAATTGAAAGCGTGTCGTTAGAATCAAGTAATCCGTCAGACAGATAAACAATGGACATGACAGTTGTATATTTTTTTCAATTCCTATGGTAATAAATGGTACTAAGGGCACTATAAGTGTATTCCTAACATTCACAATCCGACTTTTTTTTACTGTATTTCCTAAATTAAAAAAAAACTACTGCATAAAAAAATCCAAATATATTTTTACTATAATCAGCAGTGTAAAATCTACAAACGGTATTTTATTTTACTTTCTTAGCACATATGAATTGTTGTCAATTGCCCGCGCAGGACCGCTAGCTTCCTAGGCAGGGTCACTAAAAACTACGTAGGCTAAACGAATCGTCATAAACAATCCATCAATCAATTGATTGTTTCTGTTATACAGTATGTGCTAACTATTCAAATACACGTGCCCCGTTTTGATTAATATCATTCCGCCTGTATATGTAAAGCCACCAATTTATTCATTTAGTAATTGAACTATTCCCCTGTGACAAGGCACTGTGAACCTTGATTACTGTTAATATGGTATGTTGTTACAATTACGTTGACATCTAGGTTACCAGAATGGTCCCGTGTCAGTCCCCTGTCAAGATATCGCTGTACAGGTGTCAACTCAGACATGCGGTTGGGAACTGATTGCTAGAAGTGTTCTTAATAATTCAGATAAGCTATTGAATTAAATAAATAGGGTGATGCAGACACGCCTAGTGGAGAAATTATTCAAAGATACAGGATGATTTCAAATGGTATGCGTATCTTACTTTATCAAACTAAGTTCAAGATACTTACCACCTACGCACACACTCACTCGTATTTTGTTTGTTTTATCGTTAAGACTAAATTACTATGGTATTATATGTATACCCAATAAAGTATCTAATTAGCCACTAGGCTTGAACTATCGGTACCAGATCACGGTAAACTTACTTTTGTAGAGAAATACATACCTATATAAATACAAAAAAAAACATCCAAGACTCCGAAACAAATAGTCACGTTCATCTCATAAAATAATTTACCTTTACCTGAAATTCAATCACGAACCGCAAGCTTTGTAGGCCGGATCACTATTCTGCCCTACTATGCTAATAAACAGTATCTCAAATTTAATAACCAAAGCAGTTTTAATTCTCTTCTGTTAGTAATAAGGTTGATATTGCTACAGGAGTTTTATCTGAGATAGGCTTACTGCCAAGGAAGATAAGAAAATTATTTACACCATTTTGAAATCACCCTGTATACTATTAAAAGGTTTAAGAGGCCATATCGTCGATGATACTGCAAAACAGCGTAACTAACAAATTAAATAAGGTGCAAAATACACCTTAGCTATAAAGTCAGTAAGGTACATTTTGCAATTTATTCAATTTGTTATTTACGCGGTATTGGAGTATGACCGACGATATATGAATAAAGTCTGTAGTGTTCCGTGATCTGGATCTCAATAACCATAAAGCCTATGTGACAGGTCTTTGGCTTTATTAAACTTGATCATATATCCTTTAGGCTGGTAAACGTGAAAACGAGATTTGAAACAAAATCCTCGATGGTTTTTTTTTTAAACATGACAACTTTTTCACATGTTTTTGATTGAATCTTCGAAACCCTACGAGCTTTAACGATGAACTTTGATTCAATAGTTGAGTATTTATAATTTCTTAATCCTGGTAAACCAGTTTTTACAAAAATGTCTTCTTCTTTCTTTTGTCAACCTAAACCACCCACTGCTGAGTGCAGGTCTCCTTCAAAGCGCGCCATTTACCTCTGTCCTGAGCCACTGTCATCCACCTCGTCCCTGCGGCGTTGGTGATGTCGTCCGCCCAACGTGCCCTTCGTCAGCCGACGTTTCTGTGTCCAGTTCGAGGACGCCACTCCAATACCTTTCTGCTCCACCTGTCAGTCCCTGTTCTGGCAACCTGACCTGCCCTACAAAAATTTAGTAGTTTTTAAATAAACAGCATTTTTCGGAATTTGACGCTGCCATCAAGACGCTCAAACTGTCTTCATCTCATGCTTCTTCTTCAGCTCATAAAGCCATCCTTTTTCATCTTTGTGTAGGCCTGTCAACATAATTATGTGGCCTCTTAAGGTAGTTCTCATACATTTTACATTTGCACTCCCCGCCCTTTTCAACGTGAACATGAAATTTAGTTCAGTTTATTGTCTACTGTTCATTAATCATCCCCATTGAAATGTCAGGTGCATGGATAATTCCTCGTTAGGAATTAGCTGTGTATACGTAAAATTATGTTTGTAAGCTTGTTACAGGATGTGTTTGTTTTGGTAACTTTGAAAGGTGTGCCACGATCATATTGTTTTAATATACTGGGTGTTAGGCAGAAGGTTGGACAAACTTCAGGGACTAACTCTGTAGGTCATACTCATCAACTTTTATCATGGGACCAACGCTCAAATCGCGAAAAAGAAAAAACAGCTGTTCCATACATTTCAGCTTCGTAGCTCTCAAAGTTTGTATGGAACAGCTGTTTTTTTTTTCGCGATTTTCATGTTGGTCCCATAATAAAAGTCGATGAGTATGACCTACAGAGTTAGTCCCTGAAGTTTGTCCAACCTTCTGCCTAACACCCTATATAAAAATCTGCTACAAATCTTAAAACAACATTGAGAAACCATTGTATCACGTATGCTGTGTGGCTGCCAACGTAGAACAGTGCCACTCCATGGTCTCCATGTCTTCCCGTGGAAGTTATAAGAGGCGACTTCGAAGGGAATAAAGGCTTGTAAGGCGATGGGCTTGCAACCTGTCACTAATGTACACTGGATCTTAGCCTGTTTTTGCAGAATGTGGTTACAGAATTAACAACAACTTAGAGTTGTTGGTAATTCTTTAGCTCTGCCTACCTCACTCTGGTTATGAAGGCGTGGGTGTGTGTATGTACTACACTAGCACTACGCTAGTAGCCGATTCCAGCGTTGTTCTGATCATGCTTGCCAGGACCTGTATTCCTGTTAGTTATTTTAGTTTCGCTCCTGACGTAAAGACCTCTTTGTGTTGACCTTACATTTGTAATTATTTCATTTGGTTTAGTTTAAATAAATATTATTTATTACTTTATTGCCTTGTAGTAACCGACTGTATTTTATGATTGAAAAAAAGGCCTGCTGGAGGTTCTCGCGGGGCTTCTTCCCCGCTATATAATAGTCTTGTTCGAAGCGCTTGTATAGGTAGGTAGTTAATGACGATATTTTGAATTTGAATTTGAATTTCAGTTATTTTAAGAGTTCGACTAATTATTATGGACTACCTTCTGCCCGCGACTTCGTCCGCGTAGATTTCAACTATCATTATTCCCTCGAGAAATTTTCAATTCGAACCCGTTGCAGCATGAAAAAGTAACAATCAAACACACAAACTTTCGCATTAAGGCTTGTTTCACACGTACCCTAACCGCACCACATCGCAGCCAAACGCGGTATGGTCGGACTATAATTTCTAGTAAAATAAATAATTCTATTCACACTGACCTCATTTTGCCGTCAGTAGTAGGTAACCTAACCACTTTTTGTCGCTATGATGTGGTGTGGTTTTGGTACGTTTGAAACAAGCCTTATAATAATAGTATTAAATAGGATTATTAAATATTTCCGGGTAGACTGGGGACCGTGTACTAGCGACAATTCAAAAGCTAGAAAAACCAAGGAAGTCATATAATAAAGAAGCTGGCGTGCATTCATCAGACTTTCCATACATTTTGATGGGTATCAACAGTGGCCAGCTATCATAGAATAGCTTAGCCATCCCCCTGACCGTCCAATCACCATCTCTATTCATAAAACACAAGTCTACCCCAACGCGTAAACAAAGCACTGCGCCAGGCAACTGAGCGCTCAGCCCCCTGGCAAGTTTGACAGTTGCGAGCGCCGATAACCGTGACAGGTAGCTTACGGTGTGACGGCCAGTTAACCGGCTTAAATGAGCGGTGTTTTTTGCTAATTTTGCTTAAAAGGTGGGCAAAATGTTTCTCTATTCTTAGCCTAATTTGCTAACTAAAAGGTACAGTCAGCTAGTAATTTTTTTGACTAAGTATACTTTTATTTTTTTAATGGCTCGGCACTTCAATCCTTGTTTTTAACCCCTGACGCAAAATGAGGATGTTGTAAGTTTGACAGCTACATATGTGTATGTGTGTGTGTATGTCTGTGGCATCGTAGCTCTTAAACTGGTGAACCGATTTGGATGCGTTTTTGTTATTTGAAAGCAGGTTTTCTAGCGGTGGTTCTTAGCTAGATTTCATGAAAATCGGTTCGGCTGTTTAAGAGTTAAAGGCTTTGAAAGAAGGAGTCACCATTATATGGGGGGTTTTTACCTTTCAAACAAGCTGTATTTCGCTAATATCGTGTTTTAGATAATCACAATGATCTATTCTATATTCTATGGATACGTATCGCGAACGGGCAGAAGAAGCGTGGGAAGACAGCCCACAAGATGGACTGACGATATAGTATGTGTGGCTGGGAAGGATTGGATGCGGAAAACACAAGACCGCTCTAAATGGGCTAGAATGGATGAGACCTTTACTCAGCATTGGGTAGATCAAGGTTGAAGAAGAGAGAGAGAGAGAATGATCTATTAGAGAAATAAGTCCATGGATATCACACGCGAGGACAAATGTACCGTTACAGAATATTCCGGTGGACTGAACAGAACGTAACTGGCTTCTTCAAATTTAAAGTTCCGGAGATACTGGAAAGAATGGGTAATTTACACCGTTTGCTATTTCATATCAAAAGAAAGACGAAACCATGAATACTACAAAAATAGAAAAGTCGTGAATTCAAACCCATTGGTTTAGAATCAGCATAAAATCATAACAAAAAAAAAGTGAACATTATGTTATGACGGAAATTTCCATTGTCATGCGAAGAAGGGAATCGCACGTTTTTCTCAAAATATATTTCTATTTTATCACTAGTCAAAGACCCAGCGACTCACGAGGTTTATACTCAAAAACAAACAAACAAAGGTCAGAATAAAGACTCTTTACGCAATCGTCCCTTTTGATTACTCCGCGGAATCCATTAAACTGCTTACAAACACCCTTAAAGCAAAATCTTGAAAACCCACCACCCCAACAGTAATCGCACTGTTCCATTGAATTCTAACTCGTGTCGTCCCAACTTGGTCCTTTCGGCTACAAGAAAAATAAAAGGAAATGATCGTTTCCATAATGCCTAAAGTTCCCTCACTTAGTGCAAAGTGGGACTCAATTTAGATAAAAGGTTCGAGACGTTTGTCTGAGCCCAGTTTTTAGCATTCAACCACTTGGGGGCGATATACAAAATTATCGTGCGCCTTACACCCTCTTAAGTCCCTTGTTTTAAGTCTCAATTCTGCAAGATATACAGCTGTAATATTTTTGCCGGGAGACTGCAAGTTTATTGGTAGATGGTTTGGTTCTTGCTGTAACAGTTGAAGGTTGCTTTTAGGTTGTTAGAGATGTATTAAGAACTTGGTAGTGCCTCAGGGATATTGTTTCAATCGCTTTGGCATATTAAACGGTACGGTGCGGTGCATTAAAAAAGTCTGCGGGGCATTATCGGCTCTGTTTGTAGTAATAGTGTGGATTTCATCTTAAGTAGGTTGTAAAGGTTTTTTATTTTTACAAAGTATTTTTATGAGCTGGAATCGTGGTATAATTTACTGGCAGAAAGTGTAGTTGTTTAACTGTGATAAAATTGTTGTTATTGTAGTATTATTTCATTCCTTGGAGAATACAAGCCAGCACACAAAAAATTGCTGAGAAATAATACCCGTTGTATTTCTTGCGACGCTTCTTCTGAACATTGGTTTCCTTTTGAAAAGCACTGGTGCTATTTTGTAAGAGAGGCTTATGAACAGAGAACCTCTTTATTTTATTCCTTTTTGAAGCCATCTAAAGGTAAAATAGACTCTGATGTCGTAATTATTTAATAATGACGAATATTTGCGGCGCTTGAGTGTTTGGGCCTGATCAGCTGCTGCACCGGCCCGATTACGGGTTGATTGGATGTGGAAAAGGGCGAACGTGTCAACGCACGTCGCGTCCCACACCAGTGCCCTACCTAGTTTCCACGGCACCAATTTAGCTCCGTCTGGTCGCTTGCCGTCGTCTCTATGCAAACCTGCTGGTTCCAGGACAGCTGGTACAGAGGCAGTGGGAAGCGAACGACGGATCAGATCATTAATTGTGCCGTAACTTCCGCCCGGCACTTCTGAAGAACTTGTACTTTTAATAACCACAACATATTCAAAAATCGTGTAATACGGACTTGATTTAAGGGGTGAGAAACGATATTGCCTGGAGCTAAATTTGTATGGTTTTTTTTTGTCAGCTACGCGATACTAGCGGAGCTTTACAATCCTCTTAAATATCATAAGAACAGGCAAGTGATCCAATAATAGCGCACAACTCCAGCAAGATAATGAAAGCTACTAATGTTAACAATATTTATGATAACGGTATGGTTTAAACAATGTGGAACATGTACCAGTATATAATTTTTTACAAAACTGCCCCAAAAGAGGAGTGTAATATTTTCAGGGTTCATGTTTGTATGTATATATGTATGTATGTATGTATGTATGTATGTGAGTTTCTTAATTCTACTATAACTTCTAAATCCCTTGACCGATTTAGATGTGTGAGGTATCGTTAGAATCCTTACGTCATCCCGGGTGACATAGGATACCTAAACTGTTAAAATTGATGGCAAAATGACAATTATTAATATATGTAGGTATATCGACGACAGTATAAAAAATGCAGTCGGGTTTTTAAAGCTTGCTTTTCATATGTATAGTTATTTAAGGGTTTCGCCATATCCGTCTGTCCGTCTGTCCGCGGGTTTACTCAGAAACTTTTAGTACTACAAAGCTGTATTGTGTATATTTGGCATTTTTATATATTTGTATTACGCGGACAAAGATGTAAAAAAACCTTGAAATGGTTTTTTTTGGGTGCTTTACTTACATTTAAAGCAAAGATAAAAATATTTCTTTTACATTATAATATCGAGAGAGAGGTGTTTCATTGAATAACTATGTATGCTCTTAAAAAATAATTATGTACGATGTTAACATCAATTTTTAGATTTTGGGCATCGGTAAGGAAATATTGAACCCGAAAAGTGTGATTTGCGCCAGATTTGCGCATTTGCAGTCTTAGGATTGCAGTCTTGAGATTGTAGTCTTGAGAATGGAAATGTCTAGGGGTCTCAGGTCATACTTACCATCTTGTAAGCTTGTGTACTCTTTTGCCTTCCCCTCGCCATAAATAAACGGCCTATTTAATTAATTAATTAATTAAATGAAAATGATATCATAATATCGGAGATACACGAATGATATTGATTAGACATCATTAGAAGTGAGTGATCCGATAGCAGTGCACAATGCCATTGTCTACGTTTATATCAGTTAATGCATCTCTCCGAGAATAACCCGTTCGTGTAATAACAGTGCGAGCTAAAAACACTTTTAGATTGATTCGTTATTTTTTTAGAAGGTTAATAAAACCACAGTTAGCCCTAAAGCCCTACATTACAAAGCTAACGGTCTCGGGTTTGATTCCCAGTATAGGCCAATATTTGCGTGATTTGTTCCGTCTCGGGCGTTCTCTTTGTATTAAAGTATGTATCTCTATACCAACTAATGAATGTGATAAATGTGAGAGTAACTTTGTCCGTCTGTTGGTTAGGCTTTCACTGCTAAAATGCTAATCCGATTTCGGTAAAAAAAATTTTGGAGACAGTTTGACTTCCAGAAAAGGACACAGAATGCTTTTATTCTGAGTAGGGCAGTTTCTGAGGGAATATAAATGACTTTTACGCAGACGTAGTCGCGGGCACCAGCTACTTTTCTATATATTTAAGTATGTTTATTGATCTTTAGAAAAAAATGCAACTAGGAAAAAGTCGAACGAGAACGGTAATAAAATCGAATGGGAGAAATGCGAAAAGACATATTGCTTCAAGGAAATAATAATTTCGTGAAAATTATTTAACAAACCGAATGCCGTCGTTAAGCTAGAAAATAACTCCTGGTACTCCTTTGTTTACTACAAGCAATTAATAAAAAGACGTAATACGATAATAATTCCTAATGCGATTATAAAGTAATTCTATTCGACGCGGCATCTATTGTGACGAGGATGGTGTTTCTCTCTTACCACCGGTAGCTTAAGTCCTGCCCCCAAAGGTTAGGTTTTTTATGTTTATTTTTTGTATTAGTTTACTCATTGGATTTTCATTTCTTTTGTTATACGACCTTGCGATGGCAATTTGTGGTGGAAATTGGCGGTGGAAATTTAATTTTCTTGTCCCGTCTTTTCTCTATGCGCCGTTAGAAAGTCGCCTTGCGTCATAGGTTAAAATGAAGACCACGGATCACCTTGTCTTCTTTAAAATATTTTTAACTTAGTTTCTATCGCCCCTGTATACAGCAAATATACTTCAAAGCGTCCCAAGGGTTGAATGAATGCTTACTAAGAGCTATATTGTGTAAAGGGAGCTCGGGCCACCCCGCTATTGTCTGTGGTTCCTCTACATAGTCACTACATGACGATTTTATTGTTTATAACCATATTGTAATGGCCTCGTTGTTTGTTTAAGTCCTAGGTTCTAGCACAGAAGTTCTTTGGCAGAAAAGGTTGGGATTGGCAAAAAAAATCGAGACGAGATGTGAAATATTTTGTTGTTTTGAAGCGCGGACGCCGACGGGGAAGAATTTCGTACATTGACCTTTGCTGTATGGCGTCTTATTAGTATCAGAGACAAGACGTCATGGGTCAACGTACGAAATTATTCGTGTTCGGTGCTCGCGTTTGAATATTTAATCTTATACATAGTGTTTATTAACTTTGCAACGGAAAATCAACTCTTGCGATTACTTGGGATATCTCGTGAGACCTTGCGCGAGCTAGATCATCATTTCTTTTGTTATACGACCTCGCAATGGGAATTTGTGGTGGAAATAAGTGAACGAAATTTTAATTGTCGTCTTGTCACATCTCGTCTCTCTTCGCGGTTTAAAGTCGCCTTGCGGCCGATATAGGGTGAAATTAAGAGCCAAATGTTAGCTTAGTTTCTATCGCTCCTGTATACAGCGAATATACTTCAAAGCGTCCCAAGGGTTGAATGAATGCCTACTAAGAGCTATATTGTGTAAAGGGAAGCTCGGGCCACCCCGCTATTGTCTGCGGTTCCGCGGCTTTGTCGCTACACGACGATTTTATTGTTTATAGCCGTATCATTGTAATAGAGGCCTTAGTGATTGGTTGCCTAGGTTTTTTGTCTGTGCTAGCAAAGGGATTTGAATTTATGCAAATATAGTGAACGATGTTTGTGGATGAATTTGAGTTTAAGTTTGGGTTTTGTGCACGTTTATGTTTTGATAATGGACATGAAAATGTCTTTATAACTATTGTGTTAAGAAATTAAATTATTAAAAAAATAGACAAATAACAGTGGAAAAAATTGACCGAGTCTCAAACCAGACTTACTCTATGGTTACTAGACAGCGATAAACATACTTATATTTAAAAAAAAACCAAGGCTCAGAGCTATTCTAGGCGGTAAAAAACATATATTATCTGTGACCTGTTATGGTATGGTATTGTTTTAAACTCGGCCGCCATTACTGTCAAGTAAATAAGAGCTATCAAAAGGGTTAAATGAAATGAAAATTAAATGTGTTACCTTTGTTTCGGCGAAATATGTGTCATTTGCCAAATTTTCTGTAGCTTTAAGTATTTCAGGATTTTATAACAACTAACCTAACCAACCTATAGGGTTCTTCACGATGGTACTGAAATACATCCTGAAATATTTACAGTTGCAGGAAAAAAAGGGTTGGTAAATGAAACGGTTGGGAAACGACACATTTTAAAGATAAAGATGAAGAGACATTTCTTCGCATCAATACAAAATTACATTACATAAATACAAAAAGACCAAGACGCAGAGAATTTTTTGCGAAAGGGCCCCAACTCAGCATTTTGGAAAACATATTTCGGTCAAACGGCAGGCTTATCAAAACGTTGACAATACGGTAATAGGACCAAGACGAAACAGAGGCCGGAATTTTCGTGGCACTTTTCAATAACGCTAGTGACTTCTCATTTATCGACTTCCGTTATAAATAATAATATATCGAACCCATAAAATACAGAACACAAAAACAAAACAATTTTAAAAGTAGAGGTAAACAACAGGAGGTCTTATCGCTGAAAAGCGAACTCTTTCAGAATACCTTTGGGAAGGTAGATGAAAATTCTAAATTCACATACGCAATTAAATTTAAAAGTTACTTGGAAATAATATTATTTTATAATTAATCAGTTCCCCAATACGGCTACCAATATCTATGCTATTGCAGATTGCAGCTGTCTGTTAGTGTTAACAAGTTAAGTGATTTTTAGACTATTTATTAAAAAAAATATCATATTCTTTACCATATTAGGTTCACGATAAGTAACTCACAGTCTATTTTAAAGTTTAACATAAATCGATATATACTTAATTGAAAGCAGATAAATGAAAAGTCCCTATGAGAACTCAAAAATGCCACGAAAATTCCGGCCTCTGACTTAGAATATCGGCCCAGCAACAATATACTCGCACTAATCACACAAAGATACCAACGGGACTAATGAGTTAGTCTCCGCTGTCCGCCAGTGGACTTTATCTCATGAACAAACTGGGGTCCTAGTGAGAAAGGGTATAAGTCTCCTGAAGATCAAGGTGAAAAAGGGTTTAACGCATTCACTGCCACCGACGCATATATGCGTCACCGTGACTTCCACCCAGTGCCCTCAACGCATATATGCGTCCTTACAGTAGGCAAGCTCCGTATAAAACAAAAGATGTGGCACCTGGCGAAAGTTCGAAAAACAGTACTGGCAGTGAATGCGTTAAGTCTAGTATAAAGGGTGAGTACTATTAAATTGTCGCCTTTTGAATTAACATTTACAAAATGAAATAATGTTATAATAACTCTTTTTTTTTATTATAAGAAAGTTCAAGACGTAAAATAGATCAGCTAACACAATTAAGGTTTCTCCAGAGCACGACGAGAGAATTCGCGGACTTTACTCTTCACGCGACTCATAGAATTTTGCACGGATTCATTAGTGATCAGTTTTGTACATTTCATCCACTTTCTTTTAAAATCGGGCAATGATGTGGCCGGTTGGCATGTTTTCCGCAACTTTGTTTTAATATTAGCCCAGTATTTTTCAATCGGCCGTAGTTCTGGGCAATTTGGCGGATTCATATTCTTCGGCACTACATCGACAGAATTCTGATTATACCAATCCAAAGCTCGCGACGAATAGTGACAACTTGCCAAATCTGGCCAAAACAATGTAGAAAAAGTATGTTTTTTTACAAGTGGTAATAACCGTTTTTTTAAGCATTCGGAAATATAAATATCCGTGTTTATTGTGCCAGTGGTTACAAAAGGCGAACTTCTCATGCCGCACTGGCATATCGCTTGCCACACGAGGAACTTCTTGGCGAATTTCTCTACTGGAATCACTTTTTCTGATTCATGTAGACCCGAGACGTTGCGAGAAGAAAAGTACTGGTTTCCAGGTATTGATTTGAAATCAGCTTTCACATACGTTTCGTCATCAATAATTAAGCAACCTGTTTTTTGAACTAACAAGGTGTACAGAAATCTAGACCGTCTAATTGCTCGATTATACTGTTCTACAGTTCTTTTGGGGGCTTTTTGCTTCTTGTAAGTAGAAATACCATACTTTATTTTTATTTTTTGTACATTTCTTTGACAAGTACCAACTTTTTTGGACACATCTCGAGAAGAGATTGCCGGATTCTGATCAAACAGCTTACACACTTTTAAATCCAATTTTTTGTTCCGTTTCCTTGTAGGATGGCCCTCTCGCTGCTTTCTTTCAATATTTCCACCTTGTTTTAGTTTTTTTAGGGTCCTTTGCACTGTTCTCCGACTTGTATTGCACGATTTCGCAAGATCCAAAGTGGACATATTGGGATTTATTGAAAATTCTCGCAAAATTAATTCACGAACGCTTTTTTCGTTTGACGACATCTTGACTGATAAAAACAACTGAATGTTCTTTTAAACAGTAAGACATGCAAATACGTTCTAAATTTGAAATATTATAAGTTTAATGAAAAAGGTTGCGTGGCCGAAAAAAAAATACGGGAAATGTTGGCGACAATTTAATAGTACTCACCCTTTACTCCGTTTACGTATATACCCTTTTTATCGACTTGAGTGCTTGTACAAATTTGATCGACCTTATTTATGAGTAAATAAGGGTGTCACTGACAGCTCTGGCTGCACAAACCATGTGAGTGGTTATTACGACTTAAGTCGACTTATACCATTTTTCACTAGATCCCCGTAACAGTAGGTATATGAGATGTTATCTATGAAAAGGGACCTTATTGTCGATGGCGCCTCCGCCATTATTAACGATGCTCCTATATAAATACAACGTCGCGTGACGCAGTGAGGCGTAAGCGCCGTCGACAATAAGGTCCCTTTTTGTATATAATGCCACATATATTTATATTGACGCTATAACAACAAAATAATGAAAATAAAATTGTTCATTAATGGCAGCCCCCAATGGTAGTGAAACCTTCGGTGTGCGACTCGCACTTGGCCGGTTTTTTAATGATACCTTTCTAAACGTTCGTTTATCTTTATTGTATTCAAATCTGCAAAGATCTTTCAACTAGCATTACAAATGACTTCGTTGTTTTTTTTCGTCGAAAGAGACTCAAATAAAAAACAACCCCTTTAAATAATCTTAGTAACGTTTGAAAAGAATTCCGTTACTCGCAGTAACAAAACTGAACGAACAAAGTAACAAATTGAAAGTAAATGCAGGAAGTTTGTTACCGTTCCGGTGCGAATTTTCCGAACATTACCCGGTGTAATATATTTCAGTGCTCTGTTAAAACTATCTATTGTTCAGGTAGTTCTGTCTTTAGTTCTTTAGCTGTTAACATTTGTAAGAGCTTGGGCTTTGAGTACTGAGAACTGTGAGTAAAAACCTAACGTACTAGAGCCAATTGATCTTAGGCCTTGTTGTTAGTATTTCGCACCTTCAGAATAATAGTGACCTAATTCAGAAATTTTAAATTTCGCATTGGGTCTCTATAATAATAAATTTATGACTTGAAGTTTGATGAAAGATGAAATTTTGAATTAGGTCACTTTTGCCCTGAAGGTGCGATTTGTTGATTTTCTTCAGGGTTTGCACTTTGCAGTAAAAAAATAACCCGCAAGAAAAAATGAATCAAATCGCTATCTATAACGATTCAAATGATACAGATTTTTTAAACTTAAGACGGACGGACGGACGGACAGCGTAGTCATATTAATGGAGTCCCTTTGGGTACGGAATTCTAAAAAAACAAGCTTATCAGATTGTCAATTAACCTTAGTCTATTATATTATGCATATTGTTTCGTTTACAGAATAAATCGAAAGGTAAAGTGTGGAAAACTCGATTGCTGGGTCTGAACCCGCATCCGAGTTTCACCAATCAGGGCATTTACTCGCGCAGTCACGCGGCCCGGTGACTCAAACGTGACTAGCAAAAATTGGATAGGGGGTTCGAACAGGGACAGATAACAAAAAAAAAGAAACCTTCCAAAGGATATAAACCGCTTGATATTAAAATGCCACATAAAAAGGGTTGCCATGGTGATAACCCGCTTGATATTAAAATGCCACGTAGAGTTATCGCATGATTGCCATGGTGATAACAGTTCTGTTATAAGCTTTGCCATGGTAATAACTGTTCTATAAAGATATTACAATTTTTTTCTCTTAGTAGTTTGGAAATGTAGAAAAATTTCATTGCTATTTTCCAAAAAACATAACAAAACTTTAGAATCGATTACCAGTAACATTCCTTTTCTTGACTGTATGTGGTGTTCAATGAAGAGTTTATTGTAGTTGTAGTATTGTTTTATACTTTAAAAGTAGTAATCTGTCATAAAACACTATTTTGGCGTGCCTACCTTACCTACTGAATATACATCTTTTATCTTCTTCTTAACTCCCTGATTCGGGTACTTATTCAACTATACCTATGTCTCTAAAACACATTATATCATATCATAATACGAGTATATTTACCAAAAATACATGTCCTAAACGCGATATCTCAAGAAAAAGAAACAATTTCTGGTCTTGAATTAATTTCATGACATGACCAGACATATCATTTCTCAAATGTCTCTCCGTGTGCGGTCGTCCTAAGGGAGTAAGGATACATGAGACTAAATAAAATCGTCTTCAGAACGTCAAGGAAAGAAGTATGGAGCCCGAATTTCAATGCAGGTGAAATAGAAATAGGGTTTTTGGCGGGAATAAATGTTTCAATATTTAGGGATAGAAATAGTATAATTTGCGCATTTCAATCTTTCTACGGTAAGTGTAATAATCCACAATTATCATCGTTTTATTAGAAAGTTTTTGTTGGGTCTTCGTCTTCGTAGAGCTGGGCTATCGTTGTTCTCTAGGTAAAATTCATTATAACTTAATTATAATTAATTGTAATTAATCTTCATAATTATAAATTTCAGCAGAGAAAGTCTCACCCCATGCATCTTCACTTAACTTCAGAGTTAGCCATTTAGAGATATCGTTTTTAGGTTTTTAAACGATAGTAGGCCATACGGGGACTTTTACGGGTGTCCCTCACAATCTCTAACAACGTTTGTCCTAACACATCGTTTGCCTGAATTTTCATTTGCCCTAAACTGGTTTTCAGATGAGTCAGAAAACTTTTTAAGTTTTCCAATTATATCTTCGGTTCGGTTAGGTTAGGGTTGTATTATAACAATACTAAAAAGTTTTAAAATTGAAGCGGAAATGGCGTTAGGATAAATGAAAATTCGGACAAACGATGCATTAGGACAAATGAAGATTAGGGCTTCCATAGGAGAACCAACTTTTACACGTGTGTGCGTTTGTTTGTGTGTGTGTATGTGTGTGGTACCGTAGTTCCTAAACGGGTAAACCGATTTAGACGCAATTTTTGAAGTGATAACTTCTTTACGGAGGGTAAACCATTTCGTTACATAACGCGCGTTACTAGACAGCCTGTCTGGCTTCCCTTTCTCTCACGCATACGGCAGAGCGGTAGTATAATTTTTTTAAACAATTTTTTAAATACAAAAAGATACTGGAATCGCATGGGATTTGAACCGCGGCACCATGGCGTCATAGACCTCTCAGCCGCTAGGCCAATCGTAACCTACAGATATGGACGAAAATGGTAAACGGTATTTGATCATACCTGCTGACGTCACCCCGTATTGCGTTTCTAAGCATAAATACTGTTGACAGTGAGCATAATTATAACCTAAAACTATCACCGTTTTTTAAAGTGATTAGTTTAAGTTATTTGTTACTGGTAAGTTTGTCTTGAAAATCGATATCTGAGGGCCCCTTGGGACTACGAATGCGAACCTGTAATCAGATTTAAAAATTTTGAACTTTTTTGTTAGTGATTCGATTGAGTTGAAAATCGATATCTGAGGATTCGTGGGGACTACAAATGCGAACCCGTAATCAGATTTTAAAGAAATGGCCGCCATTTTCAACTTTTTTGCTACTGCTTCGATTATCTTGAAAATCGATATCTGAGGATCCGCCGGGACAACAAATGCAAACCCGTAATTAGATTAAAAAAAGTGGCCGCCATGTTGAACTTTTTTGATACTGGTTCGATTGAGTTGAAAATCGATATCTGAGGATCCGTGGGGACTACAAATGCGAACCCGTAATCAGATTTGAAAAAGTGGCCGCTATTTTGAACTTTTTGAAGTGATAACTTTTTATTATTATGGGAGAGCAAACCGCTTCGCCAGTCTGTCTGGCTTCCCTTTCTCTCACGCATATAGGCAGGCTCCTCCTCTCTCACTCTAACCACTGATTACTATACTCTACAGATACTTAGTCGCGAATCGGGTGCATAGCACGTACAAATTGTTATCTAACCCAGTGATTTAGATTAGTTGTCACTTCTGTCGGGCGTCCCGAGATGCACACGATTTTTTTAAATTTGAAAGCAGATATTATAGCGGTGGTTCTTAGCTAGGTTGCATGAATCTAATGCAAACTGTTTTAAATAAATGTTATGTACGAGTTCCAGTTTGTTTGAGTTTGATAAATACATACAAGTTAATGCAACGCGCTGGCAACAACCTAGATTAAGTTAGACATGCCTCACTAGGTAGTTTACGAGCATATCTGCGTAATTTATGCTCAAGTTAAACTAAGTTGTTAGCGCTAGTCTTCAGTGTATGATGTCTTGTACCTTCATTTGGTTTATTAGATGAGATGGGTATCTTAGTTAGGAGTACGTATCTTATCTTATCTTATAGATGGGCCCTTTCGGATACACTTCGACCCTTTAGGATCTTTTACGCAATTACCCTCGAACACACTCTGCTGTTCGAATGTGCAGGTTTCCTCACGACGTTCTTCCTTCATCGGGTAATGTACATAAGTTAGAAAAACTCATTGGTACATGGTGGCGGGGGTTCGAACTCAATACCTTTCTGATCACAAGTCGATCCCCTAAGCCACTAGGCCACCACGCTCTCTAGTTAGAAGTTCGAAGCTCGACGAAGCAAGCAGTCGTTGGTTCGATCTCTGATAAGGGGGTTCAAATTGGCTCATATAATTATTTTTACTCACAGCGTATTGTAAGTCTTAATCATCGCAACTCATAACGTATTTTTTCAGCAACTGTTTCTTTTTCAGGATTTTTATAAATCAAACCTAACCTAACCTAGTCTTATCTACGCATTGAATATTTGAGAAGTTTATAGTAGGAGATCTGAATAGGAGACGCTTTGGACCGGGCTGTTTATTCGACAAAAAGTATTTTATACCAAATTTAATATGCTAAGTAATATAATTATGGCGAATAGGTACGCTGAAAAATTTCAGTCCAGTATAATAATTAATAATAAATAAAAAAAAACTTCGTTTTAAAAAATTACAATAGCTTGTTTAATGGACAAATTACATACCAATCGAAAGTATGAAGCCTATAGAATATGCAAACGTTAGTTTGACTTTTTTTTTCTCGTCAAACTATTCGGTACTAGTAATTTGCTCCAAACCTAACGTTTGCATATTCTATAGACTTCATACTTTCAATTAGTATGTAATTTGTCTATTAAACAAACATTTTCAATTTTAAAAAAAAGTTCATTTTTAATAATTTTTTTAATGATATAAGTACTGGACTGAAATTTTTCAGCCTACCTATTCGCCACATATTATTAAGCGTGTTAAATTTGATATAAAATACTTTTCATCGAATAAATAGCCCGGTCCAAATCTTCTCCTATTCGGATCTTAGACCATTACGGTTCCAGCGGCATAAAAATTTCATTTTCGGAGTTGCAATTTTATATGAACTTTGGCGCTCCCCTGATAAAGACACTTATTAGAGATCGAACCACCGAGAGCGTCGGTGGCCTAGTGGCTTAGGGGTTCGACTCGGGATCGTACACGGAGAAAACGGGGCTTTAGCAAAGTACCATTTTGGCTTGGCTATTTTTTTTTCGGCTAAATATAACTAAGACTTATTAAAAACGTTCATTTAAGGGTTGTTAATATTGGACAAGCGAGTATTGCTAAATGTTATTGGTATTATTAACCAAGCACTTGTCTCTTGTCAAACAACTGACTTCGTAAATGTAACACTCATCAAATTCTGTTAAAAATAGACAAGCGTTCACTGGTGTTTACTGATAAATAAGTTGTTTAGTTTGTGGAATATCGTTCTTGGCAAATTTTAGACAAGTCACTATGATGCAAACAACCTGGCAACTTGTAAAAAACTAAACAATTTGCTCATCTGTGTTTAAACAAGTATACATTGGTTGAAATGTACAGACGCACACTGCTTTTTACGGACAAGTATTTTATTTAATATTATACCAATTATACTTGGCTAAAGTTAGACGAGTCACTACAATTAAAATAACCATGTAACTTGTTTAAAAACAAACACTTTACTCTTCTACATTTAAATAATGAGAATTGGATAATATACATAAGTTGACGCTATTGTTTGCCGCCAAGTATCTTGATTAATATATGACCAATAACACATTGAACGCGTAATAAGTTACTTATTAGAATTGAAACAACGAAAACACTGTAGAATAGACGAGCTTCCAATGTATTTACTGACAAGTATTTTATTTAATGTTATACCAATTATACTTGGCTAAAGTTAGACGAGTTACTACAATGAAAATAACCATGTAACTTGTTTAAAAACAAACACTTTACTCTTCTACATTAAAATAATGAGAATTGGATAATATACATAAGTTGACGCTATTGTTTACCGCCAAGTATCTTGATTAATATATGACCAATAACACATTGAACGCGTAATAAGTTACTTATTAGAATTGAAACAAGGAAAAAACTATAGAATAGACGAGCTTCCAATGTATTTACTGACAAGTATTTTATTTAATGTTATACCAATTATACTTGGCTAAAGTTAGACGAGTTACTACAATGAAAATAACCATGTAACTTGTTTAAAAACAAACACTTTACTCTTCTACATTTAAGTAATGAGAATTGGATAATGTACATAAGTTGACGCTATTGTTTGCCGCCAAGTATCTTGATTAATATATGACCAATAACACATTGAACGCGTAATAAGTTACTTATTAGAATTGAAACAAGGAAAAAACTGTACAATAGACGAGCTTACAATGTATTTACTGACAGGCTTGTTAATAAATTTTAGACCAATATTAATTGGGAAACATTAGATAAGTCGCTACGATACTAATAACTGTTTTATTTTATCAAAGCAAACACGTTATTTGTCTAATATATGCCAATGCGTATTTACTGACAGGCTTGTTAATAAATTTTAGACCAATATTAATCGAGAAACATTAGATAAGTCGCTACGATACTAATAACTGTTTTATTTTATCAAAGCAAACACGTTATTTGTCTAATAGGTATATGCCAATGCGTATTTACTGACAGGCTTGTTAATAATTTTTAGACTAATAGTAATCGGGAAACATTAGATAAGTCGCTACGATACTAATAACTGTTTTATTTTATCAAAGCAAACACGTTATTTGTCTAATATATGCCAATGCGTGACCAGCAACTATACGCCTCAAGCCCGACTTTACGCTGGTGCGGAGGTAAAAGGTCGTGTTTTCTCTCTCGTGCGGGAGCTGTCGCCGTTTACTTACAAGGCGTATGATAAAGTCAAACATACATTTGTTTATGTTTTTCAAACCCGGACTCGTTGGTACAGAATAAATTTTTGAGGTCTAAATAGACCCCAAACGCACTGGGTATAGGTATATTTTCTTCACTCAGTGCGGCTTGAGGTTTATTTACGTCTCAAGAAAGTTGCCTCAAAGCCGCACTGAGGGGGACGCAAACGATGCGGAAGTCGATCGCTTGACTTAAGTGCAGTCATAATTGTCGATAATAATAATAAAATAAAAATTATACTTAAGCACCTATGACGGTGCAACACAACCACATAAAAAAAATCGATACATTCTCCTACAGAAACCGTGTCCCCTAGACAATATACAAATATACAACTACTAGATAAATAAACAAACAAACATCTGGCTGGTAAACATCTTAGCCTAATTGTGCAAATTGTGGTTATAGAATTATCAACAGGTTTTTAGAGATGTTTGTAATTCTGTAGCTCTGCCTACCCCACTCTGGGAACGAAGGCGTGAGATTATGTATGTATGTATGTAGATAAATAAATACTTACATAGATAAACAACAATAACCCAGGAACAAATAATCGTGATAGAACAATTAAATGCCCTTACCGGGACTCAAACTCTAAATAATAAATCTGATACATATGCATTAGATTGACTACAATAATTTCTGATGCTCTACAAGATGATGATTTTTTTATCGATAATTTAGCGATAAGTGCCATTCTCTGCACCATTCTCAGATAAAAATTAGAGCGTTTTGAGGTCTAAAAGATCTCAAAAATTATTTTGGTATTTTTTTATATCCAGAGGTCAGAACCAAGGGCGAAGCTAAGTATATAATATTGAACATTTACTGACAAATGAAAACCACATAAAAAAAAACGGGTGCGCTTCAATCAGTATAAAAACATTTTCTATAATTTCATTTAAATAACCACGAAAAGCATAATGAACGTTTAGCATAAAAATCAATTGTATAATTTTATCTGGCATACGTTCGAATAACATAACATTAATTAATTTAGTATAACTATCATTATCTTGTTATTGTTCATTTTAAGTCAATTTCTTCTAACTAGGTTAGGTTAGGTTAGAACTGTGACCACAATAATAGAAATGAAAGCAGTTAAAAATATTATTTTTTTAATTTATAAAAATTATAGTTTTTGAAAATATGCATTTCGTTTTATGCATCATCGATGGTTTATTATACAGATTGAAATTATGCAATTCGTGTTATGTAAAATGATCATTAGACCATTTCTTTTTATGCGAAACATTACACACCCAAAAAAAACACCTGAGCCTAATATTGGCAAAGTTATGAAGGATCTAAGTAAGTACTCAAATTTGAGGTCGATAAGGCCTCAACCGCACTGTAAAAGAGCTTAGGTTTGGGCTGATTCGATCTCAACCTAACCAGTTAAAACTTCTTCAAGATTTGTCCCGCAGTGAACGTGTTAAAGGTGTCTGTTGGTACTGTTGGTAGCCGACTGCACGCAGTACCTGCAGACGACGTGTCATGTTATGTTTCTATGAAATAAGATATAAATAAGTTGGCATGACGCGACGACACGTCGTCTGCTGTTGCTGCGCAGTCACACCTTTACACTTGATCACTTGAAATATTCCTAACAAAAAAAATACACCGATGCCGCTTAAGGGCGTTTTCACTGAAAAGTGTACCAAATTAAGGATTGAAATTAAGGAACTTTAACTTTGTCAGTTTTGAGACGAAAATTAGCTATACATTGCAGCCGTCAATATAATATAGCTAATTTTCGTCACAAGACGGTAGTGATAGGTACCTTGCTTGCTTGTTTGAAAACCTTAAAATCTGTGATTGAAAATAAACAAGTTACTTATCTATATTAAGGAACTTGAAAAAAAAAACCATTTTTATTTACTGACAAGTTCATCATTTACTTTAAGATCTAAAAGCACGGATTTAAATAGGTACGTAACTTATTTGATATTTATAACGTGAGGTTGGTTACGTACTGTAAAACTGTGTTTGAAAATAAACAAGATACTTATTTATATTGAGAAACTTGAAAAAAATACACTGTTATTTATTTACTGACAAGTTCATTATTTAATTTAAGATCTAAAAACACATTTTTAAATGAGTAACTTATTTAATTTTGAACGTGCAGTTGGTTGCGTACTGCAAAACGGTCGTTTTCTTAACTAGCCTCGGCCATTTGCTTTTCGGCGTCTTGCTGTGTGGTCGTGTTACATCTTGCGCGCGGGGTGGGCTGGGCACTAATAGTTTCAATTTCATTTTCATTTAATTAATTAGGTATTTCAAATACCTTTCAACTTATTACTCATTTAACCTTTCTTATTTAGTACACGTGTTACGTGGGCTTGGGGTCGTCAATATAGTAGGTACCTAGTAGGTAAAATTGAAAAGGACAAATTTTAAGAAAAAATGGACGTCGAAGTGAGAAATCTTCTAACAGCGTGGAATTTGCAGCAATATATTGAAGTTTTTAAAGGTAAGTCAGATTTTTTTTTCTGTGTGTTATGCCTGCCTGCCTGTCTGCAACTCTCTTTGCCTATCGTATTTTGCACCAAATAGGTAGGTATTTTTCAAATAACGCTAACATGTTATCCATGCAATGCATAGATTGAACACAAACCTAGTAATAATATATGAGTCCCTTGAAGTGAAGTGCGTTGCCGACAAATGTTTCATAATAATAATATTATTACAGACTTCAAAGGTTCTTTTGAGTACGGTACCTACTTACTTTTTATCTATTTATTTAACCATAGTTTAATAAGAAATGGGCAGACTTTGGTTTTTGACGACTGGCGTTGCCGGATATAAGATACGTATAAGTAAATAAAACGCGCTTTGGACACAGGTTGTGACGTGCTTTGTTTAGATTAGGTTAGGTAAATGTTTTTTTTTTACCGGCTTGTCTTGTCTTTTGTTTCGCGTGTGATTAAGATAAAACAAACAAACACTAAAAGAACGTGATGGCGAAAATGTCCACTAAAATATCGCGCGTGAGGTTGTTCTTCGATGAAATTGATGATAATCTAAAAAAGTGAGCTGCATGTCGGTAGGTAATTTTCGTGAAAGGTTGTCCTCAATCGGAACCACCTTCCCCTGGCGCGCCAGCTTCATCACATTCAAGCTTAAGTGTTAGTCAATTAATTTATTAAATAAAATACAGGGTTAATACCTTTGACTATTCACTGTTGTTTTGTTTTATTGAGATAAATTTAAAATGGTCTACATGATTATAAAGCTTGTGTCAATGTCCTGTCCTAATACTAAAATCTGAAAGTCTGCCCATATCTAGTAGGTAATTTAACTTAACCCGTCTGTTCTTGTTTGATATTTATTTAGGTACTTTAACATTACAGAAAATTCCGTGACATCATTATCTCTTCCTTTACTAAACGAGGCCATGCTACAGGACCTGATCCCTCTCATCGGGCACAGGGCAATATTTTCAAAAAACTTAGAAGTCTATAAAAGTAGTATTTGTCCTAGTGCCAATAATTCAATTGTAAGTTAATATGTAAAAAAGTACTAGTTTTTTTAAATTTTAATGCAATATTTTGTGATTTGTTTTTTAACCATAAAATTCCATTCTAAATTAGTGAGAAATTCAGTGGCAGTGAACAAAGATTTAAGAAATATCAGCGTCAACTGCCTATTATTTGGTATTGTTAGTTTACTTTTATACTTATTTGAATATTGATTATGAAAAACCTAATGTACAGAAAATTCAATAAATATCTGAATATAATAATCAAAAGAAATTACAAAATGTTGCATTGCATCTTTTTGTTGTTTATCTATGTACTATAAAATGTGCAAGTATTTTAACAAACATCATTTCCTTTTTATGTAAATATGGGTTGCTTGCAGATTGGTGATGATTTTTCTATCGGCGACCTACTAACTTTCCCGCTTTATGACTCTCCCTCATGCTCCAAAGCAATCACCAGTCCTAGTATGCATAATTCACCAGTCACTATTTCTATACCAGAAAAGTCACCGGCTACGATTTTGTTGCCAGAAGATACACCATCTTTAGAAATAAATGTATGTGATATTTTATGCACGCTTGCATTTTTTTGCAGTCTTTTGTGTACATTGCATATAAATAATTTGTGCCCATTTCACAGCATCTTATATGAAGTTTAATTTTAGGACTTGCGCTTGCTGTTGAATGGTACTCTAGAAGGAAAACGCTTGTTGAATTTGGACAAAAACATTCCACTAAACAATGCGGCACGTCTGAGTTTAGTAAGGATTATTGGGACCTCAATACTACGGCAAGACCCTGAGAAAGTGATTAGATCTTCCTTTTATGCCAACTGGGCTCGCGCAATAACCAGCGTTTTTCCCCAGGAAAAGCCTTCAGTATATTTTCATACTAAAATCGTTGAATCGACACGTGGTATTATAACAAGAGTGTCTGGAAAATTGCCAGACCAGATACACAATCTTAAAAGGAAATATAGAGAGTCAGGTGTAGTCGACAAACGACGCAGACTTTCAAGATCTTCAGATTCTTCTCAATCTCCAAGTCCAAGCATTCGTTTACCAGACGGAATAACTGATGATGAAGATTCAGAAGAAAACATTTTATGGCTCAGTAATTCTACAGAACCTTGGACGGCGGTAGAACTAAAATGGAAAGAGACTACTCAAGCAAGACTTAATAAATCAAAGGAATTGACAATAGCCCAATATTTTAACTTGAAAAACCCAGCTCCCATCCACCCAGCCCACCCAGCTCTTAAGAAGCCCAAAGGATATCTTCTGGTGAGTTTAATTGTTACAATTATGTTTAGAATGTTATCCTAATTACTTTGGCCATAATAAATATCATGGGACAATCTTACACAAATTGACCTAGTCCCGAAGTAAGCTCTAGTAAGCTTGAGTTGTGGGTACTGGGAAACAATAAACATATAATTATACTACCATAGAGAAATAAATACTTAAATACATGGCTAATTTAAAAGTTAGCCATGTATTTAAGTATTTATTTCTCTATGTAAGTATAATTATACGTTTATTGTTTCCCAGTACCCATAACTAAAAATGTCTAATTAAGGAAAAATGTCTGCTCATAAATAGAATTTTATTAGTGCTCTTTATTTTTCATGCTACAGTAGTGTTATTACAAAAACTTAAACAAGAGTCATCGGACATGTGTTTACCATCATAGAAATCTGTCATTTTAGATGTGTCTAAGAAATGGCATACTTTTTTGTAATAACACTGGAAGTTTTTAAGTACGTAATACTGCATTATCCCTAATGTTTTATACTTTAGTAGTGTCGTAGGTACTTATAATATGTAATTGTATTCTTTGTTTGTTTACAGTTACAAAAAGCTTTTGACCATCTCTATACGGGAACATAGTGAGATAACTGAAACTTTCCCAGCATTAAAAGGAAAAATATTTAACTTGGCTAAGACACGCAAGACCAACAAGGATAGAAATTTAAATCTTCTTATAAATTTTGAGCAAGGTAAGTTTACTGGCATTTATTGGATTTTTAAAGAATGCAGCTATGTCAGAATGAGATAATACTATATAATATATTATATAGTATTATGTCTCGGTCTTACTGATAGCTGCATCGCTCTCGGTTCGCCCAACTATCCCTTTGTGTAGATTGAAGGCCGATTGCTTCCTTTTTCGTCGTATTATCGTTTTGACACATTCTTGTGTCGTTGTATTCTTGTGTCGTCGCTTTCCGTTTTGGACATAATTTATAACATAAAATATAGAAAAGTCAGTCTATCACTAATATAGTTTAACTAATAGGTTGTGTTAACTTGTGTAAGATTTTTGTTTCCTAGAAATAAGTTCCATGTTTAAGTATGGTTTCTTTCACTTACTAATTACTTTACTTTTTCATTTACTAATAAATCTTATATTTTTATACATACATACATAAAATCACGCCAGTTTCCCAGAGGGGTAGGCAGAGACGACTTCTTTCTTTATATTTTTATTATGCAAGTAAAGTCATAGGCATTGTATAGTATAACTTGCTAGTTCTATTTTGTCCAAAAAAAAATGAAGAAAACGGAAAGCGACGAAACAAGAAAGTGTCAAAACAAGAATACAACGAAAAAGGAAGCAATCCTTAAGTTGCTTGCGGTGCCTCTATAAGTTCAAAATGTTGTTTACAAAATGTATCTCTTACAAGAAACAACAAATCTAGTCCCAACATTCTAATTCTAACAATGTGATTTAACTTTTTTTAAGTATTAATTTAAATGATTACATGGTTTACCTACTGTCATTGTTTATTAAGTTATAGATTTTAATTGCATTATATTCTTCCTATAATGTACAGTCAGTGTCATATTCATATATTAACACTAGCTGTCCGCGCCCGGGTGTTTCTTTTTTCTTCATACAAACCTTATGAAATATTATTTACGACCTATTCTCAGACCTACTGAACATACATACACACAAAATTTCATAAGAATCTGTTAAGCCGTTTCGGAGGAGTTTTGTTACAAACACTGTGACACGAGAATTTTATACAGGGTGACTGGATATTCGATACAATCCTTTTATGGGGGCATAGTAGAGCTCATTTGGAGCAAATTAGGTCATGTCGTACCCTGTCCGGAAATTATTAGTTTCTCAGATATTTATAATTTTAAACTGAATTTTGGTGATTTTCCCTTATGTCCATGTCACGAAAAATCCTTAATGTCATGTTTTATTTCAGATGTTTTTGAGTGTTATTTTACATAATTAGAATCATTACATATCAGTGCAGTTTTTTTAACGCATTTGTCGGTTTTTTTATAATCGAGTTTTTAAGTAATCACATGAAGTTTGTTTCTCCATACTAGGTGTTCCCGTGTTTGTTTATCACTTAGAATGGAGAAACAAACTTCATCTGATTACTTAAAAACTTGATTATAAAAAAACCGACAAATCCGTTAAAAAACTCCACTGATACTATGCCCCCATAAAAGGATTGTATCGAATATCCAGTCACTCTGTATATTAGACACAGATATTAGATATATTAAGGTAACATTTCATATCAATTGTATGGTGTACCCCGAACTATTTGAGCAGTTTGAATGTTACCTGATATATGACGCTGACTGTACATAGTTATAGTGTATTGGTAATTTAATGTGTATATATAGCATTGTTTACATTTCAGGATCAGAGGAGACGTCAAACATCGCTTGTTTGCTTTTGATACCATCTCTCTTGGCTGTCACAAGCGTTGGTATGAAGAACACGACGAAAAAGTTTTGGCGTCCTTCAAAATCAGAGACAACGGCTGGTTTCATTCTCCATGTCAAGTAACATAAGTACCTAAGCTTTATGCCCAAATTATTTTGACATATTCGAATTGGCTTTGTCTTTGAATCCAGGTTTGATGTCTCTGCACCTATTATTTTAAATGAAAGTGAAATTGAAACTATTAATTGTGTCGCGCCACGTTGTATTTATATCGGAGCATCTTTAATAATGGCGGAAGCGCCATCCGCCATAAGGTCCCTTTACATAGATAACGTCACATATTACATTCTCATTCTATCAAATAGCTGCGTCCCTCTCGGCCTGGCAGTCCGACTGGTAGTCTGTTGTGTGGTGCCAGAGCACACCGACCGCCCAGTGGTGCCTTTTTGGTCTAAGATCCGAATAGGAGACGACCTTCACCCAGCTGTTTATTCGATAAAAAGTATTTTATATCATATTTAATATGGTAAGTAATATATGGCGAATAGGTAGGCTGAAAAATTTCAGTCCAGTATTTATGATATTTTTTTTATAAGGAACGTTTTTAAAAAATTACAATTGCTTGTTTAAACAAATTACATACTAATCGAAAGTATGAAACTTATAGAATATGCAATCGTTAGGTTTAGTGCAAATTATTAGTACCGACTTACCTGTGTATACTTACATGTTTATAATAGTCAACCTAACGTTTGCATATTCTAACGCTTCATACATTCGATTAGTATGTAATTTGTCTATTAAACAAGCAAATGCAATATTTTGTATTAAAGTGGATATTTAAATTTTTAATTATATATATATATATATATATACTGGACTGAAAATTTTCAGCCTACCTATGCGCCATATATTACTTAACATAATTATTAAATTGGATATAAAATACGTTTTATCAAATAAACAGCCCTGTGAAGGTCGTCTCCTGTTCGGATCCCCTCCTACTATTTGTTCTTCAATTGTTTCTACATCTATTTTCTAATGAATGAATTAAAAGCATTTTCTCAAAACTATAAACTAAGATTTGTAACACATCAGGATGCTTAATTTTTGAGAAAATGCTTTAGTTTCAATTAGAACCACTCTAGAGGGTGCGCCGTAATTTTAAGTTTGATGATAGTGTCTGTTATCGTTTGTTTACTTTTGTATAAATGACGACGAAATATAAAGAAATCAATAAGCTGATTTATTAAGTATGATTACATTGTTTGTACACATTTAGCAATTTAATATGTTTAAGTATAATTGAGTCGCTTAACATCAAACTCAGATAACTCCTTGAAATTTGGTTACGAATTTAAACCCTAACTTGTTTGGAAGAAAAAACGCAAGTTCCGATGTTCTTTTGCATGGATATATCCGAGTTTGAAGTTAAGCGACTCCATTAATAAACGTTAAGGTAGCATTCCGTAACTCGCGGCAGGCGGCAGACGGCACATGCCGCGACGGCACACGGCATTACTTAGCGGTATTTTGTATGGAACCCATTTCGACACTCGACTGCAACTCCCGCGCGACAGGTGTAGGCAGTTGCAGTCGTGTCGTGGAATGGGGGACCCTACAAATTCATACTGCTAAGTATTGCCGTTTGCGGTCGCGACACATCCCGCTTGCCGCGAGGAACGCAAAGCTACCTTTAATTCAAATTTGAATAATTCATGTCATTAGATATAATAATTATTTAGTGGTTTTTATTTATTTTACTGCCGCACTCAGAGACGTCAATTAAATTGAATGCTTATTTAGTGACGTGTTGTCTTATTCTATTGGTATAACTAAAAGTAGCAAAGAAAGTGACAGCATCAAATTTAATCAAACATTAAATTTAATTGACGTCTCTGAGTGCCGCAGTTACTCACTTAAGTTATAATTAGTTAATTAATAAAGTGCATTGTATTTGAAATACATAAACATCTTTTAATGTCTTTAAAGGTTGGTTTGTCGGGATATACTTAAAGAATAAGATCGTTTAGTTCACATATTTTTACTATTGATAACTGTGTTTCATAACTGCTAGAGGAACGATATTCTTCTTAATTCCCGACAAGATAACCTTTTTTTCCCCAAATGCGGGTAACCACAGCTATGTTCAGTCAGTTTTCGTTTATACCATGTTACTATCTTTATATCTTACATAAGTCAGGACTCCAGTCGAGGACCAAGTCGGGATGACACTTTTGAGATATACAATTTTTAGTACGTAACCTGATCTCTCATTGTAGGAAAATCCTTTAGGAAGTTGACTCATACTGAAAATGTGTTGCTTAATATGTTTATGTTGTCATGTGTACGTGTACAAAAATTTCGGCTTGCCACTTTGGAACTGTACGCACGACAACATATACATATAATATAAAACACGTTTTTAGTATGAGTCGACTTCTGCTAGGTTTTTCTAATTTGCGGGTCGGTTTACTAAAAGTGTATATCTAAAAGAGTCACCAGAATTTGTACTCGCAACAAAGTATTTTAGCTGTGGTTACCGAAATAACCCACTTAATAATACCAAGTAACATTGCTACGTATACCAATCTGAATTGGTTAAATGTTACAAAGCAGATTGGTTGTAGCTACCCAATAAACTAGGTTGACAGTACCGAGTAACTTGGCTACGAGTACCAAATTAACATGGCTAGGTAATGACAAGCAGATTGGTTGTAGCTACCCAGTAAACTAGGTTGACAGTACCGAGTAACTTGGCTACGAGTACCAAATTAACATGGCTAGATAATGACAAGCAGATTGGTTGTAGCTACCCAGTAAACTAGGTTGACAGTACCGAGTAACTTGGCTACGAGTACCAAATTAACATGGCTAGATAATGACAAGCAGATTGGTTGTAGCTACCCAGTAAACTAGGTTGACAGTACCGAGTAACTTGGCTACGAGTACCAAATTAACATGGCTAGATAATGACAAGCAGATTGGTTGTAGCTACCCAATAAACTAGGTTGACAGTACCGAGTAACTTGGCTACGAGTACCAAATTAACATGGCTAGATAATGACAAGCAGATTGGTTGTAGCTACCCAATAAACTAGGTTGACAGTACCGAGTAACTTGGCTACGAGTACCAAATTAACATGGCTAGATAATGACAAGCAGATTGGTTGTTGCTACCCAATAAACTAGGTTGACAGTACCGAGTAACTTGGCTACGAGTACCAAATTAACTTGGCTAGATAATGACAATCAGATTGGTTGTAGCTACCCAATAAACACGGTTGATTTTACCGAGTAACTTGGCTACGTGTACCAAATTAACTTGGCTTATATATGACAATCAGATTGGTTGTAACTACCAAATAAACACTGTTGACTTTAGCGAGTAACTTGGCTACGTGGACCAATCCTTTTAGTAGAAAATACAAAGTCAATTATTTGCGCCCACCGAGTTAGTTTTCTAAATGTAGCAAAGCTCGTTGGTTGTGACAGCAGTTGTTCATGTGTTGTTGATAAGTAATATACTTCGTAGAAGTAACCATTCTGGGAGAGTTACTTTTTTAATAATTTAAAGGGTTAATTTTACCAAAAAACTTTAGCAATGATGACGTATCTATTTTTAGCCACAAACTTTGCAGGCTCCCTCACAAATAACTCACTCGGCTGAAAATAGAAACTAGTTTACTATTTTTAACCTTTACGTTTTCTCAGTGTAAGGTACCGAGATCGAACCCCCGCGGTCACCATGTACCAATGAGTGTTTCTAACTTAAGTGCATTACCCGATGCTCTTACGGTGAATGAAAAACATCATGATTAAACCTGCACATTCGAACAACTGAGTGTGTAAGAGGGTCATTGCACTAAAGATCCTAAAGGGTCGAAGTGTACCCGAAAGGGCCCATTTTTAAGATAAGATAAGAAAAGGACACTTATTTGTGTGATGGGTGTTTGTTTCTGAGCCGAAGATGTTTTTACCGAAATGCTTTTCGAGCGATGTCTATTTCTTTGGCATGCTCTGCAGCCTAAACTGCCTGGTGAACATTAGCAGGTGATGTTAAATTCGTCTGGATTGTGGGATCCATATAACGGTCTCATAGCGAGGAGTCCTAGCTCACTTTTCATTTCCTAGATGGCTGGATCAATGATGAATATACAGAAAGCAGAACTGCTCTACATGACACGAATTTTTAGGAGGTACTACCACCGGTAGTTTTAGCCTTACTCCGCTGCCGGTGGCATCCATAAGGTAGGTTGATTATTATGTTTATTACAATACGTATTGTTATTAAAGATTTATTACCTGGAAGACCGAGCGTAGCTCGGGTTGAAAACGAAATTTCCCGAAGATGACAACTTGACAGATCGATTTTTCTCCCCCGTAAACCCCTATATTTCAAATTTCATCGAAATCGTCCGCGCCGTTTTCGAGATTCAGATTATATATATATACAAGAATTGCTCGTTTAAAGGTATTAGATAGATTACTAGCTCTTTTCCGCAATTCAGTGCGCGAAGAAGCTTTTTACTTTCCCTCTGGAACTGTATTTTTTCCAGGATAAATGTATTTTATATCCTTTTCCTGGACTCAAGGTCTCCATACCAAATTTCATTGAAATCTGAAAGTTAAACTTTCTCATTTACAATTATTATTATGAATGTAATGATAATAAAAAGTTAATGTTCCAAAAGCCATAACTTTTAAGCGATTCCAACATTCTCCCAACTGACACAAATGCAAATTACACCCAAACCACATCTAAGAACTACTCGCAGACTCCAAACAAACTCTGAAATGGTTCCATCATTTCTTCGGAAGGGAGACAGCGCTTTTAAATCGGGATTCAATTCGTATTGGATCAGTATTCGGCGGGCGCCCGCTGATTCGATTTGTTGCCAGTACGGGGTTTGAGTTGGTGAAAGCTGAGAATGAATTTGTTGACGGAGGAGGTATTTTTTTGTATTTTATAAGCGGGCTGGTTTCCACAACTCGACGTCTAACGCCTATTTTGCGTGTGGGTGGGATTACTCCATATGAGGAAGCCCACCTAACCTTTAATGTGGGTGGTTGCCTTGGGGAGACACCTCAGCGAACCGAGGTGTTAGCCCTGTACTGCGCCACCTCGGTGCAATTCAGCATTACGTGGGTGGCTGTCTCTTTTGTCTCCATATACGCACGGCACAGAGGACTGTCTGTAACACCTAAATTAAAAAAACATAAGAAAGAAGAAGACGGAGGAGGTATATTCACATAAGACTCTTTCTTAGTCTTAAGGCGTCACTCTACTGTAGGTTGGCTGTTAATGCTGCAAAATTGTCTCAACAACTGCTCTGCGCTTGTGATTAGTCCCTAGCCAAGATGTATTTCGTTGCTTAGCTAACAATACCGCACAAGTCAAAATTGGCTGAATTATAATATTGAACTTTGTATGACATTAAATTAACTATTATCGCGCGATCCATCGCTGACTTACGCGGTATTGTTAGCTAAGCGACGATTTGGCGTTCGTTATCGTAATCAAATATGTATAGAATTGACGTAAGCTGTCAGACGGTCGCGTCGAGCGCCTACGTCAATTCCATACGTTTTGTCAGTTTTCGAAAATCGTTTAATTTAGAGTTTGCAACTTTGACTAGCCTCACGTCCATCTCATGACGTTCCTCAACTATAACGTTTACTGTTTGCGGTGCGTCTTTTACCTTTGATCTTGCCAATCATGATTCATTGAAGGAGTTACTATCTGGAGATACGAACAGTTGCACGTATTTAAGGTATCCAACTTTTTCTCATGTTTTTATGATAAAGTAGTCTCTGTACTCCTAACACAAGATATATAGTGCCGATTGTTACTCAGTGTATCTCTTGCATTATATTGTGTAGACTAGGGATAGAAGGATTACAAGAGTGACAATCGCGTGCAAGTTGTGCTAGCCGCTTGCATGATAATTCCTACATATTGTGGGTTCAATTTTCGGAACAAGGAAGTGGATTAACACTACAGTACCATCCTTAATGGGTGTCCCTCACAATCCTTAACAACGTTTGTTCTAACACATCGTTTGCCCGAATTTTCATTTGCCCTAAACTGATTTTCAGATGAGTCAAGCAACTTTTTAAGTTTTCCAATTATATCTTCGGTTCGGTTAGGTTAGGGTTGTATTATAACAATACTAAAAAGTTTTAAAATTTAAGTGGAAATTGCGTTAGGATAAATGAAAATTCGGACAAACGATGCATTAGGACAAATGACGATTAGGGCTTCCATAGGAGAACCATCCTTAACACCTTGCTTATCATGAAAATAAATCCAGACTCATTAGTCCTAAACATATTTTCAACTAAACCGATAAATAAAAATACTCAGACTGATCATATCGCTTTTTAAAATCTCGCGAACTCCTTGGGTGTTCGAGGTCACGAAAAACTTATTTTGCGTTCCAATTAACTTTTAAAGGTTTCCAAATAATTAAAGGGTTGGTAGGAAGCCCTATATTGGACTTTGTTCTTTCAGTTCGTTGTGAAAATTTACTGCCTCAAGCAATTAATAATTCGGATCCTGCCCAAGCTATTCTACTAGGAAAAACCATATTATTTTTGACGTTTAATTGTATCATTTTTAATTCGACCGCCATTACTGTCAAGGAAATAACAGCTATAACATTTTGACAATACGCTGACAAGTCGAAAGCAATATATATAAAATTCATCACAGAACATTTTTATAGATTTGAAATATTTTTGTTAGATTGTCCGTTGATGGGCGTCTAAAAAGTGTACCAATTAAGGACTGAAATTAACTTTGTCAGTTTTGTGACGAAAAATTAGCCATACATTGCGATATTTATTTATTACTAACCCACGACTCCGTCCGTGATAAAACCGTTTCTCGCCATTCCCTCGGGTACTGATCATTTTTCCGAAATGAGAAGTAATACTTGTGTCAACATAGGATAAGGACTACCGTGTGGCAAATTTCCTTTAAATCCATTATAGCCGTTTATACATAATTGAAACACAAACATCCAATCATCCAAACAAACCTTCACATTTCTAATATTACTAGTTAAAAAAAAAAAAGCCGCCATATCTAATTACTTCGAGCACACCAATCTTCATACTCGATGTAAGTCTGAGAATCTCTCGAAAGAAGCACTATTCAACAGGAACTGAGTAACTAGATATTCTAAGAGCGAACTTATAACAAGAAATGCGCCTTCGGTAACTTGTTAAGAGAAATGCAATTTGCAAAGGCATGAAATTAGTAATTGGTTATGAATACAATTTTTATTCTTGTCTTTATTGGGTTTTCTAGTAAAATTAAGATTCGGTGAGTTTCACTCGTTATTGTTGTGACAAGCCTATTAATACACTAATTCATGATTATAGAACTATTTTTATCTCTTTCTGTCAAATTCAAATTTCATAATGACAGATAAGGACAAAGCATATTTAAAGCACACTTCAGCTAATGCGCGTTTATGAAAAAGAGGGTTAGCATTCTGTTTGCGTGTCCTATGCCTCTATTTAACTAGGTAAAACCATGTTGTTTTTGAAGAAACTCCTTTATAGCTCCACATGTTAATTCCATTAAGTATACGTATATAACTACAGTCCGATATATATTTCCTATATCCCTAAAGGTGGCAAAGTCCGGGAGCCGGACCCCTTCTGAAGTGGCATGGTCCGGGAGCCGGACATGACATAACAAGCCTTTGAGTGGCAGGGTCCGGCTATTTTACACCTAAAATAAAACCATCAAAACTATTATTGGCTTAGTCACACTTGCAAGATGCATCCGTCAATAGACAAGGATGGCATTCAATAACGGTCGATTTGCCGCGCGGAGCAAAGTTCGTTGGAACTTGCGTCATCTTCCTGCGGTTACTTCCCCACCACTGGCGGGGCCCGCCACTCGACAGTATACATTTCCAAAATGGCCGCTTCACTTCTACCGTCAACCGGTGGCACTGCCACCCGAAGGGATATTATACTTTATTTCCTATCTTTATCCATTCTATTTTCAATATCCTCCCTAGACCTACTACTAATGCGCTGCTGGTTACAGTAGTTTTATCTCACAAGACCGGGTTTGCCATACTTGTGTGTAGATGCACGTGCACGTTGTCTCTGTGTGCGTAGCTGTCGTCGCTAAGCGTCGTCGTAGTGTGCGTGTCTATACGAGTTACAACTACAAGTATGGGCCACCGTCTTCCGTGAGATGAAACAACAGGGCCGGTATTCTAGGCGGTAAAAACGATATCATAGTTTTCCTGTTAAGGTATTGTTATGACGTCAGCCGCCATTACTGTCAAGAAAATAAGAGCTATCAAAACGTTGACAATTCGATAGCAGATGAAATACGATATTGTTTTTACCGTCTTGAATAGAGCCGCTGTATACGAGTACTGACATTTACTTGTCGCAATATGAATTAATTAACATCAAAGCTAATAATTATAATGAAACCTAAACCATACATTATTAAAAAACAAAATTAAATAAATCCCTCAGTTTTTACTTTTAAAACTTTTGTATAAACACCCGTATTTGTATATATACCCGTATGGTTGCCAGGTTAGAATATTATAGTGCTACTCCATGTCTTCCCGTGGATGTTGTAAGAGGCGACTAAAGTAATAAAGGCTTGACAGGCTTGTAGTACTGTTAGGCGATGGGCTTGCAACCTGTCACTAATACACTGGCAAAATGTTGTTACATAATTATCAACAAATTTTTAGAGTTGTAGGTAATTCGGTAGCTCTGCCTACCCCTGTCTGGAAACGAAGGCTTGAGTTTATGTATGTATGTAAACATTCCTCCAACGTATCTGGTAAATTAATCACACCCAAAGAAACGTCTCCACATTTTGCCCTCGTTTCATTGATATACAAACGGGACAGATTCTAAAATCGATGTATCGAAGGAGTTTCCTCCAAATGGAGTTGCTGTTGAGGACAATTAGTTTACGATCGACGAGAAGATAAATGAGTTTTCTGTTTAGTTTGAAGACGGTTTGTATCTATCTATAATTGTTAATAGACATAGCAAAGATTTATTGCGAGTGGGACATTTGAAACTCGCCGGTTAGTTATAATTCAACGTTTATTAGTGGCTACCACCATCTTAGCCTTCAATCTACCACCAAGTAATAGTGTAATAGTGTAATAGGGTCACATTGTGGTGTTTCATAGTGGGGACAATTGGTGAAATCAATAGCAAAGACGTACTTCATCTTAGTCTTCAGGGTTTTTTTTTATGGCAAGGAAAAGGCACGCGAGCACTCAGGCCACCTGATGGTAAGTGGGATCTGAGACCCATAGACATTTGAAATCTCAAGACTACAATCTCAAAACTGCAATCCTAAGACTTCAAATGCGTTGCCAACCCTAAGATGGAATGCCTCTATGCTAGTAATTTCAACGGTTGTCTTATCCCCACACCGGAACACAGCAATGCGAACACTACTGCTTGGCGGTGGGTTAATGGATAAGATGGTGGTAGCAATCCGGACGGACCCTGCACAAGGTCCTACCACAATTAAACGCATTTGTATTTTTAAGATTGCAATCTTGAGAATGCAAATATCTATGGATTCGAGATCCCACTTACCATTTATTCTACCCGGAAAAACCATATTGTTTTTGACATGGTATCGTATTGTCAACGTTGTGTTAGCTCTTATTTTGCTGACGGTAAAATGGCGGCCGAATTAAAAACAAGTCGATAAAATAAAAATCTTCATTGGCTGAGATATGGGGGTCAAATAGGTTAAGTTAGTTTTTATATACGTCCGAAGGGCAAACCGCCCAGAAATAGGGGCCCCGCGTAGCGGGGACCCATCGATTCAAATGCAAAAAGTAGGTAGATATAATGTATGTTCCTTTGTGTAATAACAGTTTGTAAGAACGATGAGTTTTTAAAAGCCATGTTTTAACCAAAACGTTTTTAAAGTGTACTATTTGCTATATGATTAGTTGACGGCGTATTTTAATCTGATACATTTTGAAACGTTGGTTGTGAAATGAACATTTGTGAAAAAAATATCGGTAAAACATTGGTGAAGCACGATAACATTTCAAAAGTAATATGGTTTTAACAAGTAGAATAGAGCCCTAGATGGCCTGTATGCTTGTCTTCTCCATGACATCAAAATAAACATACAAACACCGCATATCTTAAATATTGACCTACTTTTCAATCTTCTTAAATACACAGAGAAAATATTAAACCTTACAAGTTTCTATAATGAACTAAGAGTTCCCGCTCAACCGTCAATTTGGGTTTTAAGGCAATACAAAGTTTTTTATTTACTGAGAAAATTGTTGGTAAGTTCCTCGGTAAACATTTGATTCAGTTTTCTTTGAGTTTACAACTTATTTAGCTAACAGAGGGTGTAGTTGTATTTAACAGCTTTATCTTTAGAAAACAACAACAACAACATCATCAACAACAACAACAACAACAACAACAACAACAACAACAAGTTTTTAAAGTTATAGGTAATTCTGTAGCTTTGCCTACCCCACTCTGGGATTACAGGCGTATACTCGTAGGTATCTAGAAAATATTTTTGTTGAGTTGAGTCGTAGGTAGTGATGGGCAGCTTGTAAGTTTCAAAAGTGAAACTTTCACTTAATTTTCTGCAATATTGTGAAAGTTTCGAAAGTGAAACTTTCACCTAAAATTTCATGCAATATTCTGAAAGTTACCAAAGTGAAATCGTTTATTTTCTGAAAAAATTCTATAGCTTTGACATTTAATGTAAGCAACGGAAACTTTTCATTAAATTTAAATGAAATTTACTTGTGTCAGAATCATTTCCATCTAGTTATGTAACTTTCAGGCGCCGTAATTTTCGCAGTTAAGGAAAGTTTTGCAATGTTTCAGAAATCGCCCATCACTAGTCGTAGGTCGTAGAACCGCATAATAGAGGTATATCATTAATTAACGTCAGACTTCTTTGACTCTTGCGGGTGTATAATGGTCGAATTTAACGATGTGGATAAAAGTAAACGTGGATAAAACATCCGTCACGTTCTGACCAGTACGTAAGTGAGAGAGTGACGGATGCTTTATCACCAGGGCTGGGCAAAATCGATAACAAAGACTACAGCTGAGATAAAAATACTACTTTACATATGTAGGTGAAAGTATTTGATGTGAGGTTCCATAAAATTAAATCGATTTGGTGAGTATTCCACTATCTTAAAAGTTTGGGAACCCCTGGTTTAAAGCATAATATGATGATTGCCTTTTGGACAGACCCGGACAAAGGTCCTACCACCACTTAAGAGGATTGTGAAGCGCCGCTAAAATCGTGTAGCTGTCAAAAAAAAACCATACAAAACTAGCTCCGGGCGAAAACGTTTCTTTCCCCCCTAAATCAAGGCCGATTTTCACGATTTTTGAATATGTTGTAGTTATTATAAAGACCTAGGTCTGTACGTTTCTGCTTTTTGTTTTTTAAATTTGTTTCGTTCTAAGAAATATTTTCTTGGAAAAGAAAACGTACAGATATAGTTTTTCATGATATCTACGACATATTTAAAAATCGTAAATATCGGACCAGGTTTAAGGGGAGAGAAACGTTTTCGCATTTTGTATGGAGATTATAAGCTTCACAATGCTCTTAAAGAAAGTTACATTAATAGGTATGTGAGAAATATATGAATAAACAATAACTACACGTAGAAGCGAATCTCCTTTACCTACTTCCCCCTTCACCCCGCTACGCCCCTCTGTCTTCCGCGCCCAAAGTTAGGGCTGTCACTTACGAAATATTTTAATTGGTGTATGGATGTGTTATACAAGTTTAGTCACGAAATGTTATTTTATGTTTTTCTTCAACGTGGAAACATTGTTTCAAAATAAGTTTTTTACATTTACGTTAAATTATATAAAATATAAAACACGGAAACGAGTCTGTAAACTACTTTTTAAGCTCAATAAGTTTTATTGTCTGGGATCCGGAGTTACTTTTTATGTTCAAAGGAACGTCGAACGTCCGGACGATTTTACTTGGAATTTTAATTAAGTTGAAAAAGCTTTAGTACAAAATATTATTCTCAGCTATTAATTATTTTTTTGACACTTTTACTTTTACAGCCAAATAGACGGCAATAATGTTTTCCCATGGCTAATTTAATAGGTACCTACATTTAAAAAATCAAATCGCGACACGCGCGGTGAAACAAATAAAACGACCGCGCCGCTGTACGGCCTAAAGCCGATCACAGCTATAATATAATTATATTAGTATACCAGAATATATGTAACATTATAGCAAAGAACCACATATTACTAAGATATGAAAATATATATCTATCCCATCATTATAGTGGCGACGGAAAGAGATAAATATATCTTATAGCAAGGTCTATTAAGGTATCTTAAGATACCTTGCTATAATATACATATATTATTTATAGCTGCGTGTGTGGACTCTGTCAACTAGTACGGAAAATATATCGTAAGATGCATTGCTATATAATGTATATTTTGGCATATTAATATACATTCCATGTGTGACGTTAACGCTCCTGACTGACTAGACACCTCTGGGTGATGATTCTCTCAACAAGTAAAGGTGATCGTTCGCTCGAGTGAAGGTCCAAGCGGCGAGTTTAAGTAGTCCCGACAGAGCGAACAAAACACATTTTAGCGCGTGTATTCAATTTGGCAGCATGACTTCACCAACGTATAAGGATATAATTGACAATGCACGCGCTAAAATGTGTTTTGTTGGGTCGGACGGGACTACTTAAACTTGCCGCTTTTATTCGCTCGTATCTAACGCGCCGAGCGCGCGTCCAGAGCCGGGAGTTTCGCTTTTACGTGTAGTTATTGTTTATTCTTATGGCTATACTTACTTACAAATGCGAAAATAACTCTTATTTTGTTTTGCTTTTACATTTAAACGGCTTAACCGACTTTAATTAAATTTAATATAGCCAGCTTGAGCTACAAAGAAATACCTATACAAAGTACTTTATAAAAAATAAAAAATAAAAAAATGCTTTTATTATCAGATAACTATTATGGTCTATAGATGTTACTTTAAATTATATAAATATTTATAGTTTCCGATGGTATAAATAGAGATAAACGAATACTACACAGACGTAGTTTTATATTTAAGGCAATACCTAATACGAGTATAACGGAAAAAAACAGTACACTTTTGCGATGATTTGTACGAGTGCTCAAAGATGGGCATTATTCGAATAATTATTTATTCGAATAAAAAATAATTCGTAATATTTTTATTCGCGAATAATTTATTCGTCGGGTAATTTTTTTGTGAATGATTTATTTGCAATTAATTTTTCACGAATGAATCATTTGACTACTTTTCGAATAACGAATAATTTATTAATTTATTAGAGATAAATGTTTTAAAAAACAAAAAACCGCCATCAAAAACGCAAAAAATAACTTCTTTAAAATTGTAGGCACCTAATAGGTTAGTCCAACTGATGTCGGCTTTTTGTTGAAAATGTTGTGGTCGCCGACTTCAGTTGGACTAACCTATTAGGTGCCTACAATTTTAAAGAAGTTATTTTTTGCGTTTTTGATGGCGGTTTTTTGTTTTTTAAAACATTTATTTTATTTTATACTTTTGAGTGATCATAATACGCTGTTACGTAGTCCCACTTCTTAGTTGAAATGAAACTTTAACTTATATCAAGCGCGCCGCAAGCAACGCCGCGGGAAAGTCATAGTCATATTTCAACAAGTAAATATTATTCGTTGTAGGTAGTCGCTCAACTATCTTAATCGAGATATCTTATCGCCACCCTTGAAATCGGTACCATTGAGGAGTTCCGGTGGCCATCTGTGGTCTTCATCATCAGTTCCACTACACCAAATGATACTTTCTGAATGCAAATGCTGGACTTGTTACTAAAAATACTAAAATCGCTATATGTTTGCCTACAATATTTGAGGAGTTCCCTCAATTCCTCACTGATTTCTTCATCAGATACAGATTTGGTGACAATGGGACCACCTCGAAAGTATACTCTATCAAACCAAAAAAAAAAAATTGAAATCGGTCGACAATTGACGAAGTAATCGGTGAACATACATAAAAAAAAAAAACATACAGTGGAACGTATAACCTCCTCTTTTTTTGAAGTCGGTTAAATAAGAGGCGAATCTTAAGTACCCGAAACCAACGTGCGTGCATGACTCGATGTATGAATATGGAAGAAGCGAAAGACATTTGTCAGGATCGTAGCAGGTGGAAAGAAGTCGTCTCTGCCAGCCCCTCTGGGAAACAGGCGTGATTTTATGTATGTATGTATGTATTAGAGAAAAAAATGGAGCAGTTATACCTGCCTAAGTAGTACCTAATAATTATTCGTGGCAATTCATTCAACGAATAAATTATTCGCGAATAAGAATAATCATTCGAGAATTTCATTCGTTATTCACGAATGATTTAGTTATTCTTATTCGTTATTCGTCATTCGAAAATTTTGCCCATCTCTACGAGTGCTCTAGCTGTTCCTAGCTGCGCTGCGCCTGCGCTGTGTCAATAAGATGAATCCTGACACCTTATTCCCGCGCGATATCGGGAATATTCAGGCTTCCTCTATTAATGTTGACAGTTTTATATAACTCGCTCTATTTATCTGCCGTTGAATGAATGAATTTTTATTTTGTTACTTCGCAATTTAAATTCATTTCGGTGTTGGAATTAAACTTAAATCGTTATTTATGCTGTTAGTAAAGTACTTTACGGACGTATTTTATTTTGGCTAAAGAGGTCATCTGAAAAACAGTTCGCCTATTGACTCGATATAACAATTTTTTGTATTAAATGTTTTTATAATTATGCCGTCAATGAAAAACGACATTTTAAGCCTCAGTACCTAGATTGTGCTTAAATGTGTGTGTCCTTATCCTTCATGATTACTTTGAAATTTGACGGAAAGAGACAAAGAATACTTCCACATAAATACTTTACTGTGAATTTATGAATAAGAGGGTTAGTCCCTAACTCGAACAATTTTACCCGCCAAATGCAGTAATATAAAAAAACAAAAGCTATTATAAACAATCTGTAAGCACTTAGAAGGTGCTTCGGGTTTGAACTACTCTCTCACTAGCTCATAATAAGAGCGTATGGGAGCGAGTGAGAGACAAGTATATAAAAGCTATCGCACTATATTACATTTATTTGAGTAGTTGACCAAATTAATGTAAACAAATCAAACCCCGTAGCTCCGTTATAAGTATATGATTTACACTCGCGGCTCGCGGCTAGTCTCGTGGCTCGGCTCCAGGTTCGCGCGCGAACGCGAGTGTGAACAGCGCGCCCACATCCTCCGCAAGCCCCTTTGACTCGTGCCCAAAAGACCGCTCCCGACGCCAGCCCGGCGAGACACGAGACGAGCCGCGAGACGAGCCGCGAGACGAGCCACGAGTTCACGTTTACATTCGCGTCTCGCGGCTCGTCTCGCGCTCGTCTCGTGTCTCGCGCGAGTGTAACTGAGCTATTAAATAGCCAATCAATACTGTTTTGTCGAAACCTAACATAATCAGAGTTCTGTTTCAATACCATTCTGTTGGCTGAAAACTATATCATGTGTTTTTTTTAAATCAACAGTAACTACCTTAACAAAGAAAGTTATATCGTGTGATAGAACAAGACTTAAATTGCCGAGTAAAGTTGTTTGTGTACCTGCACGGGGCTACAACCTAGACTACAAGTATAATTATACAACCGCCGCACACAACCGCCTACTTCCTTTGCAAAAAAACACGAAACTATACTCGTACTCTCTCTTTACCATAAGCTCCATTCAACCGAGGAAGACATAATCTACACACCCATCTCCGTCTATTCAAAGTAATTCTTTGCGAGTGAGCAGGACGGGAACCCATAATCTGTCAACAAGACGCGCTAATTGCACTCCGAGCTAGCTTCGTGAATGCGCTGCGTTAATTAGGCGGTTTATTTGACGTTCAAGTAGTGTTTACGGGGCTTGCTACACGCTGAGTTTTGAAGAGTATTTTGTGCGTGTTTTTCGCTTTAAAACAGGAATGGAATATAAAATATATTTGCGTACCTAAACGGAGCTGAAAAAAAAAGACGGAAAATGAATTTGTTTTCTTTGATTAACATTTGTGTAATGAGCGCGGGTATTTGTTGAGTCTTGGATATTGTCCACGCATTTAAATATGTATCTACATTAGTATGATCATGGTTTTCTAGTACCCATAACACAAGGCTTATCTTGGGAGCCTGCCGTTTGGCAAAAATATGTTGGCCAAATGTATCATTTCCCAACTTTTCATTTGCCAACCCAATGTTAATAAAAAAAAAACCAGGATTTATTTCAGGTACCATCGTGTGGACCCTATAGGTTAGGTTAGGTTAGTTTTTAGAAATTCCTGAAATATTTACGGTCACAGAAAACAAAGCGGGTTGGCAAATGAAAGGGCTGGGAAACGATACATTTGGCAAACATATTTCGCCGAAATAAAGGTAACCAGCTTATCTTATCTTATCTTATAGACAGATGGGCCCTTTCTAATATTTCTCTCTCTTTTAATAATCCTTTTACACACAAAACTGTTCGAATGTGCAGGTTTCGTCACGATTCCCTTTCCTTCTTCGTAAGAGTATCAAAACTCATTGGTACATAGTGACCGCGGGGGTTCGAACTCGATATCTTACGATCACGAGTAGTAGTTAGAAACTTCTGCCGACTTAGCAAGCAGTCGTTGGTTCGATCTCTGATTAGGACACTTATATGTATGTATATTTCTTTGGCACGCTCTGCAGCCTACACTGCTTGATGAATATTAACAAAGTCTAGAAATGGTTAATTTTAGTAAGATAGTCTCTTAATTGTTTTTTTCCATTTCTTAATATTTTACAGTTATTTAATCACCCTGAGGTCTTAGAAAAGATGCGTGGCGAGATCGTTATCGTTATCGAAATGTATAGGATTGACGAAAGCTGCTAAATGGTCGTGTCAAGCGCTTATGTCAGTTCCATACACTTTGACAGTTTCGAAAATCGTTTTCGATAACTCTTCTCTAGGGCCATTGAGGGCCCTGCCAAGATGCACTACGCTAAGTATCGTTTCTATTCGTTTCGTTTTTAACCAATCGCGTCACTGGTAGATCACGTGACTTTTTGTATCATGTCATCTACCAGTGACGCAATGGTTTAAAAAGGAAACGAATAGAAACGCTAGTTAGCGTTATGCATCTTGGCAGGGCCCTCTGGTAATTCTGAGACTTTGACATAATAATAATAATAATAATAATAATGATTTATTTATTAACATTTTACAATAAACGTCTTACAGAAACAGTATACAAAAACTAATAGTACAAGTTTATCCGTACACTGTTGATTCGAAGCGCTTCTTAATTATTTTAACAAACTGCGAACATAATTATGTAATGACAACAAATATTAGTGCATGCAAAGCGGCCGCGCCGCGCGACCGGCGGCTGCAGAGGCGCGAGCGCCCAGAGCCGGTTACAACTTAACTACAGGATGCACCTGTTTAAAACATAAATAAACAATAAAAACCTTAAATTATATATGAGATCTAAGTTTACATTTAGTGAAGTTGTCTTTACAATTAATGAGAATCTAACTGGCCAAAAAGTACTGTTTTAATTTTCGTTTTATATTATTTTCCTTTAAACTCACCCGCAGGGCTCTCGGCAACTCATTGATTAGAATAGGAACCTTATGATCCAAACGCAAAGACCCGTACATATTATTGTACCGCGGAACGCAGAGCTCCTCCCTTTGCGCACGACGCGTATTGCTGTCATTTGTGTAAACTTTTTTAACTACATTGTCATTATAATAATTCTCGACCAATAGTAAATATTTAACTTGTTCGTGTATTGGTATGTATTGTATTGGTACAATAATTGAATAAATCTCTGTAGTTATTTCTGTATTTTGCCCGAATTTTTATAGGAACAATGTTTTTAAGCACCCTCAATTGTAACTCGTATAAGTATTACTACTCTGACATTCTACGCTCTAGGCAGCTTGATATTTCAAGACTGACTTTAAACGCCGGAGGGAATATTTCAGTCATTTAACCACTGAGGCCTCACGTCAGTTCCATACAGTTTGACAGTTTTTGAAAATCGTTTTCGATAGCGTTAAGCTCTTGTCTAGGGCCACTGTTCCGACTAACTGTATAACTCTATTCCAGTAAAAGTGTCCATGGCTAACTTGTATAAATAACTTTTCCGTGAACTGAGAAACTGTGCTGAGCTAATTCCCAGACCGGGCCAGTTGTAACCTAGTTGCGTCGCTTCCGGACTTAGTGCTAGTTTGGCGACAGCTGTTAAGGGGGGGGTAGGGGCTAAAATATTCGGTTTAAAAATGAAACCCAAGCTTTAAACACTTAACTGCGGGTTACTGCCCTTTCTCCGAATAACGTTTCCCAAGCATAACTGTAACTGAACGGAACTGTAAATATTTCAGGATTTTCATAACACTAACCTATCCTAACCCGCTTGGCTATTGCCTAACGCACTCGCAAGCACAATCGGTTTCAAAGCGGAACAATTGTTTTCATTTTGTATGCAGACAAGCCTTCGATTTTCAAAATGAAAACGATGGCGATTGCGACTGCGTTAGGCAATAGCCCCCCCGTTCTATAAGGTGGTCTTTAAATAATTACAGATTCGGAAAGCGGTTTCCCAAATGATTATGTTTGGGAAATGAATCAGTTTGGGAAACCTTGTTCAGACACAAGAGAACACCACCTGTCTAACTGTATATTTTAATCCGCCATTTTCAGGATGCCGTAGTCAACAATGTTTATGACTTGACGTTGAGTTGTGTCAAATATAATTCAAGATATTAATTCAGCCGATTATGCGTAATTGAACGTAATTATTTTTTGTTACATATACAACGAAAATTGCATAAATATAGTATTTTATTTCAACAAAAATGAAATGTAATCTTTGATAATGAAATAAGGTCAATAACCAAATAAAACAATAATAAAACTTAATTATTTTGCAGATACGCTGAAAATTAATACCTTTTTATTTGTATGGAAATATGTTGTGAAGCGAAATGTTCCCCTTAATACCGCACTTCCTAATTAGGTGTCTGGAGGTTCCCTGGCAATCGAAACTCGTCCGCGACTAACTCAAGTTGCCGATCGTATCAGAGGAGCACGTTGCCGATAATTAGGTACATAAGATAGTTCACTATTTCATTGCCTATTCGATAGAAATTAGTAAGAAATAATATTATTTTAGATAAGCATATAAGTTACAGCTTGGTAAATTCGGAATTCGACCGTTCTTCGGAACTCGTACACAACTCAAGGGGAAAACTTACGGGAAGCGCTTTTTTTTCGAAATGTCAACAAAAAACCAAAAAATCAGTCCTTATTGGCGCCAGAGTGGCAAGTTTTAGTAAATTTTATCTCCTAACCTTTCTGTCTGTCAACCTTCCCGCAATCATTTGTTGCCCTTCCATAATTTACTTGTATTGTAAAATAAAATTATGTGTGTTTTTTCGTTACTTTTTCACGGTTCAATAACTCAACCGATCGATGTGAAACACAGAGATAGTTTGTAGCCAATAAGACAGAGTTCTTTTTGCTATTATTGAAAAAAATTAGAGTTTTTGCGACAACATCGGTAAATGACTGACGCGAACGGAGTCGCAGACAATAAGCTAGTTTATATTATCAGTAGTTATTGGGATATACATTGTGAAATTCATACTGACCAACTTTTATTACGGGACCATCATCCAAACCACGAAAAAAATATTAGCTGTTCCATACATTTCGGCTGTTTAGCTCTCGAAGTTTGTATGGAACAGCTGATTTTTTTTTTCGAGAATAAATGTTGACCAGTATGACCAACAGAGTTAGTCCCTATAATTTGGCCGGTCATTAAAATTTCACCTGTATAGTCTAGTAGAATAATGGAAACCCGTAGCACCCTTAACATGAACTTACTAATTAGACTTGGGATCCCCAAGCAATCGAAACTCGGCCGCAAGTAACTCAAGTTGCGATCGGATCAGCTAAGCACGTTGTAAGTTATTACATAAGTCAGTTTACACTTTGATTGCTTTGACATAAATAATTTAATGCAGTTGCAGCCCGAATTAACTATAGCTTAAACCTGACTTCTCCCACCGGCTTAAGAGGATTGTGAAGCGCCGCTAAAATCGTGTAGCTGTCAAAAAAAATCCATACAAAACTAGCTCCGGGCGAAAACGTTTCTCACCCCCTAAATCAAGTCCGATTTTCACGATTTTTGAATATGTTGTAGTTATTATAAAGACCTAGGTCTGTACGTTTCTGTTTTTTGTTTTTTAAATTTGTTTCTTTCTAAGAAATATTTTCTTGGAATAGAAAACTTACAGACATAGTTTTTTATGATATCTACAACATATTCAAGAATCGTAAATATCGGACCAGGTTTAAGGGGAGAGAAACGTTTTCGCATTTTGTATGGAGATTTTAAGCTTCACAATGCTCTTAAATATGAGTCACCCCTCCCACACCGTCACTTTCAAAAACTGAAAAATATTTTTTTTCCATCTTCTCAGAAATTTAACGTTTATTTATCTCAGCCTTGTAAAAAACCCAGTTCTGAATATGCTCATTTACAGTCTGCACGAATTGAAATTGTCAAAGATGTAAACACAATCAAACGAACCTATTTACCATTATATTATTACTCGATAATCACGTGCTTTTAAATATCAAGTGTATAAAGCAATGATTTATACACTTGATCTTTACTTTCACATTAAGTTAAAGATTAAATAACTATTAATTATACGTTATTTTAAATAAAAACACTCTTAATGAATATTTGAGGTTATGTGTCAAACAGTACTAATTTGTTTACATCTTTGGCAACTTCGATTGACACAGGTTATATTTGAGAGCTACAATGCCATAGGCATACAGAAAGATTAACACCCAATTAATAACGCCTTTTTTCCAAGGGTGGTTAAAATTACCACCTTTTTATCAATGATATAATATAGTAAAAAGACGTAGATATGTTACACGCACTTCGATAGTGGCACCCTAAAACCAAGCCAATTGGTACACCTTTACTTAGTCTTGCGCCGTCAACGGAACCGTGAACTAGTCTGCAGAGCAACAGACACTCGTCTCTGTTTCGCTCCCGGAAATGAGCATACCATCCTTCTTTCACTTGTCATTTATGAATTAGTGTGTAATTGAAATATTTACTGATTATGTGTGCGTAAGCCGGGCCATTTTTACACGCGGAATACCGTGTAGGTAACATATCTACCTCTTTTTATATTATATCATTGCTTTTTATAGCCATAAAAGGCAAACGAGCAGACGGACCTGATGGTAAGCAGCCACCGTCATAAACATCAGCATTGCACAGCCAAGTGGTTGCTTTAAAACCACAGATATAAATATACATAGATAACGCAAAAATGCATCTACTTCGCGTGTCCGAATCCCGACTGAAATCCCGACCAAGCGTCGGGGTTGGCCGTCGCTACTGACGTTCTGCGCGCCTGTTGTTGCAACCCGTCGGCCGTGAAAATAGTAATAGCCCAAAAAAGCAACGACTTTGAATCAATTTTGCGCGGAAAACGGAAAATTCTCTTCTCTTGTTGTGACAAGATTGTTTTTCATACAGATTGAGGTTTGAGGAGAGGATTGAGGTTGTTTACGTTATCTATGTGTTTTTATATCTGTGTTATAAACCTTGGCGTGAAACAACACAACATCGACATTTATATCACTCACTCGCTTGCTCGCAGACTCTGCACTTCGTCTCCTTCCCGCTCATTTGCTATTTAAATTCGTACCGCGATAAGCCGGGACATCTGTCGGGTGGATATTGCCAAGAAAATGGACCGTTACCATTGAGACTAGATGAGAATTCGCTTCGTGAAGGCCATCATACTACAAACAGAGAGATTTTGTAAGTGGGACTTTGAATCTACCATTAAGGCAATAAAGTTCAAATACGTTTGTTCGATAATACAATTTTCAGTTTATAAACATAGGAAAATAAACCTTATTCTTATTGCTACACAGTTCAAATTAATTTGCCTTGATTATGTACATATTGCATACTGGGCCTTACGAGGTTAATAAGTCTTGTTTTAGCTATTAATCTTTTGTTCATAAGAAATGAGAAGAACCTCAAAATGTAATATTTATTATATAGAAAACACAGAGTACACATAGATACAAGAAATACTGATTTTCGACTAGATTTTTTCACTTGATGGGTTAGTTGAAATGAGGAGTAGGTAGGGCAGCTCCGTCATCGAAGCCAAACAGTGATTTCATGCTGGTGGCACAGATAATGGAAATGATGATGCGTGCTCTTAGCCATCCCATGACAGTGCGTAAGGATCGGTATGTATGTATGTATACTCTTTATGGTACAGTCAAGGACTTTAATTGTTATGCCACTATGGAACCCTGTCATAATAACAGCGTCAACCACATGACAGAAATTACGCTTAAATGAATGATTAACGTTATGCGACAGCGTTCCATATTGGCATAACAATTAAAGTCCTTGACTGTACAAGAATAAAAAAGAAATACAAAAAACCGGCAACATAAAAAAACTTATCCCTTTAAGAGCTTTCTTCCAGATATTCCAATGTTGAAATTTTTTTTTTGTTACGATTAGTACCCTAATGACAAACAAAAAGTCATGAATAAAAATAAAACCAGTAATGGTAGCAAAAAACACAATTTAAAATAGGTAAATACACTATCCCAAAAGCACTATTATAATATAATACATAAAAATATACAATAACAAGAAAGTAATTATAGTAGTTTATGCAACAGTTGTATAAGAGAGGTCAAAAAAGACGAGTGGTGTGGTTACGATGTGAGCCACAGGCGAACATCGTAAAGCAAGACGCCACGAGTATTTTTTGACTTAGTTATACACCGTTGCATACAATACTTTTTCTACGACTAGGTTTCAAATAAAATGCAAAATTAAATTAACAAAATTTTATTAATATACCTAGGTTAGAATACGAACGAACGAAGCACAGAACAACAAACGAGCGAGAAACATTCGAAAACAATAAAATATGTGATAAAAGATAAAGATAAAAGAAATTTATTCAGTAAGTAGGCCGCACGGGCACTTTTACACGTCAAGAATCTACCAGCGCTTCCCAAGAGAAGACCACTGCCGAGAAGAAACGCCGCAAGAAACTCAGCAGTCAGTCATTTTTTAAACATATTTCTTATTACAATGGTACTACTTAGTCTAGCATTATATAAAGCTATAAATATTAAATTAAATATAGTATTAAATAACATGCGTAGTTCAGCAGGAAAACATGCCAATTAAGAATCTTACGGGAGAGATAGAGAAAAAAAAAAACACATACTTATGTGTATATAAGATGGTGCGAGACGACCACATAAAAGTTTCGATATGTTTTCCTACATCAACGGTGTCCCCTAGACAAGATAAAGATTTTGCATTTGAATAAATTATTATTGACTAAGTTTCGGATTTAGGCCATGCATTTTTGTCTGTTAGATAGTCCTCGATCCTATAATACGCTTTAGACATTAACGACCTTTTCAAGTAACTTTTAAGTGCTGGAAAGGGTAACTTTAAAACTTCGTCAGGTAATTTATTATAGAAATGAATGCATTGACCAACAAATGATTTATATACTTTACGGACGCGGAATTTTCGGATAGCGATTTTATTTTTATTTCTGGTATTTAAATTATGTATATCAGAATTTTTGGTGAAAGAATCTAAATTTCTAATAACGTAAATAATATTCTCATAAATAAATTGAGACGCTACAGTCAAGATATTAATTTCTTTAAAAAGTTCTCTTAAAGAGTCACGGGAGTTTAAGTTGTAAATAGAACGAATGGCCCTTTTTTGTAACACAAATATAGTTTGTATGTCAGCTGCCTTACCCCAAACCAGAATACCGTACGACATGACACTATGGAAATAACTATAATAGACTAAGCGAGCTGTCTCAACATTGGTTAGTTGTCTAATTTTCCTAACGGCGTAAGCTGCCGAACTTAGTTTACCTGCCAGTACAGCTATATGGGGACTCCATTGCAAATATTTATCTAATGTTATGCCTAAGAAAATTGCCTTATCTACCATTTGCAAACACTCGTCATTTAGAAAAATACTAGAATGTACCGGTTTAACATTAGGCAAAGCGAACCTAACACATTTCGTTTTCTTAGCATTTAGTAGCAAATTGTTGCTAGTAAACCAATTAAGTACTTTAACTAGTGTGGTGTTAATCCTACTGTAGTCTACGGATTTTCTATCTACCTTGAAAATTAGTGAAGTATCATCAGCAAAAAGTACAATATCACAAAGTTTATCTACTGTTGGTGGCAAGTCATTTATGTAAACCAAAAATAAAAAAGGACCTAAAATAGAGCCTTGAGGCACACCTATTTTCAATGTAGCTCCAACAGATTGCGTTTTGTTTACAACAACTGTTTGAGTTCTATCACTTAGATAAGAAGACATAAGGCTTAAAGCTTTGTTGGACAATCCATAATGTTCTAATTTTAAAATAAGGGTCGTATGATCCACGCAATCAAAAGCTTTAGAAAGATCACAAAATATTCCTACTGCATCGCAAGATTTCTCCCAACTGTTATATATATGTTTAATGAGTACAGATGCCGCATCAATTGTTGATCGACCTCTGGTAAAGCCAAACTGGTTATTGTTAAGTAGTTTATTTCTGTTAAAGTGACCTAACATATCCTTTAGCATTACTTTCTCAAAGACTTTACTTAAAACTGGTAGTATGGAAATGGGACGGAAGTTCGTTATATCACTCATCTCGCCCGATTTAAAAAGAGGTATTACTTTACTATATTTCATGAGATCTGGAAAGACCCCCTCTGATATGCAATTATTGTAGATTAATGCTAGATGGGGTGCAATTACATCTATGATATGAAAGAGTACCTTAACTGATGTGCCCCACAAATCTTCAGTCTTTTTTAAACTAAGTGATTTAAATATCTTGACTATTGAATCTGAATTTACAGGGCTGAAATCAAAGTTTATATTACATTTACTGACATTAGTGCTAAGTAATGATTGAGCTTCAACCGCGGATGATTTAAGACATTTCGTAGTATTAATGGCTATGTTAGAAAAATAATCTTCGAATGCTAAGGCAACGTCTTTATTTGACGTGATTTGTTGGTCACCTGTGTTCAGAGTGACTTGATTATCACGAGTTTTTGATTTTCCCGTTTCTCTATTTATAATATTCCATACAGTTTTTACCTTGTTGTCAGATGATTTAAGTTTGAGACTAAGAAAATTTGCCTTGGCAGTTAAACAAACTTGTTTAAAGGTCCTTGAATAATTCCTAACATAATTTAGAAAGTCAGCATTCTTATTTTCCTCCCTCTCTCTATATAGGTCATAAAGCCTATTTCTACTTTTATGAATGCCTGTAGTAGCCCATTCACTAAATTTTGTTTTCGACCTAGAAATAGTTTTCATTTTAAAATTGTTGTTAAATTGATGTAGAATTACGCCGAAGAAGTCTTTATAAATACTATTACACTCATTCTGTAAAAACGGTAACACTGTAAGATTACTCTGAACTTTATTTTTGAATAATTCCAAACGATTACTAGTTATAGGTCGGTATGTTATTGTATCAGGTTTTTGATAAAAATCATAGATGAAAGATGCCTTCTGACCACTATGGTCAGAATTATGTGTCTATGGTTAACTTTGTTTTTAAATTGATGTGCACTTGCCAGGCTTCATATTTTTTTTAAAAGTTGCATAGTCGATTTAACTTGTGAAATAGGGACTAAAAAACACCTAATGATTTGAGAAATGAATTCTTTTACCTGATTGGTCGATTTTAATATAGCTGCGTTCTGGTTGGTTGATACCAAATAAAATGTTTTTTTTAAAGAGTTAAATTAGTAAAAGAGTTTACATACCAAAAAGAACCTAACGTTCCGATTGACAGTCAATGTGTATTGTGATTGGTGGTTTAATTTGGTGAAGTATTTTGATTGGTCAAATTAACCTAGGTGTAAGCTTTGGCAGCTAGGCATATCGTTTTGGCTCAAAAAAGCACAAGTGCTGTTAAGGGGAATAGACTAGATAGACTTTTCTACGGAATGTTCTGCGGACATATTATCTATATTCTTATATTAGTGTTCGTGACTATATATGACAGATAAAAGTACAGGAGTAGGATAAGTAATAAAAAAAACAGAGGACAATCTCACACAAATTGACCTAATCCTACAGTAAGCTCTAACTAGGCTTGTTCAGTCAAGAACTTTAATTGTTATGCCACTATGGAACATAATGTTGTCATAATGACAGCGTCAAACCACATGACAGAAATTACGCTTAAATGAATGATTAACGTTATGCGACAGGGTTCCATAGGGGCATAACAATTAAAGTTCTTGCCTGTACCATGCGTACGAGGCAACGATAAACATAATTAGGTACATAGAAAAATTTATACTTATACTATGCTACTTTGCGTAGTATGTGTGGAGTGACTAGTGACTAAGATTGAAAAGGGCATGCTTCGATGGTTCGGTCATTTGGAAAGGATGAATGAAAGATTGACGAAAGAGATATACAGAGCAAAAGTGAGCGGGAGGGTCGGAAGGGGCCGCCCTAGGCGTACTTTTTCGAATCAAATCGGAGAAATACTGGAAAAGGGCCGGATCTTAAGTACCGAAACCGAGGTGCACGCATGACTCGATGTATGAATGTGGAAGAAGCGAAAGGGATCGGTCAGGATCGTAGCAGGTGGACAGAAGTGTTCTCTGCCTACCCCTATGGGAAACAGGCGTGATTTAATGTATGTATGTATGTATATTTTAACTATTCAAAACCATTATCGCATGCTAAATTCCATTGGCTATTCAATTTCAGTTGGAATATTTTTTTGAATCGAGAACCGAGATTAAGGGAGGCGTTTGAGAAATGAAAGCACCGCGGCAACATTATCTCCCTCAAAATGCATTCAAAGATGTCCCAGATATAACGTGATGGATGTTCATTAAAACAAGTAGATGTTTAGTTTAAAGTTTGTAGTTATTAATGAAAATGTGGTTTATATTCGTGTAATTACTAGCAACCAGCCTTGGCTTCCCACGTGTGACATAAAGTGGTTTCAGGGCAACCATAACGTCAATTTTGGATAAACAGGACCACGCTGTTCTGTCACCTCGGTGTTAGTTTTAAGTTTTATATTTTTATGTATATTGGCTTGTAAAGCACTATTTCCACCAAACGGCCCGCAACGGATCGGAACTGAAAGAATTGTATGGTCTTTAAACGATATTAAATCATGTTAACAGTATTTAAAGTCTATATTACCAAGCCGCGCACAGCAACTTGACCGCGGGCGTCTTCCGCGACACGCGATCCTAGCCGAGCGTAGGTATGCTGCGACGCGCGATCGACTCTGTCATAAATAGACAATAATAATTTTAACAAACGCGATCGGCTGTCGACGCTTCCGTACGTATCCTTTCCGATCCGAAGCGATGCGAGCCGTTTGGTGGAAATCATCCTGAAGATACTTGCTAATATGGGCCTTGTTGCCTGAATTATACAATTTCTATTCTAATCTATAACAATGATTAGTTATACATATAAACCTTGGAAAAATGAATGTAAAAATCGAATCAAAATCCATCTAGAAGTTTCTGAACTAAACGTTAATATACGTATAGACAAATGGGGACGGGAACTTTCGCTAGGTACTAATTATACAGTGTGTGAAATCCATAAGGACATAAATTTTAAGTAACGATAGCTTTAAGTGCTGTGAACCCTTTACAGAAGGAATTAAGTTAATAGCTCCAATCTATTTAGTGTAATTCATTTTTAAAAGGTCCATCGAGTCAACAACAACAGTAACATTCAGTCTAAGTTAACTGCAAGTTAATTGAGGGTTAATTGAGCTATTTATGATACATCGCGTGGCGAATTAGATCGTATGAAAAAAAAGTACAACTTACGGTAACAATAAACATGTTTTTATGTTAATTAGGATGCGTATTAATTATTGACAAAATATATGTTCGTATGGATGTCACAAACTGTATAATATGTACCTCTATATTGATGCAAGAAAAAAGTATCCAAATCCTTGCGCACAAATTGGTGAGATTCGCAACTTATTTTCATCAGGCACTGACACAATTTTTATTTTCATTTTACTACTGTACTGAATAACTAATAAATAGATGAAATCATACTGTCCTCCTTAATAAAAGACGCATGTGAAATTTGATAGTCAAAGTAAATTTAAGAAATAAGGTCACTAATACATACACGGTTCTATGAGAAATACGCCCTTTTTTCTAAGGAGCTTAGAAATAATTGAGACCCCACTTTCAAAATTGTTGATATCTTTTAAACGGCTAAACCGATTTTCATCGAACCTAGGTAAAAACTACCCTAGTTTTACTAACTACCTATTTTTTTAAATAAAGTCCGAATCGGTTTATCCGTTTTAGAGCTACGATGACGCAGATAGATATACAGATTACGCATTACAGTCACAACACTCCTATGTTTTCGTCGGTGGGTTTAAAACCGCTTCATATACGTCATTCATTCACTTCGTTAATTGAGAACTAGGTTTAAAAAGAAAAATATAAAATAGTCATTAAGTCATTTTCTTTTTTTATCTTAAATGTTTTCTTAATCCGAGAACCTTTAAATCTTCCAAACCATGTAATTGACGATTAACTCCGCCGAGTCTGTCACGTCAAACAGATCCAAGATGTCCGCCAGAACCCGCGGAATAATCCCAAAAAAAGAATAAGCGGTTAAGGAATTTTAATTTTCTTGAATTAATTCCTGTTCATTTTTCATAGGCCTAAATGCTAGGGTTGCCACGTTACGGGATTGAGTCAGATAGCAGCATTAATTTAAATGAGGCAATTATTTTTAGAGATGGCGTGACGTTAATTTGGAGACGTGGAATTTCACTTTGAAAGGGTTAAGACAAATTAATTTTCTTAAGATTAGGAGATTAAATTTTATTTGCAAAATCTCAGCTAAAATATCTACCATTTGAAGATTTTGTTCATATTATCTGCATTTTTTCTACCTTTATTATTCCCAAAAATGGAGGAAAGAAAGTTTAAAAAAAATCATTATCGTCACAATAGACTTTTGCAAGCAATAATGGCACAAAATATCTTTCCATCTCTAGCCGTAGATCCAGGGGAAGACCCAAAACAAGGTGGAAAAATGTAGTGCTGAAGGACATGCAGGAGTGTCAGGCATCCGAGGACGATGTCGAGGACAGAGCGAAGTGGAAAAGAAAGATAAGGAAAGCTGACCCCACCACCATGTGGGATTAATAATAGCTAGGAAGAGAGAGAGAGACTAGAAAATCTAAAGTGCAGAATAATTTGAATGGGGAATAAGAAAAGCAAGCTCTTCTGAACGTTAATTTGCAATCTTTGGATAAAAACCACATACCCAGTCCTATCTAACATAATTATCGTGTTGTTTTTTTATCAGTCACATAAAGAGAAATCGTAGATGTGTGTGTATTGCCAGGGTATTTTGAACTAAGAAAAGAAATGGGCATCTGGTACACTCACTTTCTTATTGCTCAAAATACAATAGTGATGCTACTCCGTCACACTATTATACAACATGAGCGTTGGTACTACCCCTGCTACGATGGCATTTTCATGGTTCTACCGTTACATAATACCTACATGCTCGTTTGCCTCTTATATAAAAAAATAATAAAATGTTATAAAACTTTTTGTTTACGCAAGTGGCAACCCTAACCGCGGAATTATGAAGGAATCCGAGAGACGGATTACGGCATTATTTTTGGACGGAGTTTATTTAAATTACAGCCTACGTTCATCTTCTTTGATGAACCGAAGTTTGGGGATTCTCGGCCATATGGCCAAGTTTGCCAATCCTCGGCTACTGGTTCATTCGTACAAAAGTATTTGTCAAGTTTTTGTTTGTTTATGCACCTTTTAGCAAACATTCTATGTTTAAGGCATCAATAACACATTAGTTTAATGCTAATAGCTGGTACTCAATGACATGAACTTTGTATAGAAACCTAATCTGTCGGTCAAGCTAAAATGGCAAACTAGATCAAGTTTTTACAGCCATACTTAACTTAATCTTCATCAAATTTAATCATTGAGCAAAAAAAAATGCCGGTAGCTCATGCGTGACATATAAGTAGGTATATTAATCGCATGATAATCGTAATAGGTACAGTCTGTGATCACTTACCTTCTACTTCGGGTTTGTACTTCTTTCTGTCGCTCTTAATAAGATTGTATGAAACACTCGCTCTCTCATTCGCTCTTAATAAGATTGTATGAGAACGAGTGAAAGACAAGTGCAAACCCGAAGCGCCTTCTAAGAGCTATAGCACTGTACAGTCGAGTTCATAAATATGTATACATTTTAGTATCTTGTTACTTTAATCGTTGTGACAATTCATATAATGGCAGTTTAAACATGACATTAAATAGACAAGGTATTAAAGTGTATACATATTTATGAACTTGACTGTACACTACCTGCCAGATTCCGCTTTTTAATAGTAACTTTTTATCTTTCTTTTCATAGTGACCGTGTACTGCTGGAATTCGATCAGATAGTACACCTACCGAGATTGCCCTCTGTGAGACTATTGTAGACAAATTTAGCGGCGAAGATCCTCGTTTCCACTCCGAAAGACATTTACGGATAAAGGACTCATTATTTAATTATTAGATATTAATGGTTGGTACTGTCGGCCTTGTAAGCAGCTGTACACTTTTGTACCTTGTGAAAGCCTTTGACAGCACTGCAACAGTTCAAACGTGATAAAGTATGAAAGTGGGCACTTATTAGGTCGACCGTACAAGACACTCAAAATGAGAGCACACTGTGATGTTTCTCGCCGGATAGCTATATCACATAATATTAATTTTAGTATTAATATCCGGCGGCATGAGCATGTCATGCTCGCTCAAAGGTCTTTGATTACGGGGGCGTCGTTGATCAGGTCGCCATCTTCCCGGACTTGGTGGAGGGAGGCGATGGCTGCGATACGCGATACTTACTCGTGAACGGTCCGTGTGGGTCTGAGGGCTCAGACAAGATGCACTACGCTAACTAACGTTTCTATTCGATTCGTTTTTAAACCAATCGCGTCACTGGAAGATGACGTGATACGAAAAGTCACGTGGTCTACCAGTGACGCGATTGGTTTAAAAACGAATCGAATAGAAACGTTAGTTAGCGTAGTGCAACTTGTCTGAGCCCTCTGGTCTGTTGTCGCTAGCAAGGATCTGTTTCGTGAGTCGATTATTATTATATGTATTTAGTTGTTGATGTAGATACCTCGTCGTGCTGTTCTCCTAGTCGTTATTTTTAGTTAAATGTTATTGACAAACCTGTTAATACTTCAGGCGGACCCTACAAAGAGTTTATGTGGTTAGCACCACAACATTTAGGGCCGAGTTCAATTAAACATACGGTTAAGAGGTAATCAGCTGTTAGTGAATACATTTGGCAACCGTTAAACCACTAACCGTCCGTTTATTTGTTCGTGAACTCGGCCCTTAAAGTCACCTATTTTAAATGCAACGATTTTTTGCATCTGGCATCGTAATAATTACGATTAATGACGAAGCGATTTATCGTAATAAGAATTGTCACGATTATCATATTGTAAAAAAAAACTAAACAACGTAAATAGAAACGCACTTATCGATAAGGTTAACTTTTAAAGAAAAACAATAAAGATTTTCTCGTTTTCTTTTGTCTTTCAACATTTATCACTGAGAGGAAAATAAAATGTAAAAAAATATTGTAATCATAATATGAACGAATCGTTGCATCACTAATATTTACCTCAGGTGATAAGTTAATTTCCATGAGTTAACCCTTATTCTCGTCGTGTCTCTAATATCAAAAACCCTTTGATTTAAGAAACCGTTGATAACTTGAAAATATTGCTCAGCTTAGCTGAAATAAAAGTTTAAATCTGTGCTAATTTAAATTAGTTTGTCGCCGCAGTTTCAAGGAGACATTTTTAAATTCTGTTATAAAAAACTGCCGTCTACTTCCAGAGGAAACGGGGGCGGTACAGTTGTCACTCGCTATAATTCTCTCGAAAAGTAAGTAATTAATAATAAATATTCTCTCAGAAAACTTTGTCGTATAATGCATCTCTGATTTTAATGGTGAGCCTTACTTGATCCGTCAGTGCGTATAAACTGATGCTCGGGCGTATATCAACGTAGGTCGTACGCTTGTTACCAACATAATGGTAAACAAATACATTATATTACATTATTAGCATTCCATCTTATATATAAGCAGTACAGACTCACGCCAAGAAGCTCCGAGAACACCCGAGAGACGTGAATGTGATATGTTTCTCGCCTTCTCGTTCTCGGGTTCGTGTGTTCTCCGTTTGTTGTCGGTTTTTGCCCGCTTGAAAGGGAACGAGAACGCAAGTGAGGAAGGCCGCATGAGTAGAGAAGAAAACTTCTCGCGTGAGCCTGTAGGGCCTATAAGTCCTCAGGGTTGGTAACGCACTTGCAGGCTTAGGATTGCAGTCTTAAGATTGTAGTCTTCAAAATTCGAATGTCCATGGGTCTCAGATCCCACTTAACATCAGGTGGCCTGTGTGCTCATTTGTATTCTCTTTACCATGAAACAAAGAAATATATTTCTTTTAAACTTATCCACAACAGGAAGAAAAAGAAGTATGGAGGTTAGTAATAAATATAAACTACTTAATAATAATACTTACTAATACTAGTACTGCAGTCTCTCCAGCGGTGCCAAGTTGACTACCGATATATCGAAGTGTTGAAGTGTCTGTACGAAAACGCCACTATGTCCGTCCGACTACAGGACCAGAGCACGAAGCCTATTCTTCTGCAGTGGGGAGTCAGACAAGGAGATGTGATCTCTCCGAAGCTGTTCACCGCTGCATTGGAGAATGCTTTTAAGGTTCTGGACTGGAAAGGACGAGGCATCAACATAAATGGCGAGTACATCACTCACCTTCGATTCGCTGACGATATCGTAGTCATGGCTGAGACCATGGAGGACCTCAGTGCAATGCTCGCTGACCTCAGTGGAGTTTCCGACCGAGTTGGCTTGAGGATGTACATGGACAAGACGAAAGTCATGTCCAATGTCCATGTCGCGCCAACTCCCGAGATAGTCGGAGGCTCTCCGCTCGAAGTTGTTGACGACTATATTTACCTGGGACAAATGGTCCAGTTAGGTAGGTCCAACTTTGAGAAAGAGGTCACTCGTCGAATCCGACTCGGTTGGGCAGCGTTCGGGAAGCTTCGCAGCACCTTTTCGTCCAAATTACCGCAGTGTCTGAAGTCAAAAGTCTTTGACCAGTGTGTGTTGCCAGTGATGACTTACGGATCTGAGACGTGGGCGCTAACAACGGGCCTTATAAGGAAGCTCAAAGTCACCCAGAGGGCTATGGAGAGGGCTATGCTCGGGGTTTCTCTTCGTGATAGAATCAGAAATGATGATATCCGCAGTAGAACTAAGGTTACCGACATAGCCCGAAGAATAGCCAAACTTAAGTGGCAGTGGGCGGGGCACATTGCTCGCAGGACTGACGGCCGATGGGGTCAGAAGGTTCTTGAGTGGCGTCCACGGACCGGGAGACGAGCTGTAGGTAGGCCTCCAACAAGATGAAGTAACGACCGTGTAAAGATCGCGGGAACGCGGTGGATGCAAAAAGCACAAGACCGGTCTGAGTGGAGAGCCTTGGGGGAGGCCTATGTCCAGCAGTGGACGTCTTTCGGCTGACGTGATGATGATGATGAATGATAATCTCTGGTGTAATATTTCCGCGATTTCGTGACCGCCGGCTAGTTAACCCCGCGAAAGAGTTTTAGTAGTTAAGTACTTAACTAGAGGACGTCCGCGACTTTGTACGCGTAGAATTAGTTTCCCGCTATTCCCCCTATTTCCCTTTGGGGGTCGATTTTCGAAAAATCCTGTCTTAGTGCTCACTTACATCAAGAAAGGAACCCCTGTAGTAAATTTCAAGTTTCTAGGTACAGTAGTTTCGGCTGTGCGTTGATATCTAAGTCAGTGAGTCAGGTTTGCCTTTTATATATATAGATATCAATTTTAAGTTATGGTTAGTCTGTAAGGTATTTATAAATATGCCCTTTGTTGCTTGGAAATAAAGTAATTCTATTATATTCTAAAGAAAAATACTACCCGCATTTCCCCTTAATAGAGCGCAGCGCTAACCAAGTAGCCAGTATAAATACTCAGCTACAGAATAACTCAATTTTCCTGACTCGATTTGCGTCGGCTACTAGTTTGTTTATTTTTAATTAAGTTCTATTACGCTTTTGCTTAGAGTTCCAAGTTCCAATAATAAAAAGGAGAGACGTGAACGTTAAGTTATCTATAGCTAAATTCGCCTTCAGTTTAAAAACTGTTTTTTAAAACCAATCCACAACAGGAAGAATTAACAAAAAGCAAGCTTTCAAAACCCGACTGCTGCTAACCAACTTTAAATCGTTATAAATCCTAAATGATTATTCAAAATGAAAAATGATGAAAGAAACCTTAAGATGATTTTTAAATCCCTATTCAATGATACCCCACTTGTCATACTTGGTCGACTTTTTTTTTTCACAATATGGCGTCTGGTTGTCGCCATTTGATTACTGTCATATCTTCAGTGACACTCGTCAGATTAAGACAAATCGATTGACATATAAATCATCAAAATCGGACAACGGTTTTAGTTTTTATAGTGACACAAAGGAACAAACATACATGTATAGGCTGATAAACACATTAACCTCCTCCTTCGGCAGTCGGGTAAAAAGAAGAATGAGGGTTAATAATTAATAGATGTAAACTACGTTAGTTATAGTAGGTAAGTTATCTGCAGCCAATTTCGCCTTATTATTAATATTTAGAAAATTCATGTTTGAGCAATGTGTCAGGATAGGGTTACAGTCAAGGACTTTAATTTTTGTACCACTGTGGAACCCTGTCGTAATGACAGCGTCAAACTACATGACAAAAATTACGCTTAAATGAATGATTAACGTTATGCAACAGGGTTCCATAGTGGCATAAAAATTAAAGTCCTTGACTGTACCTTTGTTTCGGCAAAATAATTTTGCCAAATGTATCGTTTCCCAACCGTTTCATTTGCCAACCCGCTTTGTTTTCTGTTACCGTAAATATTTCAGGATTTTATAAAAACTATCTTAACCTAACCTACACGATGGTACTGAAATAAATCCTGAATTATTTACAGTTACAGAAAAAAAAAATTTGGAAAAAAAAACCGCCGAACGGCAGGCTCCCGTAAGGATGACTTCCTAGTTTTTTTAATCCATTTATTATAATTTTACTTAGGCCCTGTTGTTTGATCAGTAGTTAAACTAACTAATTGTGCCTCGTGTGGTTGCCGAGTTAGAATAGTGCCACTCCATGTCTTCCCGTGGATGTCGTAAGAGACGACTAAGGGAATAAAGGCTTGTAGTACTGTTAGGCGACGGGCTTGCAACCTGTCACTAATACGCTGGTAAACATCTTAGCCTAATTGTGCAAATTGTGGTTATAGAATTATCAACAAGTTTTTAGAGATGTTTGTAATTCTGTAGCTCTGCCTACCCCACTCTGGGAACGAAGGCGTGAGATTATGTATGTATGTATGTATGTTAAAATTATAAATAATTTGACACATTTCCTTGAGATTTTAACCATTAGTAACGTTTTTTGACCATTAGTTAGTTTAACTACCGATCAAACAACAGGCCATTACAGTTCAATGTGTAACAAAAGAACAACAAAGTCAAGATACACAGAACACAATAAACTTTTGTGCTTCAACAAACTTGGCCGAGCTTGTTTGTACCTTTGTGTCTGCCGCGGACACTAACTTCCAAACTAACTTCCAAAATCTAACTAACTAATACTTATATGTCATCTAGCAGCCAAAGCATATTAAACTCTTTACAGTTAACCCTAAGGTCACTTATTCAGTAGTACTTATCTTCCACATACGCCGTTTTTGCTGAACAGGTAGAACTGCGGTTGCAACTGTAACTTGCATTGAGTTGTTATTCTTTAACATTTGGAGCTCGACGCCAGGATTCCATTTTACTTTGATCCCGATTGTTCTAGTAACTGTTGGTAACCGGAGACCAAAAAATGCTGGACATTGACATGTAATCGACCAAGAAAGTCCTTCACCACTTTTGGACCGTAACGTCATACAAATAGAGTCGAAAAGTGGTAAAGGAGTTTCTTGGTCGACTATACTAAGCGCCAGATATTTAGAGCCCTGGTTTAATAAAATTGATATGAGAGTAGGGGTCATAGTAGCTAGTCATTAGATTCAACGTTGGTCTTAAAGCTAGTTCTGGAAAGAATATACCCTAAAGCAAATAAAATTACTCAGTGCACCTGAAAGTTGGTTTAAAACTAAAGAAAATCTGTTTTTAACTTGTAATTCATTTATTTCACTACTTTTATATTTAGTTTACCTTTGGCCAGTGATTCCGTTCGCGCAGTCAGCCACTGCTGTTCCCTTAGGAACTTTCAGATGTCCCGGGATACAAAAATATCCTTACGTAATAAACTATCTGTTCCAAATTTAGAGACGTTAAGACGTAGATATTTGCGTCAAAAAACTTTCTATTTTTACAATAATACATTTATAAATTAAAATAATAATATATTCCAATTTGGATGATTTCCTGTTGTAAGACCAATAATTTCGGGGAACATCTCAAAATTCCGAAAAATGTTTTACCGAATATTCATTTACGCTGGAGCTATTTTAGATTAAATGCATAATTTAATACGTAGGTTAGGTTAGGTTTTATTTATAAGTGATATTAAAAATTAAGTCTACTATCAGAACATTAGCGGCCTTTACACGGCACAGTTTGGAGCGCGGGAAACGCCACGCGCCATTCCACGCGCCAGTCCGAACCGTAGGTTTTTTACTATTTTACTATTACAGTTGCATTTACACGTACGGTTTGGAGCGAAGATTGGAATGGCGCGTGGCGTTTCTCGCGGTCCGAACTCTACGTGTGCAGGCCGCTATTGCATTCGGGATTATGAAAATTTGGGATTTAAGTCGATTCGGAATTATGACATGACTCTTCGGAATTATGTAGTGTACCCATCATTTCGAATAGGATTTTCCATGACTTTGATCAGCGAGAGAAAATCCCTTCATTTCCCCTCCTCCCCTAAAATTTATGTTGTACGGTTCCGTCCAATGATATAATATAGTAAAAAGAGGTAGATATGTTATACGCACTTCGATAGTGGCACCCTAAAACCAAGCCAATTGGTACACCTTTACTTAGTCTTGCGCCGTCAACGGAACCGTGAACTAGTCTGCAGAGCAACATACACTCGTCTCTGTTTCGCTCCCGGAAATTAGCATACCATCTTGCTTTCACTTATCATTTATGAATTAGTGTGTAATTGCAATATTTACTGATTATGTGTGCGTAAGCCGGGCCATTTTTACACGCGGAATACCGTATAGGTAACATATCTACCTCTTTTTATATTATATCATTGGTTCCGTCAATGAAAGTGAAATTATTTGGTGGGGTGCCACTTCGATTTCGTGGAATTAAATAAATTGTACCCGTGTAACGGTACAGTCACCAGTACCAATATATTATCCAACATTGGGCGCAAAAATATTTGACACGCTCTTATACCTTTAGTAATAAAGACCATATTAAAATTGAGCAAAAGCGCCTTACCTTTTTTATATGGGGACCTATTAACTTTAAGTTTTAATTTGTATTATTTGTTGTTATAGCGTTACAGTGGCAATAGTCATTCACACTCTGTAAACAATTCAAGTGTCTACCTATTACGGCTCAAAAAGTACAGGAAATGTTATGGACGAGCAAAAAGCGCCAAAATAATCGCGCTTCTTGTGTATTTGTTATTATCATACACCGGATTGATGGGGGCAAAAAAGTACCTGTGCTAGTGATTCATTAAATATCGACTAAGTTTATCGACAACTTTTTTCGTGACATATGGATCTTACATTTCTTGCAAAAGTAAATCGTACCTTTAACTTCTATATCTGAATAGCTTATAGCTCTATAGCTTTCCATGAAGAAATACGATCTTTTTTCTTTCGACGCATTTTTCACCGACTTAAAAAACAAAAAAGTTCTCAATTCGTCGGAATGCTGAAGAATATTGTTGTACTGAATGAATTTGTTGTTCCATGTAATTTCAATTCAAAAGTGACTCGAGTCCAGATTCAATGTCAGATACCGGTTGTTTATAGTTGCGATAAGTATAAATAAAAGGGGTTTGCACATAATTAAAAGGTATTCAAACTTGGCCATTACTTATAATAATGATGGTAAAATTGTTTTTTTTATGTCGATAAGCTTAGTCGACATTTAATGAATCACTAGCACTGGTACATTTTTGCTCCGTCAATCCGGTGTTTGGTTATTATACTTAGCGGCAACACAAGGCTCACATACGGTTCATGAGATACAGCCAGCTGATAGGCAGATGGACAGATAGCGAAGGTTTTTTTTATAGGGTTATGTTACCCTTTGCGAACGGAACCCTAATTAAGCGAAGTTGCCAACAAAGCTTTTGTAACAAAGCTCCCAAACAGAAGCTCACTTCACGATACTCTATAAACATGGATAGCAATAACAATAAACAATTTATGATAATGCTTATCCCAGGATGAATCTCGGGATAGATTCGTTAAGAATGTAATATCTGATTCAGAACTCATACAAATCCGTGCTCATTACCGCATCATTATGTAACGCGCGGAAATACTTGGTGGAGCAAGTATTTTAATACTACGAGTATTTATACTTGATACTTTCTTGAAGATAGTTACATACATACATAATCTCACGCCTTCGTTCCCAGAGTGGGGTAGGCAGAGCTACAGAATTACAAACATCTCTAAAAACTTGTTGATAATTCTATAACCACAATTTGCACAATTAGGCTAAGATGTTTACCAGCGTATTAGTGACAGGTTGCAAGCCCATCGCCTAACAGTACTACAAGCCTTTATTCCCTTAGTCGTCTCTTACGACATCCACGGGTAGACATGTAGTGGCACTATTCTAACTCGGCAACCACACGAGGAAAATAGATTGAAGATAGTTTTTTTTTAAATACCTACGTTACCTTAGTAGCAGTTTTTTTTAAATACGACGTTTATTACTATACCTACAGCTTTTGCCTGCGACTTCACTTAGGACTAGTAAGGCTTAGCCTACCTTATTTCATTCTTTTAATATGTTGTATAAGCTATCTTCGATTCCAAATTGTATCTAAATACGTCCTGCCGGTTTAGCGTGAAGGAGTTACAAACATAGTAGCTCACACACTCATAAAGTTTCACATTATAATAATATGTGATTAGTCTGATATATTAATTACCAGTTTTCCAATGATTTAAATCACCTTGCTAAAAATCTATGCATCGTTGGAAATATGTATTAACTTATGTAAAGTCGTTTGTCAAGCGCATTTGATGTTGAGCGAACAATTCTTAGATACTATTGTTTAACTGAAAATAAAATCCCATTTTCAGAACAGAAAATTTAGATAATTAAAAAGAGATGTAACCTTAACATAACGAAATAAGTCATGAAAAAGATAAATACATAACCCTAAACTGTCCTAAAATATAAGAAAAGGACTAGATTTTACAAAAAATACCACTGAAAATACTTAAACAACAAATACGAGTATACTCGTTCCTTCCCAAATCACTGCACCGCCTCGAGCTTGGCAAAAACATCTGTTTTGCAATTCAAAGCGGCAGAATTCCGAGCTACACCTCATTTGACTCACAAATACTTGTCAAGCGAGACTTTGATACCGGTTCTTTTGTAACAAGTATTTTTGGAGACAGTTATAATTTAAATTTTTTCATTAATTTATACGAGACTATTATTATTGTAAATTAACATTTTATTGTAGAAATGAAGAAACAATAATTGAATAGCCTAAAATATATTATAAGGAATGGACAAGGGTAAACTTATCCCTTTAAAAGTATTCTTCAGTGTACTTTCAAGCGATTGAGAAATAATTATAGAAATTAATATTTAAATAAGTTCGACACTATAAGACAAGAAAAAAAATATGCTTACCTATACATTTCTCCTAGGTAAATACTTACTAATAATTGTATACTTAAAGTCAAAAACAGCTCAAAATAAACTGTAAGATGTTCAAAATATACATACACCTCCCTGCCAAACTTTAACCGTATAGTTTTTAAAGTCTCAGCTTGAAATAATAGTAAGAAACGGCCAGACAGACGGACAGAAAAACGAATCGACAAAATCACGTTGACTTCTTACACCAACTGCATAGATTTCAAATTAATAGAAAACAGAAACTTCGGCAGCGTTTGCATCTTGGCTAGGCCTACAGGCGACGTATGCGCATGGCCGTGGTTGCCTTATCTAAACCAAGTTAAGTATTTAAACGTCTTTATCTTAAGTATTCAATACTATTTATTACACAGGGTGACCACGAAGACGTGATCAGAAACCGGTTTTTCAGACTCGGTAATTGATGGCCATTTCCAAGCAATATTAGTTAGAAGAAAACAAAGCAATTTATTTTTTGTAAATTTCCCTTTAGTTAAATCACAGATTAAGTAAATCATGGTCACCCTATTTTTAGAATCATAATCATATGGAGCCCATTTCAGCGGCTCTATTCAACACGGTAAAAACCATATCGCACCTTCAGAACAATAGTGACCTAATTGAGAAATTTTAAATTTCGAGTTAGGTCTCTATGATAATAAATTTATGACTCGAAGTTTGAAAGCACAAATTTTGAATTAGGTCATTATTGTTCTAAAGGTGCGAATCGTATTTGATCTGTTATCGTATTGTCAACGTTTTGATAGCTCTTATTTTCTTGACAGTAATGGCGGCTGACGTCATAACAATACCATAACAGACAAACTACGATATCGTTTTTACCGCCTAGAATAGAGGCGCTGACGATTTTACAATTACAAGACGATACGTGACAATACAAGTCAGTCATTGTCAATTATTCGTTTCGATTTTCGTGGAAAATAGAAAATCTCTTTCCGTCAAGTAGGGTGACCACACTGTTTACAATAAATTATTTAATTTTGATCGTTGCGTGATTAACTCTGAATTCTATATCTAAACACCTACATACCTATATTGTTAGGATCCCACTTTAATGTTTAATTAAGTCATTTTGATCACGTCTTCGATTTTATCCTATATTTTCCACAATGTCAGTGATTCTCGGTTAAATTGAAAGCAACTCGTAAACAAGGCGCAGCAGCAATCGCGATCGAGTCAGCTGATCGAGTTAGCAACGCCGCCGGCACTTTTATTTTTCCTTTATTACGAGAAAACCTGATTATCTAGAGACGAGGATTCAGATTATGTCTTAATTTACTATAAGTACTTCGTTTGTGTGGAAAAATGACGCTTTTATGTTTCATTTGGTTTTCGGTCAGTATCGTAACACGGGTGAGTAGGGATTAAGGGGTGAGTAGGGACACAAACTAAAATAATTCATAACCTGTTACAAATAAGAACAAGTATTAAATGGACTGTTGTCCGTTACGTTTTTGGAAATAATTTCAGTCTTATAATTAGTGACATATGCTTCATTTTAATAATAATAATAATAATAATAAAAATATTTTATTGGAATCAAAAGAGCACCTCCATTAACTTAATTAACTTAAACATAAGAAACCTAACATAACATAAGCATTGGTGGTGCTGCATCCTGACGCCAAAAGGGGTCCACTCAGCATGTGTTGCAGGATGGTGATTCTCTCAACAAGCAAAGGTGATCGTTCGCTTGAGTGAAGGTCCAAGCGGCGAGTTTAAGTAGTCCCGACAGAGCGAACAAAACACATTTTAGCGCGTGTATTCAATTTGGCGGCATGACTTCACCGACGTATAAGGCTCACCTAATTGACAATGCACGCGCTAAAATGTGTTTTGTTCGGTCAGACGGACCTACTTAAACTCGCCGCTTTTATTCGCTCGTCCGTTCGACCGTCCGCCGTTTTTTGAGAGAATAACACACCAGCACGAGTGCTGCAACGCTGATTTTCAGTGGATCCCGAGTTTGCGTGCGACGGTAAACAACATCTTAAGAAAATATTATAACTTGCTGTCCTGTTGAGTGCACTCGCATTGTCCTAAAAGCTGATTGTGTGAGTTAGTGAGTGGAAATAAATAGGCAAACAAAATAATGTGTTTAAATAAATGACTTATTAATATATATATTTTAGGTTGTGTACCCCTTAATCCATTCACCCCGTTTTACGGTAACCCATCTTTTTATCGAATTTCTTATTTTTATCAGTTACTCCTAAAACCGAGATGTATTTGGGATATCTTAAACATTAATTCCGTATGTTAGGTTAGATTTGTCACTAGGAAATGCAAATAACCGGTTATAACCGGTTTTAACCGGTTATTTTCATACAAAAACGGTTAATAACCGGTTAAATTGCAGTCCCTATTTGTCACTACCAAAAAAAACGCATGTGGCGACAAATGCTTTTCGATGAAATAAAAATTCTGCGTAATGTTACAGTCAAGGAAATTGATTCCTACACCACTTTGGACTATGTCAAGGTGACACTGTAAATAAAATCATAAGAAGTCTCTTACGTTTTGATTGATTACGTCAGTTTGACATAGTCCAAAGTGGTCTAGGAATCATTTTCCTTTACTGTACGTATGTTGAAAGGTTTTTTTTTAAATTTAAACCATATTTTTACCTACTTAAGTTTGTGCACAAATATAAAAAAAATATTCATGCATGCTTTGCCCTCACCCAGTCATTCCAAGGTTAGCCGGAAGAGATTTTTTAAAGAGATAAGTTCGCCTCTGTACATAATTTAATTTAGTTTCATATTTAAGTGTTTTTTGTGAAACGTTTCTTTGTGCAATAAAGAGTTTACTTACTACTCTCACATCAACGTTATTCGATACATAATCGATTTAAGTGTACATTAGTGTTAATAAAGAAAACCATACGCTTCTGTCTAAATCTTTTATGTAGTAAGATACTGAGCGTATCGTCTTGTAGAATATTTTAGAGTGCTACAAGTAATCATAATAAAATAATAAAAACCGGTCAAGTGCAAGCTTTACTCATAAACCGAAGGTCCCTTGTGCAAAAAATATATTATTAACAAACTACAAATTAACAACTTTCTGATAATTTCCATTTACCTTCTTTGTAAGACCTGGGGCCTGTTCTATAAAGATACAAATTACAATTTACAAGTTTCCATTTGACACAACCTCGACCAATGATGACCAGCCATAGTAACTTGTAGCTTTATAAAACGTGCCCCTGGCTTCTTGCTAGATTTCACGATTTTAGGTCAGTGTGAAATATGCGACAACAAAGGCTGCATTTTTTTGATTGCGTTGACTTAGATGATGGCCAAATTCGTTTTTTTGCAGCATGAAGTAGCCATGAGCCTTAGTATTTAATGTGACCTAAGAAAAAAGGTCTTGCCAGACGAATAATCAACCAGACAGACAGACAGACAGAGGAACAACGAAACGAAACGATAACATAAGGGTTCCATTTTTTGTTTTGAGATACGGTACCCTAAAAATGAACAGGAGCCATCATGAGATTGCTATGTAACTTACGAGTATTTACTGTGAGCGAAGGAGATAAAATATGATATTGTACATCAGTCTCTTTATTTTTCTCTAAACTATGCTGCGGTAAGTTACGAACCCTTTGGAAGCATAGATATATTTGGGAAATAATGTGGTGGCATTTTAGAGGTTGTAGGACCTTGTATAAGGTCCATCCGGATCCACCAATGTCTGTATTGCTGTGTTTCAGTGCAGGAGTAACACAACCGGTGTAATTGCATTGAAGTATTCCATCGTAGTCCTGAGAGTTGGCAAAGCATTTGTGCTAAGACCACAAATGCTTTGCCAACTCTCAGGACTACGATGGAATACTTCAATGCAAGTTTATTAGGGATTGCAGTCTTAAGATTGTAGTCTTGAGAATGCAAATGTCTATGGGTCACAGATCCCACTTACCATTAGGTGGCCTATGTTCTCGCCTTCTCCATGTTATAAAAAAAACAAGCTTAGTTTTTAAGAAATTTGTTTAGATATTAAAAGACTTCACAGCCAAAAATATGTCGTCAGCCAACTCCTTGGGTCTTTCCATTGCAGCAAAATGGCCTCCAAAATCGTGAGACGTAGTGCCCTTGAGATTTGGGTATTTCCAGCGGAGAAAGACCTCAGGGAAGAAGAACAGCTCGTTCTTGAGGCAGAGAAACCATGTTTTAACTGGTGTTGGGATTCTGGAAGATGAAGAAAAAAAATGCAATTAATATTAAAAGGACAATGGCAGGTCTCCATAGAAGCCTTGGCCTAAGAAAATATTGTGACGGATAATATAGTATTGGGTTCATTTTATGTAGAAAAATATTTAAAACAATGCTGTGGTGTTAGTTTTCCTGAAGAACTAGTCTTATTTTACTTTGCATTACATACATTACTCGCAAGTTGTCTTATTTATAAAGTATCCTAATCTCATACAAAACCGGTCATATCAACATCCTTCGTATCTGCGAGCTTTTTTTTTAAGTGTTTTTAGCCAAGAATTGGCATTGTCCTTAAGTCAGCAGTACCTAACAAGTTTTTGATAATATTTGCAGTAATGGAAGAGAGAGTAATAAAAACATGGCTAATAATATAAATACCTTTGCGTTTTACATTATTTATACCTTCTCACAGGAGAAAATAATATAATTACGCAATACCCTACCCACTACGCCATAATTGCGCCCTTAGTATACCCGGATAGACCCTCCATCAGTCTGATGGACGGTCTATGCGGGTACCACTATCTGGGTGGATTTTTGACGGCATGGTTTTTCGTCATTTCGGTGGCCTTTTTTTTTTGTAGATTTTTATAATAATTATCATTTGATAGGTTAAATATTCAAATAAGAATGTTAAATACAGGGCGTCGCTGTAGCTTTATCATACCGATCGAAAGGCTTCATCATAAGGATTCTTTTTTGCTAAATAACATAGTGTCAGAAATAAAAGGAAGACCATGAATTTTAACATTTTTATACATCATACAAAATTAATCAATTTATCAAATGCTCAAAATGAGTCCCTTCCTGTTGAATACAAAGTCGCACTCTTTTGATTATTTCGCTCCCTGTCGATTTTTTGATCTCTTTGTGGTGGATATTTAGAATAATACGTCTAAGTTCTGTTTGTAGCTCGTGAACACTTTCATACTGGTAATTAGTAATAGGTACTTATGATAATGTCAGTTGTACGTCCTTACGGCAATGTCAGCTTTTCATTTTTCTGTTCAAAATTTCACATCAAATGTTAAAATTCATGGTCTTCCTTTTATTTTTGACACTATGTTATTTAGCAAAAAATAATCCTTATGATGAAGCCTTTCGATCGGTATGATAAAGCTACAGGGTAATTATTTTTCTCGTGTAACGGGTTCGATTCCCGGTTCAACCATGTAATTATTTAAATATCTATGAATGCAGTTTAAATTATTTTTTAAATTCAAATAATGTCTTCTTTCAGTAAAATGTTCCATCTACAATATTTAAGGTACTTTCCTTCCATGTGGCATAGCCGTGGGACGCCCTGTATATCGGACTTCTAGATCAAAACAGCATCAACTCAAAATCCTTGCTAGTTTTGTTTCAAGTTCATAGTAGTTGTATTAAAGTTGATTTTAAAATACAGTTGTATGTTGAGTTACTTCTGTTTAGCTCTAGCAGTGCGATATATGAGGCATCGATTTAATGACAATACTTTATTAGCAATTAAGTTTTGAAAAAAATACACCTCCGAAATGACGGCTGCTTAGAAAATCAATGTGAAATTTTATAATACGACCTTAATATATTATTATTATTAGATAGGTCATACAAAAACCCACAAACATTAGTTTTTTTATAGAATTTATTTATATATTTATAGTTTCGTGATGATTTTCGAAACAGGGCTATGTCAAGCATTAGACGTGTTTTGGATATCATGGTGACCATGATAACTTTTTTAACAGTGTAAACATTTATAACAGCGGTTATAATGCATTTTAGTGCATATTATAACATCAATCGTCATTTCGGTGAACAGAAATGCCACCGAATTGATGCCACCGAGATGACGACAATTAAGTATTTTTAATATAACTACTAAACCAATTGCGCAATTAATATACGCCCGATTCGCGTAAATTGTAGCAAAGTATCCTATTAAATATTAAAAGATGAACTGAAATAAGACGTTGTACATTCTTATATAATAATCCAAGGAAATGACGTTTGAGAGAACCAAATACGTCTTGTGAAAGACTTACCTCGATAGAGTCGCAATGCTCATCAACAGCTCGTCCACTCCACTGAATCACCGAAGCAGATCTAATGGTCGACTCAATAGGACCGCAAAGATGACGGTAGGTACGTCGATTAATTAGATAACAGCAGGTGTTTGAATGTTATGAAATAGTTGCTAATCGTGGGACAAAGACAAAATGGTCAACATACTTTTAAATGAAAAAATATTAGCGATGAGTAATATTTATTCAAACGCGTTGTTTATTCTTCTTTCTTATGATGTATATAACTTATTAATAAGCTGACTAGAAGTAAAGTTATAATAATTTGTTTGGAGGAAACGGCGAGTGGGACAGGCCTCACAGACTTACTGCTCCTAGTAATCTTAAATTTCTTTTTTTTTTCCAGCTATGGTATAAAGCAGCAGTGTTTATAATGTTATGCCTCGTTGTATGTTATCCTGTTTAATGTATAAAAAATATGTTTCTCGATGATTGTTCACTGGTTTTTTTTTTAAAGCCTAAATCTAAAAAATTGCTCTAAAAATTCACCCATCTTATCCTATAAGCTGGCACCAACCAGCAGTATTCACATCATTGTGTTCCGATGTGGGGATAAGACAGAATTGTGGTAGGTATTCCATCTTGGTCCCCAGGGTTGGCAATGCTTTTGCAGCCTTAAGATTACACTCTTGAGATTTCAAATCGGATGGGATCTTACTTACAATCAGAAGCACATACTAAATTCCCTATTCCAAGTCGTAAAAAAACCTTACTGTTCCAACGTCATCTCCACTCCTGACTGCACCATCTCCTTGTAAACCCTCATTGACGTCGTTATGCTGCCGCTCATCCAGTACACCATGATGTTGTCGATCAAGTCTGTCATGTTGAACTTGGTCAAACCACCGTCTTCAAGGAACTTGTTGCTGGGGTCTGTGTAAATGAGGAACTTGTCGAGGATATACGCAGCTAAGCCAGGTGGAGACTCGTTGAGAACAATTCCTGGAAGACAGAAGAATTGCTACAAAATATTCAAAATTATACCGCTGTGAAGAGACTGCAGGTTCCCATACCGTGAAAAGATAATCCATTATTACAACAAAATGCGGTTTGAGTAAAAAAGCAACGGAATAAAAGCCCTACGCGCTCTAAGCTAGGATATTTAATTCATGTATTCACAATCCATTTCTAATTTCATTGTTCTGAATCATAACTAACCAATCGTATCAGGCTTCGTAGCTTGCAGATGGCTGTATCCAGTTTCCTCCAGTTGAAACTCGATCTTATCCTTCAAGGGATACATCTTCTGCCAGTGCTCCGGTTCGACCAATGTTGGCCAAACAGCACCCAACACAGTTCCAAGTAGAGCTGACTTGGACATCGTCAACGGCATATTGGAATGGAAGCCTAGGACTTCATCCGGAAAAACTGTGGCCATGACTGAGCCAATGACGTGGCCAAAGTCGCCGCCTTGGATGTAGTATTGAGAGAAACCGAGACGTTGCATGAGGTTTCTCATTACGATGGCCATTTGATAAGGGCTTAGGCCTGGCCTGACAGCTGCCTGTGTATAAAAAGAATAGTGACAAAGTAGCATTAAAACAAGATTTTATTATTGTTTTTTGTTTTGGTCATCCTTCACGGTTTACCGTGAAACCAAATTGATGTACAATTTGGAACAGGGATTGGGGCCTTTAGCTCTATCTCTTTTACTAACTGGAATTTGGCAGATTTCAGCAGCTCAAAATACGTCTTCAAATTGCGAATTACGTTGATGAAATCAGTTTATTTACTTGTGAGAACCCGAAGCCAGGTAAGCTGGGAACAATGACTTCAAACACGAAGTCGTACCCAGGGCGCTGGCGAGTCAGGAGTGGAATAACTTTGTAGAACTCCCTGAAGGAACTGGGCCAGCCGTGCAGGAGGATTATTGGAAGGACCTGGAATGAGAATACCAGATTCGCTAATTATCGAGGATTCCACAAATACGATTAACTATATGATAAATAATATAGTAAATGCCATGGCAATTACGTGACTCGTCAAATGTCACAGGAAAGTTAAACAACAACTAACACAGCCCAAAACACCTCCCCAAAAATGCAATTCTTCTGCGAGATCTTGCTTCAATATCGCAATCATATTTTTGATGTTATGACAGCTCTTACTTTCAAGTGTAGTGTGCTGTATAAACCTCAACAATATGATTGCTATGTCTAAACCAAAAAAGAATAAAGGCTTACCGCCTTATTCATAAACGCTCAATAAACATATTTTAGTTAAACCATTCATTGTCTCTTTCTATCCAATTAAAATGTCATAATGATAGATAAGGACAAAGCTAATTTGAAGCACTTTGGCTATTGCGCTTTAAGGAATAAGAAGGTTAGGCCACAGTATATCTCTTCCACTACAATATTGAATTAAGTCTACCTTAACATTTTCTACTTTAGGCTTCACGCGTACGAAATGCAGCTCCAATCCCTGAATATTGGTCTTATAATGCCGGAACTGGTTGAACACCCGCTGCCTAATCCTGTGCGTGTATTTGAACTTCCAGTGGTCGAGCAACCGACCAAGAGCATCGGAATGCAGCCCATACGTCAACGCTGTATCTTCAAAGGACTTGTGATGTTTAATTTGCCGGTGAAGTTCGAACTTTTTTACAAGTTCTTCTTGCATCTGTTGAAGAAAATAATGATAATGATAATTATATTTATCTTTGAGTCCCTATGCATTTTTTGTATATCCGTTCCGTAAAAAGGACGGACCGAGTTCAAAACACCACCCTGCACTTCAAGACATGCTTCGCCGATGTAGGTAACCGCTCAGCTAAAATGGGCTTGTTTGTTACATGCACTCACAGAAGTGGGCCAATGTGGCAACCTGGTGGGTCCTCCAGGACGGCTATAGACAGCGAAGCAGACCCAAATGGAGATGGTGGGATGACTTGGATGCCTTGCTGAAGGATTGGCTGAAGATTGCCAAGGACAGAGAGGTGTGGAAATCAAGGGAGGAGACCTTTGCCCAGCAGTCGGACACTATATTAGGCTAATTAATAGATAGATAATAATAATACCCGTTCCTTGGTGTATGTGGTATTCAATAAAGTGTTTTGTATTGTGTTGTATTTTATTAGCATGTTTTTTTTAGTTCGCTTTGTCTTTTTGTGTTTGTAATGAAAATAATTTTTTTTTATTGATACAGTGACTTATGTGGCTAGTTTTGAAAATAATGTACCTACTACCTGGTAGTTAAATAGGTTAATACATTATAAAATGGTATTAATAGACTGCACTCTGCGTTATTTTAATAATCTGTTTACCCAGTCAACTGCTTGCAATAGGCTAGGCCGGCCGGTCTCGCAGAATGACTAATCAATGCTTGTTTACTTTTTATGAAAATTATGCTATGAATGTTGAAATTTAAAACTAACTTCCAAGTAATCTGAAGAATAGAAACATAGGTAAGAACCGACTGACGAAAATAGAATAATTAGTACCTACCAAATTTAATATGATTAATTAATAATGTGTCGGGTTTTAGGATTTTAATAGCATTTTGATCAGAGTACTCCTCTTTTAATCATCCTTCTTCCACTGCTGGACAAAGGCCTTCCCCAAGGTTTTCCACAATGATCAGTTCTCTGCAGGCTGCTGCCATCCAGCGGTTCCTTGTTTCCCTTTTATACACAGGTACAATATTTCTGGGGTCCCAGTGAAAAAGGGTATAAGTCTCTTGAAGATCAAGTGAAAAAGGTCCGTTTATGTATATAATTATCGTTTTTTATAACGAATTAAATCTACTTACAGGGTGTAAGTTTTCACTAGGTCCCCAGATTTATTCAGTTATTTGCAGTTATCGACATGAGAATTCTATACCTTGTCACTTTAACTTTACAAGTTGGAATAGCGGTCCGTAGCCTCCTCCTAAAGTGACTGCCGCAACGCCCCGGGGATTTTACTCCGTGCCAGTCGGACATTGCCAGTCGGCCCCCGTCAGGGCAGGTATGCACAGGCATTTCCCCAGAGTCAAAAAAAAAAGATAATGACAATGCCAATTATAATGATTGCATAGAGACGATGGCAAGCGACCAGACGGAGCTACATTGGTGCCGTGGAAACTGGGTGGGGCACTGGTGTGGGACACGACGTGCGTTGTCACATTCGCCGTTTCCCACGTCCAGTCAACCCGTAATCGGGCCGGTGCAGCAGCTGATCAGGACCAAACACTCAAGCGCCGCAAATATTCGTCATTATTAAATAATTACGAATTTGTGGCGCTTGCAGTGGAAACCATGGGACCTTGGTCAGCTGATATGAAAAGCTTTATTAAGGCCTTGTCCTCCAGGCTCATAGAATCCTCCGGAGATCCTAGAGGATTACCACTTACCACTCCCAAAGGATTGGGCTAGTTATCCAGAGAGGTAATGCAGCCAGTGTCATGGGGATTATGCCGCGTGCGGACCTACTAGAAGGGGTGTTTTTTTTATAGTGGTGATTATTATTTATAACTTTAATATTTCAGTAGCTTAGTTTAATTTAAATTTAAATACGTTTAGTTTTAATTTTTAAATGTATTAATGTTGAATTCTGCACTTAGTTGGATGTAAATAAAACATTTATTACTTTAAAGTATAATGATAATGATAATGCTTATGTTTTGAATTAGTATTGTTATTTTACTTTTATATTTAAATACTATATATTTACTGTAAAAAAACCTAATTTACAGAAATTTAAATAAATATCGATGATAATGACATTACTTTCGCCATGCAAAATGTTAACAGATTAATAAGTTGTTTCATTTTTGAAGTAGATGATGCTTGCGGCTTTTTTGTGTAACAAGGTTATACCACAGAATAAGTAATGTTATACGAAGAATATCCCCCCCCCCCCCCCCCCAATTTTAAGTCTCTTAAGCGGATGAAGCAGTACGTAATCAGTCAGTCAATCACGAATTCTCACGAATCCCCTTTTTAAACCCCGATGCAAAAAGAAGGGGGTTATATTATAATATTGCCTATGTATATGTGTGTGTGTCTATCCTATCTGTCGCACTATAGCTCTTTAACGGGTGAACTGATTTTGATGCTTTTAATTTTATTTGAAAGCAGGTTTTCCAGCCGTGGTTCTTAGCTCGGTTTCCTCAAAATCGGTTAGGCCGTTTGAGAGATATCAGCTGTCACGAAGAAGGGGTCACTATTGTTCTGAAGGTGCGATATCTTTTGTACTCTTCTCACTGATACAAAGTATAGGCACAGGCCGACAACAGGTTTCTGGCTGAGTACTGGGTGGTTTACCCTATGTGAGAATTATAAAACTTACAGCATCAGTAAACAAGATTCGGTACGGCCTGACTGACGTATCCTGATTTTCCCTAGTGTGGTTTGGTCCCCACCACACATTTAGGTCCAGCTCAGGCAATTCCGGGATATGAAACACTGTCGTGTACACGTAATATGCGGCAATTGCGACAATTATCGCTGACACTGTTAGGCAAATCTGCAAGAAAAAAAGCTACTACTGTAAACTTTACTTCACAGTACAAAAATTAAATACAAATGGCAAACTTTTAATACCATTACAACTCCACAATCCACATCGACCGGAGGGGCTATTGCCTAACGAACTCGCAATCGCAATCGTTTTAATTTTGAAAATCGAAGGCTTGTCTGCATACAAAATGAAACCAATTGTTCCGCTTTGAAACCGATTGCGATTGCGAGTGAGTTAGACAATAGCGAGGCTAGCTGATTTTTTTTCTCGTAAAAACTACTTATTTTTGAACGATCGATCATGGGAGCGAGTTCTAAGCTACCTAATGAGGAATGCACACTCAAACATTTTTGTTACTCTGAAGGGACAACTTGAATTAGCTAGTTAATAATTCGTCCAGCGAATTTGATGATTCGTATGTCAATCGATTTGTCTTAATCTGGTGAGTATCACGAAGATATGACAGTAATCAAAATTCAATAAGGCGGCGACCAGACGCGATATAGTACAAATTTAAAAAAAAGTCGTCCAAGTATGGCAAGTGGGGTAACATTGAATAGGGATTAGAAAATCATCTTTAGGTTTCTTTCATCATTTTTATTTTGAATGGTCATTTAGGAGTTATAACGATTTAAAGTTGGTTAGCAACAGTCGGGTTTTGAAAGCTTTGTAGACTCGGATTTTTGGAAAAGAAATGCAGCAATAACTGTATTTCAACGATTAAATGCTATAGTTTTTCCTTACAATCTAATCAACAATAACAACAAAAGGTTAGTGACTTGACTTAATGATTTATTTCAATATAACCTACTATACTTAGTTTAACTTAACATGAAACCCAAATTATTGGGTTACTCCCACCTGTTACCACTAATTTGTTACCACTGGTAACTACTGGGAATAAAAATTCCCAGCTGTTACCACTAAACTAATTGGTGGTAGTTATCACCAAATATTTTAGTGGTAACAAATGGAAAAAAATCCCAGCTGTTACCAGTGGTAACAAATTGGTGGTAACAGGAGGGAATAACCCAAATTATATAAGACGTCAAACTTACCCCACAACATTTAGAACCATTTTCCCCCTTACTTTGCTTCTTTACACTAGAATCCTTTTTATCATCTTTCCTCTCTTCACCTTTCTTTTTAGATAATTTATTTCGTTTATTAGTTTCCATTGCAAACGTTAACAACGATTACCAAATCAATACTGGATATTGTAGCGTTATCAGTGGGATTTGGAGTTTTCATCGCGAACAGACTAAAGCGAGATATGGAGTCAACTTTGATATTAAAACTGGCGTCATACTCATACTTAGGTATTTATTGCATTGTAATAATTGAATTATTAGTTTAATAAAAAAAATGCTTTTAGTATTCTTATTTAACTACCGGAGCACATTTTAATGAAGCATTTATACCACGAGTATTTAGGTGTCTAAGAGCCAAAACCCATAAAGCATGTAGGTATAGGAATAATGCCTTTTATCAGATTATGTTCAAGCATACCAAGCAATTTATAACAGGGGGGCTCTTTGGGTTCGTACTATGGGTACTAGTCAATTATAAACTTACTTACATAGAGAAATACATGCCTAAAATAAATACATATAAAATATCCAAGACTCAGCAACAAATAAATAATAAATAAATAAATATCAGGGGACAATGTCACACAAATTTACCTAGTCCCGAACTAAGCTCTAGGTCTGTACTTTTTTTTTTTATTCAAACAAAAATTTCACAGCATTACAGTAAAACCAATGCACTGAGAAACTTAATATTATATACAGAAATACACTTAAAGATAAAAAAGATATAAAATAAATGTTTAAAAAAACAAAAAACCGCCTTCAAAAAGCAAAAAATAACTTCTTTAAAATGGTAGGTAAATAGGTCAGTCCAACTGAAGTCTGCTTTTGGTTAAAATATTGTTGGACGCCGACTTCAGTTGGACTGACCTATTTACCTACCATTTTAAAGAAGTTATTTTTTGCTTTTTGAAGGCGGTTTTTTGTTTTTTTAAACATTTATTTTATTTTATACTTTTTAGTGATCCTATTTATGCTGTTACGTAGCTCCACTTCTAAATATTAATAATAAACTATAGAACATTTCAAGCTCGCCGCAGACAACGCCGCGGGAATGTCATAGTCATATTTAAACCTAAATGTGCTTCGTCATAGTCGCTCAACTTCCTTTATCGAAATATCTTATCGCCACCCTTGACATAGGTACCGTTAAGGAGTTCCGGTGGCCATCTGTGGTCTTCATCATCAGTTCCACTTCACCATATAGTACTTTTCAAAAGCAAATGCATGAGTTACAGTGAAAAATACCAAAATCGCTATAGGTATACCTATAATATTTGAGGAGTTCTCTTGATTTCTCCATGATCCCATCATCAGATCCTGACGTGGTGACAATGGGACCAACTAGAAAGTATACCCATTCGAACAACGAAAAAATTTTTCAAATCGGTCCAGTGGTCTTCGAGTAATCGGGGAACATACATAAAAAAAAAAAAAAAAAAAAACAAAAAAAAATATCCCGACGAATTGAGAACCTCCTCCTTTTTTTGAAGTCGGTTAAAAAGAAATTTATTCAGTAAGTAGGCCGCACGGGCACTTTTACACGTCAAGAATCTACCAGCGCTTCCCAAGAGAAGACCACTGCCGAGAAGAAACGCCGCAAGAAACTCAGCAGTCAGTCATTTTTTAAACATATTTCTTATTACAATGGTACTACTTAGTCTAGCATTATATAAAGCTATAAATATAAAATTAAATATAGTATTAAATAACATGCGTAGTTCAGCAGGAAATCATGCCAATTAAGAATCTTACGGGAGAGATAGAGAAAAAAAAAACACATACTTATGTGTATATAAGATGGTGCGAGACGACCACATAAAAGTTTCGATATGTTTTCCTACATCAACGGTGTCCCCTAGACAAGATAAAGATTTTGCATTTGAATAAATTATTATTGACTAAGTTTCGATTTAGGCCATGCATTTTTGTCTGTTAGATAGTCCTCGATCCTATAATACGCTTTAGACATTAACGACCTTTTCAAGTAACTTTTAAGTGCTGGAAAGGGTAACTTTAAAACTTCGTCAGGTAATTTATTATAGAAATGAATGCATTGACCAACAAATTATTTATATACTTTACGGACGCGGAATTTTCGGATAGCGATTTTATTTTTATTTCTGGTATTTAAATTATGTATATCAGAATTTTTGGTGAAAGAATCTAAATTTCTAATAACGTAAATAATATTCTCATAAATAAATTGAGACGCTACAGTCAAGATATTAATTTCTTTAAAAAGTTCTCTTAAAGAGTCACGGGAGTTTAAGTTGTAAATAGAACGAATGGCCCTTTTTTGTAACACAAATATAGTTTGTATGTCAGCTGCCTTACCCCAAACCAGAATACCGTACGACATGACACTATGGAAATAACTATAATAGACTAAGCGAGCTGTCTCAACATTGGTTAGTTGTCTAATTTTCCTAACGGCGTAAGCTGCCGAACTTAGTTTACCTGCCAGTACAGCTATATGGGGACTCCATTGCAAATATTTATCTAATGTTATGCCTAAGAAAATTGCCTTATCTACCATTTGCAAACACTCGTCATTTAGAAAAATACTAGAATGTACCGGTTTAACATTAGGCAAAGCGAACCTAACACATTTCGTTTTCTTAGCATTTAGTAGCAAATTGTTGCTAGTAAACCAATTAAGTACTTTAACTAGTGTGGTGTTAATCCTACTGTAGTCTACGGATTTTCTATCTACCTTGAAAATTAGTGAAGTATCATCAGCAAAAAGTACAATATCACAAAATTTATGTAAACCAAAAATAAAAAAGGACCTAAAATAGAGCCTTGAGGCACACCTATTTTCAATGTAGCTCCAACAGATTGCGTTTTGTTTACAATTACTGTTTGAGTTCTATCACTTAGATAAGAAGACATAAGGCTTAAAGCTTTGTTGGACAATCCATAATGTTCTAATTTTAAAATAAGGGTCGTATGATCCACGCAATCAAAAGCTTTAGAAAGATCACAAAATATTCCTACTGCATCGCAAGATTTCTCCCAACTGTTATATATATGTTTAATGAGTACAGATGCCGCATCAATTGTTGATCGACCTCTGGTAAAGCCAAACTGGTTATTGTTAAGTAGTTTATTTCTGTTAAAGTGACCTAACATATCCTTTAGCATTACTTTCTCAAAGACTTTACTTAAAACTGGTAGTATGGAAATGGGACGGAAGTTCGTTATATCACTCATCTCGCCCGATTTAAAAAGAGGTATTACTTTACTATATTTCATGAGATCTGGAAAGACCCCCTCTGATATGCAATTATTGTAGATTAATGCTAGATGGGGTGCAATTACATCTATGATATGAAAGAGTACCTTAACTGATGTGCCCCACAAATCTTCAGTCTTTTTTAAACTAAGTGATTTAAATATCTTGACTATTGAATCTGAATTTACAGGGCTGAAATCAAAGTTTATATTACATTTACTGACATTAGTGCTAAGTAATGATTGAGCTTCAACCGCGGATGATTTAAGACATTTCGTAGTATTAATGGCTATGTTAGAAAAATAATCTTCGAATGCTAAGGCAACGTCTTTATTTGACGTGATTTGTTGGTCACCTGTGTTCAGAGTGACTTGATTATCACGAGTTTTTGATTTTCCCGTTTCTCTATTTATAATATTCCATACAGTTTTTACCTTGTTGTCAGATGATTTAAGTTTGAGACTAAGAAAATTTGCCTTGGCAGTTAAACAAACTTGTTTAAAGGTCCTTGAATAATTCCTAACATAATTTAGAAAGTCAGCATTCTTATTTTCCTCCCTCTCTCTATATAGGTCATAAAGCCTATTTCTACTTTTATGAATGCCTGTAGTAGCCCATTCACTAAATTTTGTTTTCGACCTAGAAATAGTTTTGATTTTAAAATTGTTGTTAAATTGATGTAGAATTACGCCGAAGAAGTCTTTATAAATACTATTACACTCATTCTGTAAAAACGGTAACACTGTAAGATTACTCTGAACTTTATTTTTGAATAATTCCAAACGATTACTAGTACATTATAACACACACAAACTGATTACAGTTTTCATTAAAAAGGTTTTATCTAGAAATTCCACTTCCATGCATTCTTTCACAGAACCTAAGACACTGAAAACAAACGAAAACAAACTATGCGTACTGGACGACGATAAACTTACTTACATAGAGAAATACATGCCTAAAATAAACACATATAAAACATCGAAGACTCAGCAACAAATATCCGCACTCATTACACAAAGTATCTGCTTTTTCTGGGATTTAAACTCGGAACCGCTAGCTTCACCTAGTCAGACTCGTCATCACCAACTAGGCTAACGTGTCGTCATATGAAGATTTTTTTTGTGATGTAATTAAATATTGGAGTGCCATAAATTATTGAGTATGACGCGAGTTTTAATATTAATGTCGACTCCATATCTCTTTTAATCTTACCGTATTATAAACACTCCGAATCTGAATTATCTGTTATCATTAGTGTTATCTTTCGGGCCAATGGTTTCGACCCAAGTACTAACGATGATTTTTATCTAATCTTTACACTATTCATTAACACGGGAGTTCTTTTTAATCCGTTTATTGATAACATCGTAAAAAATGCACTTTTATTTACTTCACTTGTAAATCAATCTACTAACTAATTACGTAATCACCGTACTTGGAATCATATGTGACGTTATCTATGAAAATGGACCTTATTGTCGATGGCGCTTACGCCGCACTGCGTCACGCGACGTTGTATTTATATCGGAGCATCTTTAATATTGGCGGAAGCGCCATCGACAATAAGGTCCATTTTCATAGATAACGCCACATATTAGAGTTATTTGTACGCATACAATTACTTTTAATTCTGGTCGGCAACGCGCATGTGATACTTCTGGTGTTGCAAGCGTCCACAGGCTACGGTAACCGCTTACCATCAGCACGTTTTATAAAACTACAAGTAACAATTTTACAGGTCTAAACCGGCAACACTGCTCAAATCGCTGGTCGTCATTGGTCGAGGTTGTGTCAAATGGAAACTTGTAACCTGTAAATTGTATTTTATAGCTTTATAAAACAGGCCACAGGCAGGCCGTATGCTTGTTTGCCACCGACGTGGAATAAACAAAAATAGTATCACGCTAATCCCCCTATTTTAACCCCTTAGGGGATGAATTTCCAAAAACCCCTTCTTAGTGAACCCCTACAATATCCAAGGAATATTCCCTCCGAATTTCAAGCCCCTAGGTCCAGTGGTTTAGGCTGTGCGTTGATTGAACAGGACCGAGGTTCTAGGTGGTAAAAACCATTATTTTCGTTGATCTGGGGGGTTATAATGACATTAATTTACGGCGAGCGTAAGGGACAAAGTATAGCAGTTATATAGCTCTGTCCTTTTCTCTCAGCGTAAACAGAACTGCATTGCTATTTCAAAATGTTATCGTATTGTCAACGTTTTGATAGCTCTTATTTACTTGACAGTAAAGGCGGCCGAGTTAATAACAAGTACCTGGATGACCGCCGTGCTCGGATTTTTTGTGTTGGTACTATTTCTAAAAATGAAACCTAGCTAGATCGATTTATCGCCCCCGAAACCCCCTACATACTAAATTTCATGAAAATCGTTGGAGCCGTTTCTGACCTTCAGATTATATATATATAAGAATTGCTCGTTTACAGGTATAAGATAGATAGATACCATATGGTCTTTGATCTGTTATCGTATTGTCAACGTTTTGATAGCTCTTATTTACTTGACAGTAATGGCGGCCGAGTTAATAACAATACCATAGCCGTTCAAAAATGATATTATCGTTTTTATCGCCAACAATAAAGGCCCAGTCCGCCAGTCAGTTTCTTCTTTTAGATGATCTTGTTCCTTTTACAAACTTGTTAATGAAAAATCGACACTAAGGAATGACTTAATCGTCATTAACTGCGTTTATCGCGTGAAAAGTGTGGATAAAACAACCGTTACTTTCTGACACTAAGTACGAGAGTGACGGATGCTTTATCCACATTTTGTCACGCGATAAACACAACCATACCTGGAAATGTGAAATACAATGTAGAAAGTAAATTCTAACCTACTTTTAGTCTTTTTGAATTACCTACTTACATTATTTTTCAAGTTAAACATTCATATTTTCTTAGAAAACACCATTAACATAATACAAGGCTTCTTTAAATAAATAAATAAATAAGTAAATCTTTATTGCTTGAAATAATGTTTAACAAGATCTTAATTTAACAGCCAATAGTCCATATTTGATCAAAAAGGTATGCAATTAATTGGTAGTTTGAATTGAAATGTTATCACAATATAATTATTACCTACTTAACGTCAATGCAGATGAGGTCATAGTAAATTACAAATTCATTAATACAATTTACAATCACCAAATTACTCAATCCAAAAAAATAAAAGTAAATCATAAAATCTTTAGAATATAAACAAGCAGTTAATTGATTTCATGTCATTCTACATTTAGCATAATAATCATCCAAAGAATAAAAACACTCATCTAAAACAAACTTATTTAATAGTTGGTAAAATTTATTGTTTGGAAGATTTGTCTATGTCATGGGTAAAGCGTTATAAATTTGTATTGCCATTTGGAAGCAGTTTTTTTTATTCAGCTGTAATTCAAACTTTACCACGGAACGCTTAAAACATGCTCGCTAAATTTTCCTAAAGGAAACCGATCCGTTACCACCGCAAGCATTACTTCCATCTCATCTGCTTGCATTCATGCATCTCTTTACGCCGCACTTCAGTCTGACGCTCGCCTTACGTCCCCTAACACTTTAAGGGGAAGCGCGGGCGATATAGACGTGTTATTCAGTAACATTTAATCTTAGTACTTTAAATTGGTTATTTAATATTAACGTAACTGTGAAACATTTAGTCATTCTCACTATTGTACGTTTTGCTATTTGTTGTTTCAAACATTTCCCAATCGGTCAAAGGATAACTGGAAGAGATCCCTTAAAGCCTTGTCTATTTTGTTGTTTATTATTTTCCCGGTTGTACAATAAAGTATTTACATACATACATTTTTTTTCATGTAACATGAACAATGCAAACGAGCACACGGGCCACCAGATAGTGTGCGAAATGAGACCAATAGACATTTATAATCTTAAGACTTTAATCGGAAGACTGCAATTATAATTTGCTAATCCTGAGGATGATAGTGGAATGGCTCTATCTGTGCTATTAAATATACCGGTTGTATGCCCACACAAGTCCGTAACACAACAATGCAACACTGCTGCTTGGCTGTAGGTGAAAGGATAAGATGGTGGTAGTGATCTGGACGGACCCTGCACAAGGTCCGAGTACCACTAACCCACCACCACCAACCTCCACTTTTACGAGATCATGATCTACGACACGTAGAGCTCGTAACCTTCCACTTTTCTCAATCTTTCAAGGGTTAGCTGCAACAATTCCTCTAACCTGTGGTCTCCAATGGAGTTAATAAATTTTTTTGAAAAATAGAAAAAACATGTCTTTTTTTCCAGAAATTAAGTTTGGATAATTTATCCTTAATTTTAATTTAATTTTCGGGAAAAACATTTATTTTTTCAGGAGGTATTTCAAAATGAAGCAAAAAAGGGTGGTCACAAATTTGAGCCGGTGGGAGATCACAGGTTAAGGGATAAGTTTGCCTTCGTACCTTCTTCTTTTTATCTTCAATGTTTTTTTTAATTTATACATGTCATACTTACATAATCTAAGAAAAACATCTTAATTTTGTATCTCAAACTTTGCCGCGTTTCCCCTTAATCCCGTTGCGCCACTGACGCCTTTCGGTGTCGCACCGCTTACAAACTGCCATTCTTGGCACTTAAGAGATATCTCAGGCTTCATCAGGGAGATACACCGTTTGTAGGTCATCTGAGGCGCTCAAAAGAAATGCCTTCCTTTGGACGGGAACCTCAAATTATGATGTAACGATACCTACTTTTTAGTGAAAGTTTACGTGGTTTTTTATTCTTTATGCAGTAGGGTGATGGTACCAGTTATGAACGAGGACCAATGGTGGACTCTTCAATCTGATGTTACAAAAGATAAGGGTTATTCATTAATTTGCTTAGGTTTCAATAAATCAAAAATGCATAATGCCTTATTCTCTAATTTGATGAAATTTTGAATTGCCATGGTCCCTGTAAAACCTTAATATCAGATTGCCTCTCTCTTAAAATGATGGAAAGTCATAATGACTATGACCTTAAAACTTTAATTCCCGAAATACCTAAATAGTGAAATGTACATTTCTTTCGAATACCGAATCATAGATACGTCATAATTTCAAAATAACTTAAGCCGAAAACACTGGAATGGCAAAATGTCACAGTCTCAAAATGCCTAAATTCGTTTTCACATACTCTTATAATGAAATCCTCCAAGTTGCATAGGGGGTAAACCTCTTTATTATCAGCACTTCAATTTAAGTGGCCAGCATTAGAGAAGATAGTAAGTAAAGCATCAACAATCATACATGAAGGTTAACTAGACTTTTTAACATTTAGGTATTCCGGTATTTGGTTGTTTTGAAAATATGATGTTTTGAGATAAAGGTGTGGTGAAGTTTGGTCATTATGAGCCTAAGACATTTTAAAATTCAGCCATATAGAGAATTCGGTGTTATGAGAAAAAAAATTAGGTATTCTGGGATTTAGGTATTTTGACACTTAGTCCTTTTGAGATCTAGGAGTATTGGTAAAAGACTAAAACGAAATTAAGCCGTAATGAAACCAAAGTATTAATTTTGAGACTGTAAATTTTTAACCTTATGATCTTTGAATTAGTAGTTAAGTGTCCATTATTGGTGCCTTCAGCTAAAAGTGTCAAACATTAATGCCGTCACCTTAAGGTGATGGCATAGGTAATAGAAATGGACCAATCTTGGACATTAGGTCCTTATTTTAAAATAGAGAGACGATTATTTATTTATATCCGATTGATAGTAGAGTTAAGTCATTATTGGTGCCTGTCAGCTTAAAGCAACTTCAACCTCATAAGCTCATTGTAGCTGTAGAACGAATGCTTAATAAACCAGCGCTTGACGCGGCTATTAAAACTTATTATGGACTTGACAGAATTGGTTTTGGTTTTGTTTATATGTTTGTACATTTTGATTGACATCGCGCCACTATAGCTACATATGAAGATCCTTGGGGAAGGGCTATGTCCAGGAGTGGACGTCTTTTGGGTGATATGATGATGATATGATACCTACATAATATACCCTACACGTAAAAGAAATACAAACAAACCACTAAAAACCTAGGGTGATGGAACCAGTAATGGACAAGGCACCAATAATGGACGCTTGATTCTTATTTTACAGAAGATGAGGTTATTCATTTGTTTTGCAACAATCAGTTTCGGACCGTATGAAATTTGAATTCATTTCATTCATTTCATTTATTTCAATAACAATAATTATATTGTGTTTGAATTGCATTAAACTTACATCACAGTCAAATAAAAATAATATCAACAATAAATTTAAATGTACAGAAAAAAAGAACATAGCTGAAGAAATTAAATATATATATAGGTTTATGATTGCGCTAGGATATATCCACAGGTTTTATCCTCTATAAATTCCTTAACGGAATAATATGACTTCTTTATTAGAAATTTCTTAAGTCTTGCTTTGAAAATATTTCTATTATTTATCGATTTCATCTCAACTGGTAGTCTATTGAAAAGGTGAATAGCTTGATAGCACCCCGCATGCTTCATAATATTTAACCTAGGGACTATTTGGCATGGTAAGTCTTTTCGTCTTGTTGAATATCTGCGCTCTCTCTCATCATGACTCTCGTACATATTTATATGTTTAATCGTTTAATCAGATCTGTCAACAGAACAAGTATATAAAGACAAGGAACAGTCAATATCTGTAAATCTAAGAAAAACGTCTTACGAGAAGCACTTTGAGGAATGCGAACTATTGTCCTTACAGCTCTCTTTTGTAACCTGAAAGCTGCATCTACATTATATTTGTAACCATTTCCCCATAATTTTATACTATAGCGCAATTTTGATTCCACTAATGCGTAGTAAACTAATTTAAGCTGCCTGATTTCTACCTCTTCCCGCAAACTGCGGAGGGCAAAGCAGGCAGAACCTATAGAGCTCGACAATCCCTTGACTTCCTGTTTCCAATTCAGCAGAGAGTCAATGTGTATACCTAAAAATTTGACCGCCTCCGTTTGCACTATTTTATTACCATTGAGGCTAACGAATTAAGAGTGAAGCGTCCATTACTGGTTCCAACACCCTAGTCATAGTAGGCTGTCGAATGCGGTGTTTTATAGATGGGAGGAGTTTGCAAGTCACAGACCGGAATAGCATCGGAACATTCACACAAAGGTGAACGCTTTCGAACAAAAACGTCTTGAAGACCTTGATGAAAAGCGCCACGTACGGAAGACAAGCTAAGCCCTCTTAAAACTACACCTACTTATAACTTTTTTTTAATCTCTTCTGTGCACCCTGTTACCGCGAAGCAAAATTCGGTTTTGCCAGTCACATTAGAGCACATCCCCCAGGCTAGACCTATTTCAGGATTCGCCGTTACTGGACACGGTATGAAGGAGATAGTGATGATGATTATACTCTAAAATAGTACATTACTGCACAGACCGGGAAATAGGCCGTTGCGGGACGAGTAGAGTTATATACGAATCCAGCAACCGCCCTTCCCGGTCGAGGCTTGTATGGTGCTTTTCTCCAACAATGTGAGGAAATTTAACACAATTGTTAATAATATTAAACACAGTCCCAACATTTCCTTGAAAAAAAGAACAGAAACGTACGATTTAGTATGACACTGAAATAAAGCATTAATTAAATAAGATCACACATTTAAACGTTATAAAATTTATGTTATTTCGGCAATTTATTTTGTTTACGAACGCAATTTGTTTTAAAAAAAACGTCAAACTATTTGATACCTACACTTTTAAATACGCTGTAAACGCTACTGTTTGAAATATTTAACTTTTTTAGTCTATGACGTTTAAAAAGTAATATATACAAGGAAGATTTTTTATTGCACGAGTCTTTGGCTGTCTGGAGTTAGTTATCCTAGTCCAAACATGGTTTTAAAAAGAAAAACACCAGGTACGTAATGAAATTTCATACATTTTCGCGGCCGCTGCCGTTGGTAAATAATAACATTGATTTTTAATTTTGCCTGGACCTGGAACTCAGAACTTTGCGGGCTGATTTTACAACAGTAAGGTTAAAATTTCCGAGCATGTGGGAGAAAACATTATACCCTTCTTCTTGGACAATCGGGTTAAAAGACCTTATAATAAAGTTCAATTTCGCTGACCTAACGATGTGGACCTACACAATCATATTACATTAATACTATCGAGTCTCTGTTCATCCATTAAAGAGCGGAGTCTTCATGCAAATCGTTTAATTCAAGACGGATAGAAGTTTCCAGATTCAAATCGTTTCATGGCAGTCTTGAGAAAAGGATTAAAAAGTGTTCGAGAATTGGGTTTCGTGAGATGGAGGAAAGAGTCTGTTTTGGGTACGAGTATATTGTTGAATTGACAAGAGGCACTATTAACGATGCAGCGCTAACTAGCGATTCTATTCGTTTCGTTTTTAGACCAATCGCGTCACCGGTAAATCACGTGACTCTTCAAATCACGTCATCTACCAGTGACGCGATTGTTTTAAAAGCAAAATCATGCTTAAAGAGGTTCGTTTCAAAAGATTATCTACCTATGATCTACGTCACGTGTATTTCTTAAAGTAAAGTCTGTTATATTTTTTTCTTTTTTATACCTTATTTTTGTAAAAACACCCTGATATCTCAAGTGTTTCCGTACCGCCTCGTATCTTTGCTACACCCGGGATTATGTAAATAAGCCTGTCTCGTCGATCGCTATCTGTTCACGGTCTTATTTCTTACCACTATATAGAAAACGATATTAATTTCCACGGGCGTGTTGTTAAATTTTAACATAGAAGCTGTATTCATTTTAAACTATAAAAATGTATAGTTTGTGTCAATTAAAATTGCCAAAGATGTAAACAAATTAGTACTGTTTGTGACATAACCTCAAATATTCATCGAGCGAGTTTTTATTTAAAATAACGTATAATTATAATTTATAGTTATTTAATCTTAAACTTAATGTAAAAGTAAAGATCAAGTGTACAAATCATTGCTAAGACCTCACTTGATCTTTAAATAAATAATAAATAAATAAATATCAAGGGACAATGTCACACCAATTGACCTAGTCCCAAACTAAGCTCTAGGCTTGTACTATGGGTACTAGACAACGATATAAATACTTATATAAATAAATAAATATAGAGAAATATATACTTAAATACATAGAAAACGTCCATGACAAAGGAACAAATATTAGCGCTCATCACACAAATATCCGCCCTTACCGGGATTTGAACCCAGGACCGCTAGCTTCGTAGGCAGGGTCACTACCAACTAGGCCAGCGCGTCGTAAAAGCACGTGATTATCAAGTAATAATGGTCCTCCGTAAGGTGTAGACATGTCTGACAACCCGCGCTAAGTGTTTTTGTTTCGAAATTATTCTCAAAATAAATTTCAATTTATTCGGCCGAAGTACTAGGAGTGCATAAGATTACAAAGCCGCGACTACATGCTGCGCGCTCGCTACGCCGGACCAGCTACGACGGATTGCCTGTGTGAGTGCTTCATACGTCACCCGCTACGCGGCTCTGCATAGTGCTACGCCTAGTGCTACGCAGCGACTCGATCTGCTACGAGCTTCTGCGATCCTGGTACTATGAGTCATATGGAGAACACAAACATGTCAATCTGTGAGATTGAGCAAGCTTGATTCGTCTCCCGACTACGTCACTCAGCGCCAGCGTCAAGTTAGAGATGGAAGCGGGCCGCCAGCGCCGAGTGTTAGAGACGTCGAGCTCTCCACTGATAGCACAAGCACGCAGCTAAATGAATTTAGGCAAGAAATGAAACAACTCATTACTTATTTCACAAATAGCCACACAGCCGAGCTTCGCGAAATAAGCGCTACTATGAAAGACATCAAACATACAAATGAGTGTATTGAAGCCTCAATTACGGAATTAACAAGGCAAAATGAGGAATTCTCGAAGAGATTTAGTCAAATAGAAAAACAATTAAAAGATGACAACGACTACATTGTGTTCTTAGAGAACAAACTGGAAGAAAATCAAATATGGAATCGTAAAACCAATATTGAATTGAAAAATGTGCCAGCACAGAAAAACGAAACTAAAGCAGACCTATTGGCAATGATTGCTAGTCTGTCCACAAACTTAAAGTGTAGTATCAGCAAATCTGACATAAAAGATATCTACCGAGTGCGAGGAAAGAATGACAACAAGAGCATGCCAATAATACTTGAGACAAACTCTGCCTTATTGAAGCTCGAACTAATCAAAGCAGCGAAGACATTTAACACAACGAACTCTTCGAAACTGTGTGCCAAGCACCTTGGCCTCACCTCTAATGAGGACCAACAGGTATTCATCTCTGAGCACCTGACTGCTAAAGGGTCCCGCCTATACTTTCTGGCAAGAGATCTCAAGAAATCAAAGGGCTACAAGCACTGCTGGACGTCCTACGGCAAGATCTATGTACGTAAAACGGATGAATCCCAAATTATCCAGATAAACTCCGAAGAGCAAGTGCAACGCTTATTTCAGGACTGACTAAACGGTTATGTATTTTCTTACCTCTGTAACCATCACAAATTGCATGCCAAATGTATAATGATCTTCCAATCGAAATGCATAATGATTCTGATCTCTCTCATATGTAACTCAATGGCTCCTCTCGTACAACTCTCTCGTTCCTATTATTCAACTATTCCCTGTAATTACACCCACACATACTCACATGAAAAACAAAACACTGTAACTCCAAACCTACATAAAAATATATTCATTGTCTGTATTTCATCCAACCTTCTGCTCGTCAAACATCTACCAGAGTTTTCATGGCACAGGTTATGCACACTGCTCTACACTATATACATTCTAATACACTACATATACAACAACTATTTACATATAACGAACTGCTTACTCGTAGACTATAAAAGTGTGTGACACAATACAATCGATAAATGAAATTGATGACATTGAGATATCGCATATTATAGAGTGTGACAGTACTAATGAGCTAATGAAACAATTACATATTGTCAAAACTGATTTTACGATTATGGCACAAAATATAAGGAGCATATATTGCAATTTTGACGATTTTTTGATTACATTATCTAGTTTTACCTTTAAAACTGACGTTATTATTCTCACAGAATGTAGACTTAATCCAAATAAACCCTTACCTCAGCTCGAAAGTTACAACTCTTACTTTACTACATGCCAACAAAATCAAAATGATGGAGTGGTTGTTTATGTTAAAAATACCTTGAAGCATAAATTAACGGAAATAAAGCTCAGCCAATCTTCTTGTCTCCAGCTAGACATCTTAAATAATACCGTCTTTTGTATTTATCGGTCCCCATCACATAAGAATGCAGAAGACTTTATAGAGTCTTTAAAAACACAATTGGAATCCTTGAATTTACATAATAATAATAATCTTATTATTGCAGGAGATATTAACATCAATATAAAATCTAAGCCCTTTGAACCACTACATGAATATAAAAATAGAACGAATTATCTAAACATGTTATCTAATTTTGGACTGTTGGCTGGTCACACTAGACCAACAAGGGAAAAAAACTGTTTAGATCATTTTATCCTGAAAATAAATAAAGTCAAATACTCCTCCACTATAGCAATTATAAAAACCACCACAACTGATCATTTCACTACCTTCCTCTCACTTTCCAAATCTAAAAATATACCAATTACAAACAAAACTAAAACCACTATCGACTTTGAAGCCGCTTTAAAATATCTACAGAAGAAAAACCTACCCGAATTGATGTTTTGTCGAGACCCGAACATTGTGACTGAGCGCCTAACTTATTTGCTAAATGAATCCATAAAACAAAATACAAAAACAACAGTAATTCCTAGTAGTAAACGTATCTTAAAGCCATGGATCTCTCCTGGACTACTACGCTGTATACGTAACCGCGACAAGTTACAGAAATAATTGCGTAAAAACCCATATAATGATGTCTTAAAAATAACCTACACACGATATAGAAACTTCTGTAATAACCTTATTAAAAAACTGAAAAGAAAATATGAAAGGGAGCTGATCGAAAAATCAATCAAAAATAATAAATTACTCTGGAAAAACATAAAAACTCTAACTTATACTAATAATCCAAATAAACTTCATCTAGAATTAGTTAATATTAAAGCTACCCCTCTGGCGTCAGCAAATCACATAAATAAATACTTTGCAAACATCGGGAAAGAACTTGCAGTGAACATTACACAGATCTCTTCTCCGTGCCCGTCATTAAATAATCCCCCTAAACAACTTCAATCCTTTGTTTTACTGCATGTTAGCCATGAAGAAGTTTACAATACACTAACAAACCTGAAATCCAGGAGTGCTCCTGGTTATGACGGCATACCCACTGCATTCTTGAAACACGTATCTCGGGAAGTAGTGCCTGTTGTGACTCATCTGATAAACCTTACCTTTGACAGTGGTGTCTTCCCTGATTCACTAAAACAATCAATTATCACCCCGGTGTACAAGGGAGGGGACAGGGATAACATCAGTAATTATAGGCCGATTTCTGTTCTACCTGCATTATCAAAAATCCTCGAAAAATTAATTAACGCCAGACTTTTAAGCTTTTTAAACAAATTTAACATCATATCGGATGCCCAATTCGGATTTAGGCAACAAAAATCAACTGAAGATGCTATAATTGCACTTACTTCTCTGGTCACAAAAAATTTGGACTGCGGCAACAAATGCCTGGGTGTTTACCTTGACCTAAAAAAGGCCTTCGACACCGTCGCTGTTCCCATCCTTGTACACAATCTCGACAGAATGGGGGTTAGGGGAACGCCGCTGTCACTACTTACGAGTTATCTTACTGGCAGGGGACAGAGGGTGAAGCTTGGTGATGTGGTTAGTGGGTTGGAAGACGTCGTTTATGGGGTCCCACAGGGAAGTGTGCTAGGACCTACTTTATTCCTAATTTATATAAATAATCTAGTTGATATGACCATTCCAAATGCGAAAATTTTCTCATATGCCGATGATACTGCAATAATATTTACTGCCAAATCTTGGAAAGAGGTTAAGATCTACGCTGTAAAGGGTATGTCACAAGTGGACAACTGGCTTAAAACGAACCTACTAACTTTGAACACGAAAAAGACAAATTACATATGCTTCAGTATTTCGGATAGTACACAGCCCAAAAATGATATGTCCATCAGGATCCACTCTTGTCTGTCTCCAGCCTCTCCCATATGTGACTGTCCAACAATAGACAAAGTGGCTCAAACTAAATACCTAGGAGTTATACTCGATGAACATCTTAACTGGTATTCTCAACTTGATCAAGTTATAGGCAGAGTCAGGAAACTAATTTGGATATTTAGGGCGCTAAGACACATTGTACCAGGGAAAAACAATCAGTCAAACTCGCGTAATATCATTAATGAAATATATATATCCTTGGTCCAATCTGTCCTGGTGTACTGTATCTCCGTTTGGGGAGGGTCAGCTAAGAGTCGCTTTATTGACCTGGAACGAGCTCAACGTGCATTACTCAAGGTCATGTATTTCAAAAAAATTAGATTCCCTACTGACCAACTCTATACGATTAGTGACCTCCTATCAGTCAGAAAATTATATACCCTGCATATTACATTAAGAAAACATAAAATATTACCCTATAATACAAACCATAAGAACAGAAGGAAAAAAGCCGTTGTAGCAGAATGTTTAAAAACTAGAACATCATTTGCCCGCAGACAGTTTTCCTCAAAATCTTCTCACATTTACAACAAATTGAATAATCAACTTGATATTTACTCTAAAGCTTACCATGACTGCAAAAGAGATATCACAAATTGGCTTAAGACCATATCTTATGATGAGACAGAGATTTTGTTACAATAACCTTGTCTAAATACACACACACACACACACACACACACACACACACACACACGCACACGCACACGCACACACACGCGCACACACACACACGCGCACTCACACACACACGCATACACACACACGCGCACACACACACACACACGCGCACACACACACACACACGCACACACACACACACACACACACACACACACACACACACACACACACACACACACACACACGCATACACACACACACGCACGCACACACACACACACACACACACACACACACACACAGAGGGAGAAAGAGATAAGTAAATCAATCATAGCATACATCTTTAATTTATAATTTTGCATGTCTAAACGTGTAATTAGTACAAACTGGAATGTTGGCCAGTAAATTGATTATACTTGGTTAACATAATAGCATAATATAAAAATCATGTAACCTAAAGGAAGAGCGGCGCCACCTAACTCAAGCTTTTTTTTGCTTACCGGGTGGCACCATCACCTTAGATTATAGAAAAAGTGTATTTTATGAAATAAAGAATTTTGAATTTTTTTTTTGAATTTGAATGGTAAATTGGTTCGTTTGGTTGTGTTTACATCTTTGCCAATTTAAATTGGCACAGACTATAAAGCTATAAGTACTAAGTAGTCAATGTGATTTACGAGAACGTTATCGATATTGGAAAAGTATAGGATTGAAGTAAGCTGCCGGACGGTTGCGTCGAGCGCTTATGTCATTAACAGAGGTCGGAATAGGTAGTGCTTATTAACCTAAACTTGACTCATGTTCATTCATGCGCGAGTGAGATGGGAATACGTTATTGAATGAAGATGCAACAAGTTTAGGTTAATAAGCACTACCTATTCCGACCTCTGGTCATTAACATACATTTTGACAGTTTTCGACGATCGTTAACATTTGCATTAAGCATTTTGTTTTTAGCCATAGAATACTTCTTTTTTACCGCCTCCTGAAACGTTTAACATCATGTCTGCAGAATATTACGTAAACTGCTGAGCAGTTTTTTTTATAATACTTTCAAAATAGTAGATTTGACCAAGTGATGAAAATATTAATTTTATGTTATTGTCTCGAACTTTATTTACTTTCTATTATTAAAATTACGTGTCATTTTTTTACACGGTTTAAAAGGTGTTTGAAAAGAGTTTATTAATAAAGGTAATTTTTTTTTTTAATAAGGCTTCTATGGTCTATGGAGGGTTAAAAATTGCTGAGTGTTTGACCCATAGTCAATAGAGTCCATTGCCTCCCTAGGGCCGAAAATGCCATTTTCATCCCGCTTTCAAGATATTTTACCTTTCTTTCCGAACAGGAGAGTTTTTTCGCTTCTTAAACTTGCAAAAAAAAGTAGCTGCGATGTGGAACGCAGCAGTCGTAAAGAATAACCCCTATGTGGAGCGCGTTTGTCAAAATGCGCGACCACGCGAAAATATATGAATTGGAGATTTGATGGGTTAGATAGAAGGAATTGGGGGAGATAATATCGTTTGTAGATCGTCGATTGTTTACTGTGCAAAGGTCACGAGTCGTTTGTAGATAGTTAACGTTTTATATTATCGAAACAGTTAACCCTGAAGCCTTAGCGTCCAATTCTAGGTATTACGAGTATAACTACAAATAAAATACATGGGAGCCCTTTGTTTCCCATAATTTTACTGGTCATAATGGCATTGTTGACATAATTATTGATAGTCATAATTTTTTATATCGCTGAAACTGTAAACTTTTCAGAATTTCTGAAATATCTAACGTGTAGACAATGCTAGGTTAGGTTAGGTTAGGTTTTTTGTATAAAAATCCTGAAAAAGTAACAGTTTTTTTACTAAAAATATGTTATGACTTGCGATGATTATGACCTAAAGCACATTATGTCTAAAAATAATTATGGCAGACAATATAGACCCAAAATACATATTCAACTTAGTTGTGTATTGGGGAGTAATTTAAGATAAAGTAAAGTTTCATGTAAATGCAATCCTGATTAAACTTTATATGAGTCGCTTAACTTCAAACTCGGATAAATCCATGCAAAAGGTCAACAGAATTTGCGTCTTTTTTCAACAAGTTAAGTTTTAAATTCGTGTACGAAATTTCAAGGAGATAAATTATCCGAGTTTGTAGTTAAGCGACTCATATCAAGGTACTAAAACGGATATTCCAACCAACCGTATGTGGTTGATTAAAAAAACCTCTGCTTTAAAAAGGGTTAGTAATAATAATCCTAAATTGTTCGTATTTTAAATTTATCCTATCTTATTCTATCCAAATAAGCGCTCTTGCGTAAAAAAGTTTAAACCCTTCTTGCATAGACGAACTATTACGCTACCTTACTTTGTTAGTGTAGAATCTGTAAGCTAAAAATTTAATTTCCATTTTCAATTCGTAGAAAATCTTAATGTTATCAACGGAACATAATTAGCTTTTTAGATACTCGTGCATATAGTGGCGGCTACTCAAAATCAGATTCAACTTAAAATTGAGCGCGTGTGTAAATGTAACTGTCAGTTTTCATCCTACACACGCTAAATTTTAACTGAAGGTTTAAAGAGTTCAGTGAAAACTGTTAGTTCAAACTAATACTGGATAACGGCCTCAAAGTTCATTAGAACACGGTAACGCCTTGCGTCTAACTCTAGCACTGGAATCTTTAAAGACTTCATTATGTGACAGTTGCATAAAAACCTAATATGTAATTATTTATGTTATTTTGAAATTTGTCTTTTCTTTTAACCCATTATAGACTAGCGGTCCTGTTTGGTACCGCGTGTTGTAGTTAGAATTTGTGCTTTTTTGTTCTATACATTAAATTTCAAAATAAATATAAATAATTAAAGAATCCCTGGGTTAATAATGAATTTACTAAGACGAAGCTATGTTTTGTTCAATTCATAATCTAGGCCATCCGTTCAACGCTCACGAAGAATAAAAAACCATAAGTACAATGACTCAATGACATTTTGAAAACCTAACCCTGGATACCAGCATCGACCTCATCTATTTTGACAATAATGGCAAAAATAGTAACGTAAAGTTACAATAATCATCAACATATAAAATATGCTGGCCTTTGTTACAAACAGCCTTCTTTTGAGATAACACTTTTATAAACAGCAAAAAATATATTCAACGGCAATATTTTCCCACGTTAAATAGTCTAAAAACTGGGAACAAACGGGGCGGCATATCAGGCATATCGGTCGACATGACACATGGCTGGCAAAATTTACACGAAAATGTTTGCTAGAAAAATGGCAAACGCTTCTTGTTATGAAACTACAGTTTTGCGGTTATATGTAGGTATAGTCGAGTTTATAAATATGTGTACACTTAAGTACCTTGTCACATTCATCGCTGTGACAATTTTATTAGGCAGTTTAAACATGATATTAAATAGACAAGGTACTAAAATGTAGACATATTTATGATCTCGACAGTACAACTAGCGACCCGCCCTCGCTTCGCTCCGGTTTATGTGAGTTTTCTGTAACACCCGTATATAATCCAATATTTTACGTAAAAACCACAGAATCACTCTATCTTTTGATGAAAACCGCATTAAAATTAAGGAATGCAAATAACCGGTTTTAACCGATTTTAACCGGTTATTTTCATACAAAAACGGTTAATAACCGGTTAATTTGCATTACCTAATTAAAATCCGTTGCTTAGTTTGAACGATCTAAGCGTACAGTCAACAGCATAAATAAGTGATCATTAATGTACCTTGTCGCTTTCAATCGTTTCACAAATTTGTATGACATTTCAAACACGACGTTAAAGTGACAAGGTTCATAAATGATCACTTATTTATGCTGTTGACTGTACATATACAGAGGCACAGACGGTGGGAAGCGACTTTGTTTTATATACCATGTACAGATAATAGTTAGTAGGTAAGTAAGTAAGTTGACGACGCGTTGGCCTGACTGACCCTGCCTACGAAGCTAGTGGTCCTGGGTTCAAATCCCGGTAAGGGCAGATTGTGTGATGAGCGCGATTTTTTGTTCCCGAATCATGGATGTTTTCTATGTATTTAAGTATATATTTCTCTATGTAAGTATTTATATCATTGTCTAGTACCCATAGTACAAGCCTAGAGCTTAGTTTGGGACTAGGTCAATTAGTGTGATATTGTCCCCTGATATTAAATTTTATTTATTTAAATTGTTATAAGTTTTATTATCGAGACTAGCTTCTAGCAACGGTACCTTTTTATTTATTTATGTTGTTATAAGTTTTATTATCGAGACTAGCTTCTAGCAACGGTACCTTTTTATTTATTTAAGTTGTTATAAGTTTTATTATCGAGACTAGCTTCTAGCAACGGTACCTTTATATTTATTTAAGTTGTTATAAGTTTTATTATCGAGACTAGCTTCTAGCAACGGTACCTTTTTATTTATTTAAGTTGTTATAAGTTTTATTATCAAAACTAGCTTCTAACAACGGTACCTTTTTATTTATTTAAGTTGTTATAAGTTTTATTATCGAGACTAGCTTCTAGCAACTGTACCTTTTTATTTATTTAAGTTGTTATAAGTTATATTATCGAGACTAGCTCCTAGCAACGGTACATTTTTATTTATTTAAGTTGTTATAAGTTTTATTATCGAGACTAGCTTCTAGCAACGGTACATTTTTATTTATTTAAGTTGTTATAAGTTTTACTATCGAGACTAGCTTCTAGCAACAGTACCTTTTTATTTATTTAAGTTGTTATAAGTTTTATTATCGAGACTAGCTTCTAGCAACGGTACCTTTTTATTTATTTAAGTTGTTATAAGTTTTATTATCGAGACTAGCTTCTAGCAACGGTACCTTTTTATTTATTTAAGTTGTTATAAGTTTTATTATCGAGACTAGCTTCTAGCAACGGTACCTTATTATTTATTTAAGTTGTTATAAGTTTTATTATCGAAACTAGCTTCTAGCAACGGTACCTTTTTATTTATTTAAGTTGTTATAAGTTTTATTATCGAGACTAGCTTCTAGCAACGGTACCTTTTTATTTATTTAAGTTGTTATAAGTTTTATTATCGAGACTAGCTTCTAGCAACGGTACCTTTTTATTTATTTAAGTTGTTATAAGTTTTATTATCGAGACTAGCTTCTAGCAACGGTACATTTTTATTTATTTAAGTTGTTATAAGTTTTACTATCGAGACTAGCTTCTAGCAACGGTACCTTTTTATTTATTTAAGTTGTTATAAGTTTTATTATCGGGACTAGCTTCTAGCAACGGTACCTTTTTATTTATTTAAGTTGTTATAAGTTTTATTATCGAGACTAGCTTCTAGCAACGGTACCTTTTTATTTATTTAAGTTGTTATAAGTTTTATTATCGAGACTAGCTTCTAGCAACGGTACCTTTTTATTTATTTAAGTTGTTATAAGTTTTATTATCGAGACTAGCTTCTAGCAACGGTACCTTTTTATTTATTTAAATTGTTATAAGTTTTATTATCGAGACTAGCTTCTAGCAACGGTACTTTTTTATTTATTTAAGTTGTTATAAGTTTTATTATCGAGACTAGCTTCTAGCAACGGTACCTTTTTATTTATTTAAGTTGTTATAAGTTTTATTATCGAGACTGGCTACTAGCAACGGTACCTTTTTATTTATTTAAGTTGTTATAAGTTTTATTATCGAGACTAGCTTCTAGCAACGGTACCTTTTTATTTATTTAAGTTGTAATAAGTTTTATTATCGAGACTAGCTTCTAGCAACGGTACCTTTTTATTTATTTAAGTTGTTATAAGTTTTATTATCGAGACTAGCTTCTAGCAACGGTACCTTTTTTCCCGCCTGCCGAAGGTGAATATAATGTATGTATGGTTCTTCGTTCCCTTGTAAAGACTGAAAGGGAGGCCAGATTTCGACAAGCAAGGTGTCGTTACATTTGTTTTAGCGTCGCGAGTGTCACAGGGTACTTAAATGTGAAATTGGCAAAATAAAAACATAATTATACATAACCAGCTGTAGTGGGCACGGAACCCACTTCATTTTTTTTACTATATTATGGGTTATTAAAAATTGTGACGTACACAATTACACAGAAATGCCAACAAATAAAGAAGAAATTAAACACTTCAACAAGAACTACGTGTCTAGAATTGAACACCACATAAACAAGCTAGCAGCAAAACTCATTGACACCACTGATTGTGTATATCGTCTCAAGAGGGCAAAACTGGCATCACTGTAAACAGCCAAAGGAAATAAAGGTTGCTGCATCGATGGATGTATAACCTCAGCGTTGAATACCTCCAGAACATCTGATTAAAGCTGAATAGCTGATTGCAGATACAAAAATACATAATAATAAAAAAAAAATGGGTTACTATATAGCCTATGACACTCACAAATAACGTGGCTTTTTATTGGTAAAAGAATTTTCAATATCGCTTCAGTAGATCCAATTTTATTATTTTTTATTATCCCTTACAACGTCACAAACTTTACCTCTTTATAATCTTACTAGCTGTTGCCCGCGACTCCGTACGCGCAAAAAAGTAAAACATAGCCTATGTTACTCAGGGTTAATGTAGCATCCTAATGGTGAATTTTTTTTTGAAATCGGTCCAGTAGTTTGTGAGTTTATTTGTTACAAACCTACACACACACAAAAATACAAATCTTTCCTCTTTCTAAGATTATATATAGATATATAAATAATATAATATATAATATGTAATATAATATAAAATATAATATAATAATTATAAATATACAATAATTACATAATAACTAACATTACATCGACGAAATTTTAACCCTTTTTAAGGCAGAGGCTTTTTAATCAACCACATACGGTTGGTTGGAATATCCGTTTTAGTATACAATAATTATAAATATACAATAATTACCATACCTGGGATAACTCGGAGCATCTATACGAAAGTGATGTAGCAAAATATTTTATCGACAAAAAAAATATATCGATGTTACTGCCAACATCTAAAAGTTATTCGACATAAATAAATATTACTTATTTTGTCCTAAACCATATTCGTCGGTATTAATGATTGCCGTCTAGATGAAAATATCCACTTTAAACTGCTAAACGTTCTCTCAACGTCCACATATCAGATCGATATCAGATATAACATCGAACCTCTTTATAGTAATCGAGAATGTTCAATGTGCACATGTATTAATTTAATTATATCGACATCTTTTTTATCGATATCAAATCCCTAGAACTTGCCCCGAGTTATCCCAGGTATGATAATTACATAATAACTAACATTACATCGACGACATTTTACAAACATTAGTCAGGTTTTTTAAAGCTTGCCTTTCATGTGTTATGGTATTGTTTTTAACACAGCCGCCATTAAGTAAAGTTCTATCAAAACGTGGATAATACGATAACACGTCAAAGACAATATGGTTTTCAGCCAGAACGATAGAGACACCGTTCTAGATTATCGTTTTCGCTAACAAAGAATATCGATACCCAACTACCGATATTCTATTACGTCCAGCGTAATCAATATTCGCCCCAAACACAGTAACGCGATATAATAACCAGCCTCGAACAATATTTCCGAATCTGCATGCAATTTATAATTCACGAGCTATATTTCCGAAAACTCTCATATATTTCCTGTAAAATATTAATTTGCCACGCCCAAATGACCCCTGCGGGTATTGACGTACGAGCCATTTCCGCGTGCGATAATTTACATGCACGTTCGGAACACATCGCGCTGTGTGGGCAGAAATAATTATGTGTGGAATTCAACCTGACACAATAAGAGGTCAAGGATGTGGGAAGAATGTAATGAGGTAAAATATTATTGGATCGGAACAAGCTTTGTCTGGGGCATATTACTATTGACGACGCGTTAGCGTAGTTGGCAGGGTACTGCCTACGAAGTTAGTGGTCCCGGTTTCGATTCCCGGTATGGTCAAACATTTGTGTGATGAGCACGAGTATTTGTTTCTGAGTCTTGGATGTTTTTTATGTATTTAAGTATTTATTTCTCTATATAGGTATGTTTATTGTTGTCTAGTACCCATAGTACGGTCAGCCAAGAAAGGGGTCTACCAGTTTTGACAAAATTTCCTGTGAGATCTAGCTATCGCTAAGGTTGACACTTGTCACTGTCATAATATTATTGCAAGAGATAATCGAACTTGTTGTATCATGACTTGCAAATGAACTTCAACCGTAGGGTGGTAGACCACATTTTTGGCCGACTGTACAAGCCTAGAGCTTAGTTTGGGACTAGGTCAATTTGTGTGAAATTATCAAGTTATCGTGTTGCTTTAACTCGGTCTTCGCCATTACTGTCAAGTATATAAATAAATGCTATCATAAAGTTAACATGTCAAAAGAGACATAGTTTTACTGAATATAATAGAGCCCCTTTGCCATAACTCTATAACATTATGATACGAATTGTATAAGAATTTACTAATTACTAAGTCAGTAATAATTAGAGCTCTCTTGGGATATTTCACGCTATCTTCGGGCCGTAATAATAAATTAATCTTATCTGAGAGAATCTCAGGAACCTCAATAAACGTCAAAACAGACGTCAAGTTATATAAAACTGTTATTTCAGCACGGGTAGCACACTAGCACTAGTTGTATTTTCTCGCTTGTCGCTCAGTGCGTCTCCATCGTTACTGACTAGATAGAAGGGGAGATCCGAGTGACAACCAACCTAGTAGTGATGAGTCTTAAAAGGAGCATCTCAGTCAAGACTGTCTCAGAACTCTCCACACTTTAGGTATAGGTAATTATCAGAGATCTGAAAAATGTGCGTCATTACTCGCAATAATGTGAACACGACTCCAAAGATTTTCTTGAAATTATAAATGCAAAAATACACTTCATGTTTTGTATCTGTTACTTTTCTATTCTGTATTACATTCTGTCATTGTCACCGTCTGTGTTCGCTTTTGTTTTATAAAATCCCTTTTTCTATTTAAATAAGTAGTCTCCAAGTTCAACCTAGAATTCACAAATAATACTATTCCATTAGATTTTAATTAAACAAATTAAATTACATTAATTGATTTCTTACCTGAACTTTAATCTTGATACTTTGCAGGATAGTAATAAATAAAATAATACAAAGACGTGAGGAGTGGCTATGAATTATTATATTAATTTACTTAAGTTTGCTTCATTAACATCCGTGGATTGTGAAAGGAGCTTTTCACGTAAAATAACCACAGAAAAATTATAAAAATACTGTTTATTTCTTTTATAAATCTACACAATAAGTCTTTGTATTATTTATTTATTAAAGCCTTGCAAATGATCAAAATTATTTTTAGGTTAAGTAATCAATTAAAGTAATTTAATTTGTTTAATGAAAATCTTTGGAGTCTTGTCCATATTATTGCGAGTAATGACGCCCATTTGTCCGATATCTGGTAATTATATTAAATAGAAAAATAGTTTGTCTCCGGCCATAACATAAAACTTCCGTGAGACTCAGACATATTATAGAGATCACAGCGAGTTACTCAGCAGCACGTCCGGAGCCCCTAATCATGAGCAGACACAGCCGTAGCACGACGAATACTCAATTCGAACTGAGTGAATGTCAGTGTTATTTTGTGCTGCGTGCGACCGTGTCCGGACGAGCCCAAACTTATGTCTAATGATTTTCGACACAATTTAATTAAGTGAAAACCTGTTAATTTTATTAATAATAATTTCTGTTTTTTTTTTTATAACTCCTTATACCTACTTTCCTTCCCATTTGATATTCTTGATAATGATGATACATTTCCGAACCATAAACTACCGCTATACCAAATTCCACATCGATCTATGGCATGGAAGCGTTCAACCGTGAAGACTCAACAGGCAAGCCACATTTGCATTTATAAAATCAGGAAGGATCATACCGTATCCACTTGTTTCCTCCTCAATGGGCGTGTCTGCACGTGACGTCACAAATTGTCCTCTATTCAGTTGCGAAATTACAGAGGCAGAGTCCCGAACTAATTTCGCACTGATTCTCGAAATGACGCTGAGAATTACTGAATTATTGAAATTATTGAACCGTGGTTACAATAATGGCGGTTAAATGTACAGTACAGCTGTTAATAACAACAAAAAGCAAGCTTTACGAGTGAATAAAATAAACAGCATCCAAATCGGTTCATCCATTTAAGAGCTACGGTGCCACCGACAGACACAAACACACACACACTTATACGTCAAACTTATAAGACCCCTCTTTTTTTCGTCGGGGGTTAAAAACCCGACCGTTGTAATGTTGCCAACTTAAAATCGTTATAAATCCTAAAACCTCATCCTATTTCAGAATGAAAAATGATTAGATAAACCTAAAGATGATTTTTAAATACATAGGTATTCAATGATACCCCATTTGTCAAAATTCGCCGACTATTTATTTTCTTTTTTACAATATGGCATCTAGCTGCCATCATATTGAATTTTAATTACTGTCATATATTTAGGGACACTCACAAGATAAAGACAAATATATTGCCATAAGAATCAGCAAAATCAGTTCATGCGTTTAGTTTCTAGAGCGCCACAAAGGAACAAACATACATAATATAGGCTGATAAACACATTACCCTCCTCCTTCGGTAGTCGGGTAAAAAGGCCCTCGGGTTTTTATTTCACGCATTCACTCTTCGTGTTTATTCGAATCTTACCGAGTTTTTCTGAATCCGAATCCTTTATATCTTGTGCACTCACTGTAACTACCATGATTACTCGATAATCACGTGCGTTTAAAGATCAAGTGAGGTCTTAGCAATGATTAATACACTTACCCCCTTACTAATGAACGTTGAGTAACGGTGGTATAGCTATAGGTACAATGTTCTGTCCTTATCTGTCATTGTGACATTTGAATTGGACAGATAAGGACAAAACATTATATGGCTATTCCACCGTTACTCAACGTTTATTAGTAAGGGGGTTAATGTTTACTTTCACATTTGGTTTAAGATTAAAAAACGGGTCCATATTGGCTCACATAAAAATTTATAGTCCGAATGTATTGTTATAAATAATCATCGCAAGTCATAAAGAATTTTTACTGAAACAGTTTTTATTTCAGGGTTTCTATAAAACAAACCTAACCTAACCTAACCTCATTTACCAGCTAGATATTTCAAAAATCCTGAAATAACAACCGTTTCATTAATGAACACTTTATGACTTGCAATGATTATGAATAACAATACATTCGGACTAAAAATAATTATATGAAACAAAGCGCTCCGTTAAAAAACGATTAATTATACTTTATTTTAAATAAAAGGTTATGTGTCCAACAGTACCAATTTGTTTCCATCTTTGGCAATTTCTAGAATTACTATTCTAGCCCTTGAGAACTATGATTTAACATAACTAATGCCTCAATGCTATAATTTACCGGTTGTCTTTGATTATCTCTGTCACTTCCAATTAGGTTAACAGCGTCATTATCATCATGCGTTTAGGGTTCCATAGTCAACAAAGCAGTCTATCATGTCTAGTATGGTTGCGTTTATCGCGTGACAAAATGTAGATAAAGCATCCGTCACTGTCGTATACATATACGCGTCAAAAAGTGACGGATGTTTGATACTCATTTAGGCCATATCGTCAGTGATACTACAATACCTCGTAACTAACAAATTAAATAAGGTGCAAAATACACCTTAGCAATAAGTCAGTAAGGTACATTTTGCAACTTACTGAATTTGTTAGTTACGCGGTATTGGAGGATCACCGGCGATATTAGGCCGCCAGGTGATGTTATCGATGGTTCTGCATCTACTTCTTCTTAGCCTGAGAACTACTATTGAATAGGGAACATTAATGACTTTTTCATAGCTTCATTAAAAGCTGATTCATGTAACAAACAGTTGAGAAAAATCTGTTTTTGAATAGCTATAAAATAACCAAGAAAACCAACAAAGATTAGTTCCTATCGCTTTCTAGCAAACGGAATTTAACATAGAGTCTATATGGCCGACCTGTTACATGACGTCACAGTGCATATCGGATATCTCTGTCTAATCATAATCTAATTAGCAGTTTAAATGCTTGTATCATCCGTATTTCTCGGCCGATTTTAATTTGAATTTCACTTTTGGTGATCTCTTTTACGGTATTTTCATATTTTGTTGAGAAATGCGATTGAAATATAACATCATCATAACTCTTTAGAGACTTGCGATTCCATGACTGTATTTCATTTTGGTCTAGTATTTTAACTTTAACGGGGCCTTATTAAGGGTTAAAATGGCATGAAACTAGTTGAACTTAACCCATAACTCTTCCTTTTGTCCACACCGAGTATTGTTTTCACTTTTATCATGAAATGTTACCAACAGGAAACTTTAACTGCGATATAATAACTATAGTTTCAAATTACATTAGGCTAATCGGTGCCAAGGGCTACATACGCCTAATACATTGTCTTTGAAAGTGAAGGGTTGGGCAAGGAAGGTGTTAACTATTGTTTAGATTTATGACCTCGTTCCGGTTGGTAAATAGGCAAACTTATATGAAATATGTATTTAATCAAAAAGGTGTATGTCCTTATAGGTTTTAAAGGAAAAGCAACTATATTTTAAAAGAAATTGGCTTTGTTTTACTTTGTCATGTTGTTTGCGCTTGTTGTGAATAATAGAGATCGTTATCTGACCAATAATAATTATAATGGACATTAAATTAATGCGGTTAAGGTTCGATTTATTTGGTAATTTGTTGCCAAAGCACCTATTAAGTCTCATTCAGCAAAAACAATGGAATTTAAATGAGAAGTTTGTTTTATTTTTAACCACGCAATATTTTATAACTGGACAAATTGAAAGGCTTATTTTAAAATAATTGTAGTAAATGTTAATTGAAAGCCATATTTCTTTTCTCGCTCTTTTCATGAATCACATCCAATTTTACAACCTATGACACGTTGGCCTAGTTGTTAGTGACCCTGCCTTCGAAGCTAGCGGTCCTGGGTTCAAATCCCGGTAAGGGCAATCATGGATGTTTTGTATGTAGGTATTGATAAATTGTTTAAACCCAATTAGCAACAGATCTTCTGTGGGCTCAGACAAGATGCACTACGCTAACTAACGTTTCTATTCGATTCGTTTTTAAACTAATCGCGTCAGTGGAAGATGACGTGATACGAAAAGTCACGTGGTCTACCAGTGACGCGATTGGTTTAAAAACGAATCGAATAGAAACGTTAGTTAGCGTAGTGTATCTTGTCTGAGCCCTCTGTTGTTGACACGATTAAATGTTATTCAAAATGCAAGCTGCAATTGTGCTCTGAACTATTTTTTATTTCAACACATAAAAAATACAAATATACCTACATGTGTTTCTCTAATTAATTTTGACAAGTTAGTATGTGTGACGAATATTATGTAGAGAATATATAGAAACCAACATACAACACTGAACAGCAGCTGGCTAAAGTGGCGAGAAGTAATTGGCGTAACCTGCGAGCATACAACGCCCGTTAAACTATGTTTCTCCTGTTTTACCGACAAACTTCATAGAATGTATTATTCACCGAATTTTACTTCGTCGAAAGCGATTTTCTGCTGAAGCCGTGTTTTATTAGGTTACCTTTAAATATTTTAAATCCTGCTCCTAGAAAAGCCTGTCGATGAAAAGAAAATTCTGCGAAAAGTAACGTTCTATGAAATTAGTTTCGACAAAACAAGGTTAAACCCGAATAAAATGTATCTTTTATCTAAAAAATTGAAATTCTGAAATGTAAGGAACGTGCGACAAACAAATAAAACATGGCCGCCGATACAAAGTTACTTTCCCAAATTAAATCCCAAATCTTTTTCTACGGACATTCTCACTCTGTTTTCTCATCACGTAGCAACCCTAATGTACTGCATAAGGGAAAAACTGGTGAAAGGATCGCTGTGACGTCATTAGCGGATTCCAATACGGCTATATTACAAAGGTCGTAAGTCTGTGAAGGTTCTATTTCGCTTACTACTTGTTCAAGTTGGAGGGATACCCACTCCAATTAATACCGACTGGTATCGAGTACTCGCACTCAAGTAGTTTTCTTTATGGTTCTTATGTTGTTACACTTGTTTCTGTTGGTAATTAGTCGATATTGCGTTGTGTTTATTTCTCATAATTACTGTGGTATTAATTTGGATTTGTTTTTATCTGCAAATTCACAGTGATACTTTTATAGCTCATTTCAACCGAATAAGCGAAGTCGAAAGAAGGATAATTAATTTAAAGATTTGAGTGTTAAATAAATTAGTGTGTGATCAAAATCCTAGCTCTGTATTGTACAATACAGAGTGTTAAATAAATTATCAGAGTGTTAAATAAATTAGTGTGTGATCAAAATCCTAGCTCCAGAACTGGTGGATCGTTTTTAATAAGTGGGGTGCCGTACATTATTCTTCAAGAACGTTTAAGTCTTATTATACTGGGTGAGCAATTCAAAGGGGTTCATATGTGGAATTCTAAAACTATAGAGCTATGGTACTCTATTCTTAAGAACCCAGTCTGTAACTTCACTTAAACACTGGTTTCACCGTATGGTTTCGACGGAAGACCAACGCGGACTTTAATGCCAGCATCACGCTGAGTTGGGACCATTTCGTGGCTACTTTCTTCTTGTGCATATTAATCTGTCCTTTGGTATGTTATATCACGAATAAATGTTTTTATCTACACACATATCATAAGTCCTCTATTATGCGTTCAAAACCCGTAGGCAATGACCAGCATTACCTGTGGTAGTAGGTGACAGCGATGACAGCTGTTAATTTTGGAAGATGTTCCAAATTTGGATCTCATTACCTTACAATATTCGATAACGTAATGAAATTACGTTACAGCTGTCATCGCTGTCACCTACTACTACAGGTAATGCTGGTCATTTGCCTTTCGGCTTCTGAAACCATCTTAGAGTACTTATAATATGTGTGTAGATAAAGTATTGTACGCGACTCTGCGTAATTAGCATTACGCAACAGTCACGTAACACGTCGGTGGGTTGGTTGTATTGAAATCAAAATGCCTTGTCCCTTTTGTTAATATATTTTCGGATTTTGACGCAGTTTTTAGCATTATTTAAACAATTTTTTAATTAAATATATAGTTTTATTGATACACAACCGCGAAATCACGGCGAACCGTTAAGTTATAATAAAACAAGGGAAGCCTAACCTAATTTCTATTATTGCGAATGTAGTTGAATAAAGTCTTAGAATTGCTGGTTTGTTCTAAACAAGACCCGTCGCCTCCAGTTGTAAATCAATGATTGTCACATTACGCGGCACGTCCGATAGAGTACGCAAGTGCAGAAGCGACATTGTTCACTAAAATACGACCTCATTTTTAGAGTTCCGTACCTAAAGGGCAAAAACCGGACCCTATTTCTAAGACTCCATTGTCCGTCTGTCTGTCTGTCACCAGGCTGTATCTCATGAACCATGATAGCTAGACAGTTGAAATTTTCACAGATGATGTATTTCTGTTGCCCCTATAACAACAAATACTAAAAACAGAATAAAATAAATATTTAACTCCTTAAATATTTATTTTATGCCTCCCATACAACAAACGTGATTTTTTTGTAGTTTTTTGCTCGATGTTAATAACGGCAACTGGTATAGTGTCTAATGTTGTATAGATAATGGTAAGGAACACTTCGTGCGCGAGTCCGACTCGCACTTGGCTGGTTTTTAGCTTTTACTTGTTCCTAATATTACTGTCTAAAATTAATAAGATAAGAAATTAAAATCGTTAAAAACCTCACAATTATGATGACTAACTGATTTTAGTGAAACCAAACCAGGAACCACCCTGTTTAAACTTGCTTTTTAACAAAAAAAAACTGCGTCTGAGTTGGTCCATTAGTTTGTGAGCTGCGACAACACAGACCGATAGCTAGGAAGTAGGTAGGTCAAACTTAAAAATGTTACCTAAGTTGTTTCTTTTATTGACCATGTTGTAACTTTATACATACATTGTAGTTGAATAAAGTCTTAGAATTGTTGGTTTGTTCTAAACAAGACCCGTAGCCTGCAGCTGTAAATCACTGATTGTCACATTACGCGGCACGTCCGTTAGAGTATGCAAGTGCAGAAGCAACATTACGAGTATTTTTAACCCCTAATGAATAAGTGTTATTATTTTAACGTGTGTATCTGTGTGTCTATGTGTCTGGCATTGTACTTCTCAAACGTATGAACGGAGTCCGACGCGTGTTTTTAAAGCTTCCTAGTTTAAAAGTTATGATTTTATACTTAATTTTAAAGATAAAACATTATTTTACTCACGTTTTTGCGTTTAACGCAATAACTTGCGTTTAATGCCTAACGCACTCGCAATCGCAATCGTTTTCATTTTGACAGTCTAAAGGCGAGTCTGCTTATAAAATGAAAATAATTCTTCCACTTTGAAGTCGATTGCGATTGCGGGTGCGTTAGGCAATAGCGACGCGGGTCAGAGTACGATACCAGTCAACATCAGTGAACTTTTATTCCCAGTCTACAGTCGACACTCCATTAGGCTAACCATTTGCCAACGACAGAGACTAATACTGTAGCCGTCGCCTCCTGTAGGCGGCTGCCGCCAACATGTCGGTGGCAGCCGTCAACGCGTCAGCGGCAGCTGTCAAGATATAGTGACGCTAGATTGAGGCGGTACAATACAACTGTCGCTACAGGTCGACAGCTGCCGCTGGCGCGTTGATGGCTGCCGCCAACAGGTATCGATGGCTGCCGCCGACGTTTTAGCGGCTGTCCGGCTGCCGCTGACAGGTGGCGACGGCTGCAGTAGACTCTGCCTCTGGCAAAATGCCGCTCGTCTGCAAGAAGCCTTAAGCGAGGTCGTCGAAGTCGACTGCTGTCTTACTCTAACTTTAAAGTTAGAAAAAGACAGATATATTGCTTTTCTTGCTCTAGAATTAAAGTTAAAGTGAGACAGCAATTAACTTCTGCAATTTTCATTGCTAGTCTATTTCGCCCTTTACAGAGAAGTGACACCTCTGTACTTGTTTGTTCTAACGTCACGTCCGTGTCACGCGCGGGAATCGAATCAGCGACCCGCTCCGTGATAAATCTAATTTGCGAGGAATCTGGAAGTTTCGATGTTGTTTCATGAGGGATTGAAAGATTTTATTTGTTTTCAAGTGAGTTGGAAAGATGGGAATTTCCAGATTTTATCCGACGGCCGAGGAAATTGTAGGCCTAGTGAAAAAGGGTACAAGTCCTGTTTACTCTGTATATTATTTATGCCCTTTTGTTTTTCGAGTTAAGTCAACTTAATTCCATTTTTGAATCGCATTTAAAACGTGTTCTGAGGCTCAAGACAAGATGCATTCGGCGTTCGTTATCGTTATCCAAAATGTATATTATTGACGTAAGCTGTTAGACGGTCGCGTCAGACTTTTCGAAAATCGTATACGTTAGCGTTAAGCAACGTGTCTAGCCTCACTGGCGTCATTCTACTGACTACAGGGAAGAAAGCCCAGGGAGCAAATAGTCCGCTATTAAAAATGCGTTTAAAGCGAATCATCATCAATGAAAAATTACAAAAAAACAAAACGTCCCTAACGCATAATACCCTATTTTTAATACAGAGTTGCTCAGAAAATGGCTAATTTTTTAGCCGTGTATCGTTACTCAAAGTTGCATCCTTTATAGTTGTATAAAGTTTATACAACTCCAAGATCCTTTCGAGCCATGAGTTATCCCGCTGTTTATATATGTGTACGTATTAATGTCAGCTCTTTTAATTACTGTTTTATTTCTCTTTCTTTGACATTTTCTCGCAAATCTATAAAGAAACGTGGTTTGATACACGTGCGGAACTGAAATTTTTATTCGTCCAGTCTTCTCCTTCGCTTGCAGAAAAGACACCTCGAGACGCAATGAACTAATAAATTAATTGATTTTAAAATGAAACCTTTGTGTTGAACTTTCTAGCTAACATCCAATTTTCAATTTATTTAATGTAATGAATGACTCATTTCCTTAAATACAGAAACATGATATTTTTTGCTAGAGTTCTTAGATTAGTTTGTTGTGTAGAGTACAATTTTAACTGCGGACGTTTTGCTTCCGTGTTTATTTAAATTGCGGTTGTTTGATTAATATGACATTTTGCTTTATTGACACATGACCAGAGTTCGGAGTGTTCATAGCACGAAGACGTAAGACGAAAGAGAGCAGTGGAGTCCACATTAACATTAAAATTCAACTCTTACTCATACTCATACTCATTTGTTCATTTAATTCCTAAATGCTTTTATATTCGCCCTGGGGCCCTGAGTAAAGCTGTTAAGCTAAGTAATGAAAGATTACACTTATAAACAAAATTAGTTTCATGTACATAATTTATTTAATATTAATCTCATAATGTTATGAATATTAAAAGTGAAAGTTGTTATTCATATCTACAGTAAAATTAAATTTCGCAATTAAATAAACAAATGAGGATGAGTATGAGTAAGACTTGAATTTTAATGTTAAAGTCGACTCCACAGCTCTCTTTCGGCTTACCGTGCTATGAAAACTCCGAACCCTGCACATGACCTTTTCAATTTGCGGACGTTTTGCTCACATGACGTATTAAGTTACTGGCTTTGTTTCAACGAGGACGTTTTGCTATGTGGACCTAACAATCCTAATTCCAATAACAACTGTAACAACATACATTCGTCGACTTTGAGCAGATTGCGGCTTTCCGCTTTTACAAATCCGTTAGTCACTTTCATTTTAAATAGCGTATATCAAAACAATAGTATTACGAAAATCGAAAGCGTCTCGTTAGAATCAAGTGATCCGTCAGACATATAAAAATTGACATGACAGTTGTATATTTTTTTTCAATTGCTATGGTAATAAACGGACTAAGGGCACTATAAGTGTATTCCTAACACTCACAATCCAACTTTTTTTACTGTTTTTCCTAAATATAAAAAAACTACTGCATAAAAAAAACAAAAATATTTTTACTTTTTTTTCGTTTATTATTCAATATAAAAAAAAAACTTAATCTAATACATCACATTAAATGCTTACAGAAGCCTGTGTGGCTTAATCGTAAGCAGTGAGTCGTTTGACACTTTATATGCAACATTGAGTAGGTATGTATAACTAATTAATCAGTTTATGTAACTAGATATGTAGTGACTTTTTAGTAAATTTTTACCGTCTACTATTTTTTGCACTTAACAATTTTTTTAAAATATCTTTTGGTAACTGATTTAGAACATTTGGCAAGATGTAATCTGTGGTACACTTCCCATAATTATTCTTAAAATTAGGTAATAAATAAGGGGGTAAGTTAGCCATTTGCCTTAAACTATTTGGTCTTGTTCTGCTTTTCAAATCCTTTAAACTGTTGAACCCCTCGCTTACGATCTGTATATTTATTTTATCGTATACTTTTAACACCTTACAGTAGTTAAAGAATTGATCATGGCAATTTGTAAAATGGCGTTTTATTTTGGCTGGCACTATGGTTTTTAACAAAGATAGTTGCAGTCTATATACTTTATCTATATACGTTTTATATGTGCGACCGTATGTTCCTATACTATAGCCAATTACTGAATCTGCTAGAGCTAAATACATCAGTCTTAGGGTGTTATATGGTACTTTAAATTTTAATATGGAAAACTTAGCTAACAGGGCTCTTAGTTTCGTACATACACTTTCTATGTGACATTTCCAGTTAAACCTATTGTCAATGACCAGCCCAAGATAGGTATGTTCAGTTACCAATTCGAGGCTTGGAAGTCTGCAGGCGCCCACACCTTGTCCTCTGTGCAGACATGCGTGGTCGTGAGCCAATATGGTAGGTATTACGTCAATTTTTTTATGTGCTGACTTTATATGCATCATTTTGGTCTTTTTCGCGTTAAGAACTAGCCCAGCGTCATGTGCCCATCTATTAATTTGATCAAAGTTGCGTTGCAGAGAGCTTTGAGCAGTTCTTATGTCCTTATCGGCTACCAACAAGCAAGTGTCATCCGCAAACTGGTAAACTGAACTTCCAGAGAATATATTACACATATCATTTACATAAATAAGGTACTCGGTTGGTCCGACGATAGATCCTTGTGCTGTGCCTTCTTCTGTTAATAACTTATCACTGTGGACCCCGTTTATGTTGACCGATGTATATCGGTTTTCATGATAATTTTGAAACCATTTAAGTAGGGGCCCCTGCACTCCGTTTTGTTCTAATTTAGAAAAAAGCGTTTTGTAGCACAAGGTATCGAACGCCTTACTGAAGTCGATTAATACAGCCAACACCTGTCTACCGGCGTCCAAGTTACAGTTCACCTCATCAGCAAAGTTTAGTAATAGTTGAGAAGTATTTCGTCCTTTTTGGAACCCATATTGGCGCGAGTTAATGATTTTGTTTTCCGATAGAAACCTGTTTAGCTCGTTACCGAAGTACCTCTCCACTATTTTATCTATACACGGTAATATAGTGATAGGTCTGTAGTTGTTGATGTCTGTATGTGGGCCATTTTTATATATAGGTCTTATGACACCAATCTTGAGTTGATCTGGATACGATGAGGTTGAGATACAGCAGTTGATTAAGTGTGTTATTACTGGAGTTATACTAGAGTTTATGTACTTAATATCTGACGCGCGTATTTTATCAATGCCGGGACTTTTGCGGTCGTTTAATTGTTTTATGATAGTGAATATATCCTCGTTACCAGCTTTACGCAACCTCATCGAGACACTTGGTTGATTACAATAATCCATACTCTCCAACAGAGGCAAATTACATTTAGAGATTATTTTCCTTACATTTTCCTTGAAATCATTAGCAAAAGTATTAGACAACACTTGAGGATTTAAGTGAAAAAATTTAGTAATTATAGTATCAATGGACTTAGTTACTTTACCGCTTATTCTATTTATAATTTGCCATACTCTTTTTGGATTACGAAAGTTATCAGAGATTTCTTTAATAACATGATGATTTTTAACTTTATTTATAAGTTTAGTTAACAATTTTACTTAAGCCGACAACGTTGAATTTTTTATAATAACTCTTTACATAAATGTATTTAATGCAATATTTTGTGACGATGTAGCTTGTACGCAATATAGGTTAAATGTTGAGATTACTCGAAAAGAATTCGAAATTTATGGCAAAATATTTCATTACTAATATTTAAAAAAAAACGGATGAATTAAGAACTTCTTCTTTTTTGGTGGCTGTTAAAAATACAACACATACACAAAGTTTATTGAATAACATTACATCTTAAATACTTACTTTGAAATTACCACTTTTTGCTTCTTAGGCCGCATTTCACCAAACTGGAACAAGCCTTACTCCGAGATTAGTCTATACAAATTCGGCATTTAATCTTATACTAATATTATAAAGCTGAAGAGTTTGTTTGTTTGAACGCGCTAATCTCAGGAACTACTGGTCCGGTTTGATAAATTCTTTCAGTGTTAGATAGCCCATTTATCGAGGAATGCGATAGGCTATATATCATCATGCGAAGACTAATAGGAGCGGAGCACCAATGAAGAATGTTTCAACCTTCTACGTAAACAAAGTTGCGGGTTAAAGTTAGCTTTAGCCCAAAGTAACTATTCCACGGGGACGAAGTCGCGGGCAGAAGCTAGTCTAAGTATAAGACCTTATTCAAGTTTGGTCGAATGCAATGTTATACTACGTGTTTACTTTGATAATAAGAAAATACCAGCCCTGAATATCGTCACGTATTGACTGTATTTTATCCCCCATTCCAAACATTGCGGGCAAACTCTACCCACCCGTCTATTAAGGTCACGTTTATCCATATAAACGTCGATAAAACATCTGTCACTTTCTAACTAGTATGTAAGTGCGAGAGTGACGTATGCTTTATCCACCGAGATAAACGCGACCGTAATACGGGGGCTGGGGGCAATATGTTCCATATCACGTTCTAAAGTTATTCTGTACGTTACATGGTACAATATCAAAACTGATCCCGGCTCGCGCTTCCCCTGAGAAATTACACTGCGAGCCACTGACGAATACACTGGCGTGCAATCCGCATGCAGTGCGGCCTGACTTTAAATTGAATCAAATTATTCTTTTCAGACTGAAGCTATACTTGAGGACAAAACTGCATCAACATTCGAATATTTTTCAAGGTATATAGGACCATCAGTGTATGGGTACACATACAAAACTAATACATAAGCCTTCAGTCCCGAAAGTAGTTTTAGTTAGATATTTAAGAGGATTGAGACGGAAAAGTGGTCTTTCGAGGCAGTTGCAACATTGCCTACTTATATTTGTAGTCAAAATAGACTTAATCGCGTTACTTAGGGCCGTATTAATGAACCCTTTACCATGAGTTACAATTAATTGCCGTACTCTATTCGCGAGTCGAATGCTCTGTCCCTCGCACTCTTTAAGAATACTGCGAGGTCTGCGAGGGACAGAGCATTCTACTCTAGCGAGTACGTTAATTGTAACTCATGGTAAGGGTTACTGATCTCGACTTTAATGCCCGTGTCAAAAAATACAGTTTTCTATGGATTGACGTTTACTTTAGCCTTCTCTGTTCCTCTGCTCAGCTGGGCATAAGCCTCCCTCAGGCCTATCCACAATTCCATATACAGTGACTCCTGAGCCTAGTTCTTACAGAACTGGTCCAGTTCGTCCTGCCATCTCCTTCTTGGATTGCGTCTTCTTATTTTGTGGCTTGGTTTCCACAGGGTAAAAAATTGAGACCAAAACTCATTTGGAATCTGGCAGACATGACCAGCCCAATGCCATTTAAGCTTGGCGGCTGTGAGGCTTGCATCAGCAATCCTTGTTCTGGAGAGTATAATCATGTTCCGAATTTTGTCTTGTAATTGAATGCCCATAATGTTACGTGATGCTATATGTGTCACGTTGGCAGACCCCAAGCTTGAACATTTGGTAACCCGTCAAAGACTAAGTTTTACCACTGTAAGTGAGGACGGGGAGGATGCAGCTGTCCATTACTTTCCTTCTTAGACATTTTGGTAGAGGCCATTCACGAACTCGTTCATGGACCAATAGCTTCAGGCAATCGCGTTAAACAAACGAAATTAATGATTACCTTGACGTTTCGATCGCATTGCAATGATTGTAGTTACTCGTACAAGAAGATAGAAAAGGTGGGCACTGGGCATCAATGTCAAAGGCGGCAGCAATATTCAGTTTGACCTTAGGGGACTGTCACACAAATTGACCTAGTCCCAAACTAAGCTCTAGACATGTACCACGGGGGTTCCCTCTTTTTATTCCGAACCTATAACTTTTTACGCCGAAGTATAGTTACCCCGAATTTTGTTTTCGCATAATTTTTCTCCAGCTTAAATGGAAAATATATTTTCAAATGTTTTGTGTAATCCTGGTAAAATAGGTTAGGTTAGGTTTATTTTATAACTTTTCAAAAAGTCAAAGGTATGTAGAATAACAATTATGCGAAATTAGTATTCTGCGAAACATTCTGCGTACATCTTAGCCTGATTATGCAAAATGTGGTTACAGAATTATCAACAAGCTTTTAGAGTTGTTGGCAATTCTGTAGCTCTGCCTACCCCAAACTGGGAATAAAGGCGTGAGTTTATGTATGTATGTATGTAGTATTCTGCGAAATCATACATTTGGACAATTTATGATTATGCGTAAACAAGGGGAACCGTACTATGGGTACTAGACAACGATAAGTATACTTTATAGAGCAATACATACTTAAATATATACTTAAATACACACTGGCTCAGAAACAAATATTCGTGTTCATCCATCACACAAATATCTGCCCTTACCGAGGCTTAAAACAGTGTTACTACCAACTACGCTAACGTAAGTCAGCAGAAGACAACTCCGATATATTATAGGAGTGTTTACCGGGCACTTCGGGTTTAAACATCTCCTAGAAAAGATGGGCCTTTATGACAACACAGATTGTAGAATGTGCGGCGAAGAGGTGGAAACAATGAAACACTTATTGTGTGAATGTGACGCCCTCGCCGGAGTAAGAATGAAAATCCTCGGTTGTGGCTAACCAAAACCAAGCGATTTCAAGGCACTGCCATTACACTCCACTATCCGCTTTCTGGAAGGTTTTGGAGGCTGCATTGAATTAAGTGCTAAAAAAGAAGGGGTAACTACACAAAAGATCCCATAGGGTCGAAGTGTATCCGTAAGGACCCCGCCAATAAGATAAGATAAGATAACTACGCTAACGTAATGATGACGATGATTCTATTGATTTTATATCCACATGCACATCAACGTATAAAGTTTACCTAACATCGAATACCTATTCAATTTCAAATGCATCGACTCTATCCAATTGCGTGTCAAATATGAACACGTCACGCTTGAGAAAATGTAGTTGTGTGTTTGACGTGACGCCCGGAGTGTGACGTTGATTCAAATTGCCGGCGCGACCTAGTTCCGGAGCTCGCGCGGCGCTGACGCCAGGAATGTATACATTGCTGGTTTTTTTTCTATACTACGGAAACTTTATGAAAGGTAAAAGGTAAAAGGTAAAAGTATCGCACAGGTAAAGTTAAAAGGTGTATTATCGGGGTCCGTTAATTTGACCAAAATTTGGTTGTGAGGTTGTGACAAAAATATAATTTTACAAAGTTTCATTTCACAAAACCTTTTTGTGCTATCCAATTGCGTGTCAGATATGAACACGTCACGCTTGAGAAAATATAGTTGTGTTTGATGTGACGCCCGTAGTGTGGCGTTGATTCAGCTTGTGCGGCGGTCACACCAGGATTGTATACATTTCTAGATGAACTTTTTTTTTATACCATGGAAGGTTAAAAATCACATAGGTAAAGTTAAAAGGTTTTTTATCAGGGTCCGTTCATTGGAGCAAAAATACTATACGTTGTTTTTGATATTTTTTATGGTAGAGGGGGCATGGACATCTGCAAACGATTATACGTGTATATTACTTAGGTTACATGGGTTTATTAAATAAGTAGATAAGTTTAGTTATGACCATAAAAAAATTATATCATTTTACAAAGGAACTTTCATTTCGCAAGGAGGTCCATAATAATTTATTACTTAATTTTAGACATAAAAACAATTCCACAAATCGTTCAACGAACTATGACTGAGCACAATAACATTATGAAATGACTACCTAATTGTCAAATCTCATTTTTTTTGCGAAATGAAAGTTTGTAAAAATGTAGTTTGCCAAATAATGATTTTGTAAAATATTAGTGAATCGTTTTTATCATAAAAGTGTACCAAACATTGAATAATGACAACTATGAGCAGCCTCTTTCATGAATACCGTTTATTCTTTTTTAATATGACACTTTAAACTAAACAGCGTCAGTTTAAAGTGTTAAAAAAATGCAAAGATATCCAACAGTCGTTTAATCATATTAACTGTCCAACGCTGCTAAAACTTTAGACGTATCGTTCATGCCCAATTATCTGCACGCAATGTACAGCATCCACGATTTCCGTTTCCAATCAGTCCGCTGTCTGATTACCGCCTCTGATTTTGAAACTGAAATGCCAACCCTGAAACAGCGTAAGCGCACCCGTATCAAAGGCGCATGGGACCCTTTGGAGTTGAGGTGCACCTGAATTATTACCGAACAAGCCTGGCTGTTGAATTCGTTATAGGAAAATGATTTGAATTGTTTATTAAGAGAATTTGAACGGACACTGATCAATAATTAATGTTTTTTAGGGTTCCGTACCAAAATGGTAAAAAAGGAACCCTTATGGTGAGACTTCGTTGTCCGTCTGTCTGTCCGTATGTCACAGCAGGTTTTCTCAGCAACTATAAATGCTACAGCATAATGCTATAGTATGTTTACAAGAGATGGTAAGTGTGAGAAGGATGTCGAGAGGAGGGTGAATGCTGGAAACCAAATTAATGGGGCCCTGTACTCCTTTGTGAGCAGAAGGGGCGTTTCACAAAAAGCGCGACTGGCTGTTCACAATGGAGTGTTAATCCCTACTCTGATGTATGGTAGTGAATGTTGGGTGTGGCAGGACAAGCATGAAAGTCGTATAAACGCAGTTGAAATGCGCTCTTTGCGTAGTATGTGTGGTGTGAAACTGATTGATAGAGTAAGGAATGAAAAGGTCAGAGAGAAATGTGGACTAAAAGAAGATGTAGTGACTAAGATTGAAAAGGGCATGCTTCAATGGTTCGGTCATTTGGAAAGGATGGATGAAAGAAGATTGACGAAAGAGATATACAGAGCAAAAGTGAGTGGGAGGGTCGGAAGGGGCCGACCTAGGCGTACTTTTTCGAATCAAATCGGAGAAATACTGGAAAAGGGCCGTATCTTAAGTACCCGAAACCGACGTGCATGCATGACTCGATGTATGAATGTGGAAGAAGCGAAAGAGATTTGTCAAGATCGTAGCAGGTGGAAAGAAGTGGTCTCTGCCTACCCCTCTGGGAAACAGGCGTGATTTAATGTATGTATGTATGTATAAATGCTATTAACTTGAAATTTGGAATAGTTGTACAACTTGCTTGCCCGCATCTGTTTGTAGTAAAAAAGATATGAAATTATTTTTATAAATAATTGGTATGGGCGGTTAACAAATGAAAGTGGTTTGATTATAGCAAATGTGGTGTCATATTCCCCCTTCCCCCCGGACAGCCTTACGGTATTGACGTGCCCATAAACCGCGTAATTTTTTATTTATAAATAAAATAAATCTCTAAAATAGAGCATAAAAAAATAGGAGTGCATAGTACACCAGGAGTAAACTATCTTCAAAAGTGCGACGCGCGAGGATTCTACGAGTAACAGCAGTGTGATGTTCTCCTGGTGCTTTGAGACAGTAAGTCAAACTATTCCTAAGCAATAACATTGTACAGATAGCTAGCCAATCACCTAGCAGATAGCGCACGTGCCGCCAATCGCGAACAGAAAACGCACCGGTTAACGCTACACGCACACATAGATTTCGTTGCAAAGGTCAAGTTATACTGGACGGAAAGCTGTTTTCTGTGAAATCCTCGATCGCAGCAAAATTACCGTGACCTCCGCACCCTACTAGAGCGAAGTAAGTGCCGTGTATCTACTTAGGCTTCTGGTCGCCTGGTACTTACACATCGAATGCTCGTACAGAATGCCGCTTAACCCTACTCCACCGCGTTCAACTACCTCCCCACTTCCCGCTGTTATTGTCAATGAGGCATCAATCTCGGACACAGATGTTACGCCCGCTCAGCCTCCTGCAACGGCAAATGAACAATCCGCCGCGCGAGACTCTGATTCCATCTCTGAACTCAGTGGAAGTACTCGTAACAGTAAGCAGAGTATTAATTTGCGCCCCAAAAGAAAAAGGGAAATCGTTAACCAAGACAGTGAAACTGAGCTGCGTAGCCTAAAAGCGGAAATGCGTACATTATTCACGTCCCTGTCACAAACGGTCGAAACACGTTTTGATGAAATAAAGGATCAAAATTCCGAGTTGAGAACCAGTCTGCAGTTTATGTCTGACCAGTATGACTCTGTACTGGAAAAACTTACCTTATTAGAATCCGAAAAAAACAACGATAAAAAGCTTATTAAGCAACTCGAGGACAAAATTGAAATGCTGGAGCGTAAATCTAAATCTTCTGGACTAGAAATTCGGAATGTGCCTAATTCACGACAAGATAATAAACCAGAATCTAAACAAGAGCTTTGCGTCCTGGTCAACCATTTGGCCACGGCGGTAGGAATTCAGTTGAATAAGCATGAGATAAGAGATATATACAGAACAGTATCAAGCAAGGAAAGTGAAAAACCCATTACCATAGAATTTTGCAGCGTTATTAAAAAAGAAGAGCTGCTTTCTGCAGTCAAAAATTACAACAAAAGCAAACCCCGGGATGCAAAATTAAATACTGAACATTTTCAGGTTCTTGGGCCTAAAAAACCTGTTTTCATTTCCGAGAGCCTAAGCTTTAAAGCACAAAAGCTCTACTACCTAGCCCGTGAATTTTCTAGACAAAATAGTTACCAATTTTGTTGGACCTCCAGGGGCTCTGTTTATCTACGCAAGGCTGAGAAGCAACCGCTGATTCGCGTAGACAGCGAGTCCGACCTTGAGAAATGCAAAAACAAAGACTGACTAGCCTTACAGTATAATAAAAAAATTAAGTTATTTCAGCATGTTATTTTTAGTAATGCATTTTTTTCTTTTTATAAGTCTTATATAAAAACAGCTCACCCTCATTATTGTTGTATCGAACTGTTGTTCTCTTTTTCTACTTTTTGCCAAATAATTAATTGTACATGTTGCTGGTTTTTCATAAAAAAATACCTACTCTGTATAACACTTAATCTACAAATTCAGACACAAATACACATTAAACAATTCATACAAACTCGCAAAACACAACAATACGCACAAACAACCATCTTCAAATACATTTTAATTAGTACTAAAATTCGATTCTTTAGATAAAAATATAACATATCTTGACAATCTCGAGCTCTCGAAAAGTACAACTTGTGACCCTGAAAGTTGTACTAAATTGTTACCGCAACACAAAAGTTGCTTTAATCTAATTACACAAAATATACGCAGCGTCTCGGCCAATTTCCATAACTTGCTAGCACTGTTAACAAGACTTACTGTGGATTTCGATATAATTGTTCTCACTGAATGCTGGCTCTCCTGCAATCCAAACACACCGCATTTGGATGGGTATTACTCCTATACTACATTAAACAGAATAAACCAAAACGATGGTATAGTGATCTACGTAAGAACATCTGTGTCTAAAGTCATCGTGTCCGAACCTGCCTTTTATGACGCAAATTGCCTTGTAATACAAGTAGGAGAGGACACAGTTATACTCGCAATCTATCGGCCCCCCTCTTTCAGAGATATTACAAAATTCCTTAGCGCATTGGACCAAACCCTCTGTAATTTTGCCTCTTCTAAAACCATTATTATCGTCGGCGACATAAATATCGACATAACACCGAGCAATAACGACATTAACTCATCGGAATATCAAAACCTAATTGCTAGTCATGGATTGCTTCCAGCTCATAATCTACCCACGCGATTTAATACCTCTTTAGACCATGTTATTTTAAAAACCCATTTAGAAGCCCACACTTTTGTAGTTGATTCCTCTGTAACTGACCACTGTGCGGTATTTTTGGCCCTAGCTAAACACAAAACTATATATATTAATAAAACTCAAATGAAAACCAACTACGTAAAACTGGAAGTTGATATACAAAAAATAGACTTTACACCGCTGTACAATACAACTGATCCAAATGTTGCCATTTTGTACCTAGTAAATTCACTGAATGCTGCTCTCAACTCTAACTCAATAACTTACTTAGTTCCACATCGGCATAGGATTAAAAAACCATGGATAACGCAAGGTATACTTAGATGCATGAGGAACAGAGACAGGATGCATAAACAACATAAAAATACACCTGAAAATGAGAGTCTTAAAATTACCTACAAAAGGTACCGCAATTTCTGCAACAATTTGGTTAAAAAACTTAAGATTCAATACGAACGCGAGGAATTAAGAAAAGCTGGAAACAATACTAAAAAAATATGGGAGGTTATAAAAAATGTCACTCACACAGGCAAAATTAAAACGACTGCTCTTGAGTTGTTGGGTCCTAATACTGAAACATTTAATAAAGTTAACGAAGTCAACAACTTTTTTGTTGGGGTGGGAAAAAACTTAGCCAATAATATTATACTTCTGTCTCCGGAAAATAACCCAAATGCATTATTATCTACTGATCCACCCTCCAAGTCATTCGGGTTACTTGAGACTGACGCAACTGAAGTGGGATCAGTCATTAATTCACTGCGAAGCAACTGTGCTGTTGGCATTGATGGTATTTCTTCGGGTATTTTGAAGCAATTTCAGCATATTATTATTCCTCCTCTTACTTTTGTTTTGAATATGTGTTTAGCAAAAGGATGTTTTCCAGACTACTTTAAGAAAGCATTAGTACATCCAATACACAAGTCCGGGGAGAAAGACCGTGTTACTAACTATCGGCCAATTTCTGTACTGTCGTCCATGTCAAAAATACTGGAAAAGATCATGAATAGTCGTCTTAAACAATATTTAGAGCATAATTCCCTCCTGTCAAACAACCAGTATGGTTTTCGAAATGGGAAATCAACGAATGACGCTGTTCATGGTCTATCCGAGTTTGTTGTGGAAGCCCTGGACAAGGGTAAAAAATGTCTTGCTATATTCCTTGACCTGGCAAAGGCCTTCGACACAGTCTCGATCCCTAGACTTGTGTTAAGATTGGAACATCTTGGTATTCGAGGTACGCAGCTAGATTTATTCAAAAGCTACCTTACTGGCCGCAAACAATGCACTAAAATTGGAGATGTAATGAGTGATGAACAAGAAATTGAGTACGGCGTTCCGCAAGGGAGCGTTCTTGGGCCTACACTGTTCCTTGTGTATTTAAATGAGATGTGCAAGCTGCCCCTAGACAAAGGCAAACTTATTGCCTTTGCTGACGATACAGTCTTGCTTTTCACAGCTGACACATGGGAACAAACTTTTAGTGCTGCCCAGCTCGGATTTAACAAAGTCACAAATTGGCTCCGGAGTAACTTATTGTCCGTGAATGTTGACAAGACTAAATATATTACCTTTTCCATTCGAAAACCTGGTCAGCCATCACTAGATAGCCATAACATCATAGCCCATAATCACCAGTCAGCGCTCTCTTCTTGTACCTGCCCGAAACTAACCAGATCCGACAGGATTAAATATCTTGGCATACTAGTGGACGAAAAATTATCTTTTGGTCCTCACATAGATGCAGTCTGTAATAGGGTTAGGAAACTAATCTATGTTTTTAAAAATTTACGTCATGTTGCCGATGCAAACATTCTAAAAATGACTTACCTTGCGTTATGCCAGTCGACGCTGAGTTATTGCATCAGCTCCTGGGGTGGAGCCTATAAAACATACCTGATAAAGCTGGAGCGCGCCCAACGAGCGTTGCTAAAAGTAAGCCTATTTAAACCTTACCTCTTCCCTACTAATGAGCTCTATAAATGTTGTGAAGTTCTTAGCGTACGGAAACTATTTATCTTACAAGTCTTACTTAAGCAGCGCTCAGATGCCTGGCCTTACCTGACCACGGGGTCTCGTCGAGGCACACGTAATCTAGTTTTGCCTCTTTGTTCCACAAATAAAACCTCGTTTAGCCATAATTTTTATAAATTTATAGGACGACACATATTCAACAATGTGTACAACAAATTGGGACTCCATAACAAAAGTAGACACGAATACAAAACAACAATCACAAAGTGGCTTCTATCTCTCAGCTATGATGAAGCCGAAAACCTCCTACACCCCCTTAAATAAATATATATATTAAAATTTCCGTAGTTACGCGCTCTCCCTTTCTTGCACACACATCCTCGCATAGATACATACAAATACACAAATACGCAAACATACACACACACACACACACACATGTAAACAAGCACTATTGAATTGTAAGAAGTGTTTCCCTTGTATAAAATTGTTAACTGGCACTTACCTTACTTCTACTATTGGGATCTTCGTTTAAAAATAGTGACATCCTGGAAGACTGCCGATGCTTATAGCACAGGACTCATCTCCTATTATAAGCACTGGCCTTACCTAATTTTAGAAGGATCAAATGGTCTCCCTTATTATGTCTAAACAGTAAGGTGCAAACTATGTTCCTTCTGCTGTTAGCTATTAGCATGTATAGCTTAATTTAATCATCTTTTTTATGTATCCATGTTTTATGAAAATAAATTATTATTATTATTATTATTATTATATGAAAGGGCTCAATCGAAACAAAACTTTTTTTTGTCCTTCTGTTATGTACTTTTGATTTATACCCAAAATTTTACAAAAAATGACCGTTCCACCACTTATCTCTGAAGTTTATGAATAAAATAATCTGAAAAAAACCTGGCGTGTAGATAATTATTTATATTTTGTGGGAAAAATAAAATGAAGTGTTAATTATTTACAGTTTTTGAGAAATAACAAAAAAAACTTTGATAATCTATTTTTCTCAAACATGCCATGAAATATTGATGTTATGTTCCTTATAATAGGCCGCCAAATATGACGTTTCAGGTGCGGCTAGGACAAGAGGTCGTTTATGGAATTTCATACAAATCGTGCAGGCCTAGGCCGACAAAGTCCTCTTTTTTAATTTCCATTCCACATAAATTTGTGGCACAGGCATCATGACATTCTGCCACTAAACGTATTAAAAAAACAAAAAACGATTTTATCTTTATTTTAGTGTAAACATGGCAGCTGTGTTTTTTTTTTGGTAATCGCCTGAAGGGCCAAATACAAAAGTCCTTGCTTTTGTTTGCTTCTTGCTTTAATTACTTTAAGAAAAAAGGGCAGAGGTGAAAATCCCTTCCGGAGACCTGGGAATGGAGGGCCCAGGTACTGCCGGGCTCGCACCGGCTAAAAACACCAATGCCCATATTATCAACTAGAATTTAGACTCCCGCGGATACTACCCCAGCCAGTGCTGAAAGGCCGGAGGAGAAAGTCCTTCCTCCGTGCTGCGTGTGCTCGTGGCGGCTGTGTTTATGAACAGGCTAGCTGTTTTTTTTTTAAATATACTAAGCCGTGCATCCGACCAAAGCGTTTGCATGTTTATCTAAAGTACTAGGAGAACAAAGGTAATTAGGGTGCGTACCGCAACTTAGATCGCAGGCGCTGCTCTGCGGGGCACCGGCGAGCGTGGTTGACTGAGCACTGTAGGTTACTTTTAATGTTTATGCACTCCTAGTAATTTGACTTTGTAATTTTTTTTTTTTTAATGAAATTATTATTATGTTTGATGTTTGAGAAAAGCACTATACATACCTCGGCGGGAAATATGGGTTGCCCGCCTCAGACCTATCCGGCCTCGCTTTGCTCGGCCGTCTATATGTCTTCGGCCGGCAACCCCTTTTGTCCCGGCCTCTGTAGTAATATACTATTCAATTTAGCCTAGTCGAAATGGACTTTATTGCATGGAAAATAAAGTTCATAACTAAATGAGTATTTTCTTTTGCGGCTACCAAGCGTATTATCTTAAATACGGAACCCTCGGTGCGCGAGTCCGACTCGCACTTGACCGGTTTTTTAAATAGAATTTTTAATGGTGTTTTGGGAATATACAGGATTTTTGAAGTTTAAATTATGTCTTACGGATATTATGGCTTTATAACTCTATCTGCCTTATAATACATCAAAATAACAGTGATTTCAATTCACGAAGTCGCACCCCGCCATTTTAAATTCAAATTCAATTTAAATGAACTCTGCTTAACAGCGTCAATGTATAGTCGACCAAGAAAGTCCTTTACCACTTTTGGACCTTAACGTCATACAAATAAAGTCGAAAAATGATAATGGATTTTCTTGGTCGACTATACGTAAAATTAAGTAGAGGGACGTGACTTCTTAGATTGTTAACACTATAGTCAGAATCCATTGTATTTTTCTGTACAAGTTCTAAAATAAATAATTTCTTATCTGTCCAACTTTCCCTCCCTCTTGCCCTCTATCTTTCTCCAACACCACATTTCAGGCTTCCAGATTCTCTCATAATTTTTGTGTTAATTTCCACGTCTCACTTCTATAACTACGCGTGACACATTCGCCCTTTCCCACGTCCAGTCAACCCGTAATCGGGCCGGTGCAGCAGCTGATCAGGCCCAAACACTCAAGCGCCGCAAATATTCGTCATCATTAAATAATTACGAATTTGTGGCGCTTGCAGTGGAAACCATGGGACCTTGGTCAGCTGATATGAAAAGCTTTATTAAGGCCCTGTCCTCTCGGCTCATAGAATCCTCCGGAGATCCTAGAGCTGGTGCTTACCTCTCCCAAAGGATTGGGCTAGCTATCCAGAGAGGTAATGCAGCCAGTGTCATGGGCACCATGCCGCGAGCGGACCTGATAGAAGGGGTGTTCTTTTTTAACCGACTTCAAAAAAAGGAGGAGGTTCTCAATTCGTCGGGGTTTTTTTTTTATGTATGTTCCCCGATTACTCGAAGACCACTGGACCGATTTGAAAAATTTTTTCGTTGTTCGAATGGGTATACTTTTTTGTTGGTTCCATTGTCACCACGTCAGGATTTGATGATGGGATCATGGAGAAATCAAGAGAACTCCTCAAATATTATAGGCACCCCTATAGCGATTTTGGTATTTTTCACTGTAACTCATGCATTTGCTTTTGAAAAGTACTATATGGTGAAGTGGAACTGATGATGAAGACCACAGATGGCCACCGGAACTCCTTAACGGTACCTATTTCAAGGGTGGCGATAAGATATTTCGATAAAGGTAGTTGAGCGACTATGACGAAGCACATTTAGCTTTAAATATGACTATGACATTCCCGCGGCGTTGTCTGCGGCGAGCTTGAAATGTTCTATAGTTTCTCATTTATATTTAGAAGTGGAGCTACGTAACAGCATAAATAGGATCACTAAAAAGTATAAAATAAAATAAATGTTAATAAAAACAAAAACCCGCCTTCAAAAATGCAAAAAATAACTTCTTTTAAAATGGAAGGTCAGTCCAACTGAAGTCGGCGTCCCACAATGTTTTAAACCAAAAGCCGAATGCAGTTGGACTGACCTACCAGTTTAAAAGAAGTTATGGGGGTGTTCTTTTTATAGTGGTGGTTATTATTTATATCTTTAATATTTGAGTAGCTTAGGTTAATTTTAATTTTAATACGTTTAGTTTTAATTTTTAATTGTATTAATGTTGAATTCTGTACTTAGTTGGATGTAAATAAAGTCACTAATATAATCTATCTGTAATATTCATCGATGTGTGTATGGTTCATTCCAATAGAGTTGTCTTATTTAGTAAACACTTTTATAACCTCAAAGTGCTCCATTTTCGCCTAAAATAACAATTATGTTGTAAAAAAAACTATCCATGATTTAATCAGGAAAAAGGATAACGGGCTTTTTTGCCAAAAATAATAAATTTTGAGGTTATAAAAGTTTTTACTAAATAAGACATGTCTATTGTAATGGACTTTACGTATATTCCCAATGGACTCCATAAGGGCTGGACCGATATTGATGAATTTCAGGCAATCTTCAAATTAACCCAGCAAGGTGATCCTGTGAAGTTTGATAGATTCGGATGAATATAAAAAAAACGTCCGAGCAACACTGAACACGAAATGTTTAACACTTACGGCTCGCTCCGCTTCATTTTATGTGAGTCTGTAACACCTGTATATAAACCAAAATGTATTATACATAAAACCCTTCCTCTTGAATCACTCTGTCTATTGATGAAAACGGCTTCAAAATCCGTTGCGTAGTTTGAACGATCTAAGCGGACAGACAGACGGACAGACGGCGGGAAGCGACTTTGTTTTATATTATGTAAACACATACCCCTTACTAATAAACGTTGAGTAACAGTGGTATATAGACCCGTTATCTTGTCGCAGTGACATCACTATTTTGTAGGGATTGAATGTTTTTTTTATCGACCATCTCTATATCGATGTTTGTAGTTTATATTATTCAACAAAGCGATTTATTTTTTACCTTTTAAATCTCTGCTCAATTTCAATATTGCGTAGGTATTAAAACTTCTTGATTACAAATAAGTAGATATCCTCATAAGTATCGTATCTCGTAGATGCAATAACCTTATGTAATGATTGTGGAAAAACTAAGATAAACAGTTTTAACTAACAAACACACGCGACTTTTATTCCCATTATTTTTTATCACATTTTCAGTAGTTATTGTCAGTGATATGACATATATAACTTTAAGCACAATATCATCGACATTTAGATAGTCGATAAAATAAACATTCAATCCCTACAAAAAAACGACGTCATTGCGACAAGATAACGGGGTCTAGTGGTATAGCTATACAATGTTTTGTCCTTATCTGTCAAATTCAAATGTCACAATGACAGATAAGGACAAAACATTGTATAGCTATACCACCGTTACTCAATGTTTATTAGTAAGGGGGTTAAAGTATTACCCCCTTACCTATAAACGTGGAATAACCGTGGGGTGTTATGCCATGCTTTGTCACTTTCTGTCAGATGCAAATGTCACAATTACAGATAAGGACAAAGCATGGCTTAAGCTACCTCAGGGTTATTCCACTTTTATAAGTAAGGTGGTTAAACATCATATTCAGCGTCACAAGTCCGTTTTAATCATTCCGTCTCAGTTATCTAACTGATGGCCAGCTAAAACGAACTGAGAAAGCTATATAAACCAGAAATTATCCGACAAAACACGATGATCAATATTTGTTTAATTTATCGGCTCTTATTGATTTTCAAAATTATATTACGAATTGCGTTAGCTCTAAATGACATTCCAATTTCCTGGAACGGAGGCACCACTGGAAAGCCACTCCTGTTTACAGAATAAATTACTTCTATTGAATTCAGACCGTTTGAGACCGCGCTGTATTACAGTACAGTTCGTTTTGAACTAAAATAAATATGAATAAGTCGGTTAGAATTTTCCCGTTATTCCTTGATAATATAGGAGAGTTGAGGCTGAAAAGACAAATCAGCAACTTTTATGAAGTGGCTAAATGAGACCTTCTTGATGAGACCTTATATAGATAGAACCTCCGCGACATAATTTCAACGTTTCAAAGGCTCTATTCTAACCGGTAAAAAAAAAAGTTTGACGATTGATTATCGAATACGCTAACTTATTAATACGGCACAACAAGTCTTTTATGGAATTGCGTTTCTTTCTTTAAAAAATAATTTATTTCTCATTGTTTTCAATAGTTTATAAATCATAAAGATCACAAAACTTTATATTTTTTTATTGTTGCTCTTGGGTTGTTATACTTTTTGGATTAGATTTAGTGTAGCAAATATTATATCTCTGGTGGAAATTACATACCAGACTACGAATAAAACATCTCTCGTGGCAACTACATATACTTGGTTTTACCCTTGTTCTGTAAACTCATTTCAACGTATCACTTCGCAGAATTTTCGTTTCAAAGAAAGCTACTTTCTGCTGAACCCGTGTCGATTTTAGTTTGTCTTGTGACGGTTACAAGTCTACCCGAACCTAACCTACATAAATAGATATTTAAGATAACCCCTTAACTGAGGATTGATAAATAATTATCGGTTTAAAAATGCATATCATCGGCCTAATCGCAAACCTCGTAACTCAATCTGACCAAATTTTACAGGAGGCACAAAAAGCGGCGGTCGACAAATGGCGGTCGGGAGTTGCGAGGTTCTCTATTTTGCTTTTTAAACGTAAACGGTTTATTTTTGGTATTTAAGAGTTTTGCCGTTAGATGCGTTCAGAATAGAAATACCTAAAAGTGAAAAAACATGATTTTCAAAAAAAATGGAGTTACGAGGTATACGATTGAGGCCGACGATATCGCAAACACAAAATAAATAAATGTTTGATTGTTTCTCTTGCGTTGTTATACGCTTCGGATTAGATATAGTGTGGCAATTTACCCTCCACACTAATAATACATCTGTCCACACCTATCTCTAGTGGTATTTACACACCACGCTTATACATCTCTGGTGGCAACTACATAACACACTTAGCCGCAGCGTATATTTAAAAAATTGGATTAGTTATTTTGCCAATTTCTCTTCAAGATAGGTCGAGTCGATACTGGCACATTGCCTTATAACTATTAAAATCTGGCAACATCTTAGACAATTTAGTCCGTAAAATTCTGGTTTAGTGTCCCTACCCCGAGAAAAAGGCCCCGCAAAGTCTACAAGCTAAGTCACGATCCAATTTTCAATATTGTGGGCGTGACTCCGTCGCGTGATATTCAATTTCCTTGAGTTGCTGGTGCCCTGGTATAGTACTCGTATTTTCAGCGTTACTTTGGACGATTGGAAATCCTCCAAGCGTAGTCAGTACTTCTTTTATAACAAAAAAAAAATTCACTGCGAGTCAGACTCCTTCACTGAGGATTCCGTAATTTATTGGTTTAAAAATGTGGTTCTAGAATAAATTATAGATTTTGTGTTAGAACTGTATAACTTACCCCGAAAACGCACTTTCCCCGTAGACGCATTTGCCCCTTAGACGCTTTTGGCCTATAGACACACTTGCTTCCTTTTTAAAAGGCATACAAAAGGTAAACTGCTTCTGAGACCAAAAATATGTCCCACATGACGTTATTTTTTCACGTTGCTTGTATGTTTGTTGTGTAATGGCTGCCACAAACGATCAGTCCGACTGACAGGCCGAGAGGAACGCAGTTGTTTGTTAGAATGAGAGACGTATATAACTTTCTCATTCTATCAAATAGCCGCGTCCCTCTCGGCCTGTCAGTTCCACTGATCGTCTGTGGCGGCCCTAAGGATAAGAAAACCAGTGAAATTACTAGCATAGAGGCATTCCATCTTAGTCCTCAGGGTTGGCAACGCTTAGACAGTCTTAGTATTGCAATTTCCTTCTTTGGGCGTTAACATATCGTGACTACTTTAGAAAAAACTCGTATCTGATGTTTCGAGATGTATGAGTTTGAACTTAATTAACTTCAAGTTTAAGTTTAAAATTGTAAGTCACGAATATGAGGTACGAGGTTTTTTCAAAGCAATGACGATATTGTAAATAGCCTCTTAAAACCTAGTGGTTGGGGAATCTTCTGCCTAGCGCCGGCTCTGCCTTGGCCACAGTTTGTTTGCATTGGAGATGCGCCGGGAGCGTGCCTGCTCACGACGCGATGCAACGCTGCGATCAATCGTATGTTTGTCCGGCAGCTGGCTCTGCGGCAACTTTCTTGTTGTTATTCTTTGGTGTAATAATATTAAACTCTTCAACGCCTTTAGGAGAGCTGTTAAGCATTTTTGAGTAGGGATTTGAGGCACTGTGGTAAGTACAGTACTTCTTTAATGATATTTAAATACAAAGAAGCAGACCTGCACCCTGGCTGGTGACAGGTGTCATTTCAGTGTAGATGGCGCTGGTTATTATGAAACCCAGTGACGTATCAGAGTGTTCACTTTGCAATGTATACCGAATTGTCTCCTGTCACGTATCGTTATCAAGATGGTGAAATAGGGGACAGATCTGCGTCTTTGTATTTAAATACTAGGGTATTGGGGCTAGATTGCGTTTTTATGACAAATAACACTTTAACCCAGATAATAATGGCGATCCCTTCTTTCAGAGCTAATATCTCTTAAACGGCCCAACCGATTTAAATAAAACCTATCTAAAAACAACCGCGAGAAAACCTGCTTTTAAATTAAAAAAAACGCATCCAAATCGGTTCACCCGCTTAGGAGCTACGATGCCACAGACAGATACACAGGTACACGTATCAGACTTATAACGCCCCTCTTTTTGCGTCGGGGGTTAAAAATAGGTTTATTGTGCGTTTATGAAGAAGGGAGTAGAGGTTTAGTAAAAAAATTAAACGCCATCTCCTCAGTCCTGGTACTGCTGAGGTGGACATCCGTATCCGTGAGTGCGGCTCTATTCAACACGGTAAAAACAATATCGTATTTGATCTGTTATCGTATTGTCAACGTTTTGATAGCTCTTATTTTCTTGAGAGTAATGGCGGCTGACGTCATAACAATACCATAACAGGCAAACTACGATATCGTTTTTACCGCCTAGAATACCGCCCCAGGGGCTCTATTCAAGACGGTAAAAACAATATCGCATTTGATCTGTTATCGTATTGTCAACGTTTTGATAGCTCTTATTTTCTTGACAGTAATGGCAGCTGACGTCATAACAATACCATAACAGGCAAACTGCGATATCGTTTTTACCGCCTAGAATAGAGGTGCTAATCACTCTATCCCAATACCAATGAAATTAAAATTTAATGCTTCTAGTTCCATTAATAAAACGTTATCGTTTAAAAACCGTTAAAGAGTGCAGAGAAGCATCAAAAAAGATTTAGCCGCTGAATGCGCGTAAAACGTGCATTTTACAACGCTAAGCGCAGAGATAATTCTAAAGCGAAATGAATATTCGGAAGGTAGCTAAATGTGCTGTGAATTTGTTGTCAGCCGGGAGATAAGCACGCGCGCTTCCTGGAGGCTTGCCGGGGCGCAGAGCACTTCGATCTAACAGAGACTGTCATTAAATCTATTATATAAAATGCTAAGCTGATTGTTGATATATCAACGCACAGCCCAGACCGCTGGACCTAGAGACTTGAAATTTTGCACATAGGTACCTTGTATAGTGTAAAGATCCACTAAGGAAGGATTTTTGGAAATTCCACCCTTAAGGGGGTAAAATAGGGGAAAAACGTTTGTATGAAAGTCCGTCAGTTTTGAAGTTAGACGCTTCAAATTTTGCGTTTAGGTTGGCGATTGAATTTTAACATATACGTGTCTCAGCGTTTTTGATAATTTCAACCCCGAAGGGATGAAAAGGGGTAAAACGGATTGTTGATATATCAACGCACAGCCCGAACCTTATTACCTAGGGACTTGACATTTTGCACATAGATACCTTATATAGTGTAAAGATCCTCTAAGGAAGGATTTTTGGAAATTCCAACCCTAAAGGGATGAAAATTTATATGAAAGTCCGTCAGTTTTCGTTTAAGTTAGACTATTCAAATTTTGTGTTTAGGTTGAAAATTGAAAATTAATTTATACGTGTTTCAGCGTTTTTGATAATTTCATCCCCGAAGGGATGGAAAGGGGTAAAACTGACTGACTGATCGATCAACGCACAGCCTAAACTGCTGGACCTAGGGACTTGAAATTTGAAGGGAATATTCCTTGGGGTACACTAAGAAAGGATTTTTCGAAATTCATCCCCTAAAGGGTTGAAATAGGGGGTAGAAATTTGTATAGGAGATTAGTTATTTTTAAAATAAGCAATTTGGAAATTGGTATTTTGGCTACTGTTTATAAATAAAAAATACTTCTTTCAGCGATTTAGAAAAAACTACCCCTAAGGGGGGTAAAAGGGAGTTTTAGTTTGTTCCTCCTTCACGCTGCAATGGCGGTGGATGGATTTGGATGAAATTTAGAATGGAGATAGCTTATACCCTGGATTAACACATAGGAAAATCCCATCCCGGAAAATTTAAAGGTTCCCGAGGGAATAACGACAATATCTTTGGTGTTTTTTGAAAAAGTCATTATGGGTGTCGTTCTCTTAGGTTGCGTTGACCCAGATTTCGAAAATGATATCAAATTTGGGATTCAAAATGGCCGCCATAATGTTTATTGAAAAAGTCGTCATTGGTATCGTTTTCTTACATTTTGGGGACGTAGATTATGAAAATGATGTCAAATTTAGAATTCAAGCTGGCGGCAATTATGTTTTTTGAAAAAGTTGTCACGGTTAACATTTTCTTAGTTTATGGGGACGCAAATAATTACTAATATAGAATATAAAGTAGAAAAAGCGGAGGAAAATCTACCTTAGATAAACTTATATTTAAAAAATATGATAAATTACTGAAAAAAGGTATAAATAAATCCCAACAAATAAGTAATTGTAAATATATCCTAACAAATAAGAACAAATGTAAAGCAACCTGGAATATTATTGCCTCACATATATCAAAATTAGAAAATAGAAATGACATTAACCATTTAAAAATTAACAACAAGATATTTACCAATCCGCACGATATTTGTTCTATTTTGAATGATTATTTTATTGAATTTAATAATGTAAATGTAGTTAAAAACAGGAAATCGAAAATTTTTGTTGAAAAAAATCCATTCACAATGTTCTTAATGCCAGTAAGTGAGAATGAGGTTTATAAACTTATCATGTCATTGAACAACAGCAAGGCTTGTGGCATTGATGATGTTTCAACTAAAGTACTTAAGTTAACTGGTTTACTTCTTAGCCGCCCTCTTGCTCATGTGATTAACCTATCTTTTAGTCAAGGATACTTCCCTGAACAACTAAAGCTATCTATTGTGAAGCCAATATTCAAAAAAGGGGTTCGCGACGACCCAGGCAATTACAGGCCTATTACTATTGTCCCTATCTTATCCAAAGTTGTTGAAAAGGCTTTCATTGTTAGATTAGGGAACTTTTTGGCGAAACACAATATCTTACATCCAAATCAATATGGCTATCGAAAAGGTTTCAATACAGAGTTGGCATGTTTTAAATTTGTTAAGTACGTGACCGAATCCATTAATAATAAATCGCCGGTTATGTCAATATTCCTTGACATGACCAAAGCATTTGATCTTGTGGACCACTCGAGGCTTCTGCAAAAATTAGATGCATATGGAATTAGAGGTATAGCAAATGACTGGCTTAAAGCCTATTTAGCTGACAGAAGGCAATGCACGGAAATGACTAAAATTGTTGAATGTGAAAATAAAATTCATAAGAATGTCTATAGGTCATCTTTTCGCAGTGTTATTTCAGGAGTGCCTCAGGGTAGTAACTTGGGCCCATTGTTGTTTTTGTTGTTTATAAATGACCTTCCAAAAGCTGCCGGGCCCAAATCCATACTCTTTGCTGACGATACAACAATCATAATTAAAGGTGATAATCTGTGTACATATGAGTCAAATATAAATGAGGCCTTGATTGATGTGAGGGACTGGATAAGTAATAACGGCCTACTTTTAAATTTTAACAAAACTCAGTATATGCAATTTCACTCTTATCGGGCAACTCTTTCTCAATTTAATCTTAATATTAACGACATTGCATTGCAAGAAGTAAAAAGTATAATTTTTTTAGGTTTAAACATAGATTCATTTTTGAATTGGAAAAATCACATTAACTCAATATGTCTTAGGTTAGATCGCTTCATATTTGCATTGAGGAAACTAAGAAGATGTGTTTCCGTTGAAGCCGCTCTTATGGCATACCATGGTCACGTGTCATCCATTCTCGCTTACGGTCTCATATTATGGGGAAATTCTGTAGAAGTGGAAAGAGTATTTAAATTACAAAAAAAATGTGTTCGAGCAATAACAAACTCTTGGCAAATCTGTAGTTGTAAGCCTATTTTTAAACAACTGAACATTTTACCTTTGCCTTGTCTGTATATTTGGAAGATTTGCAATTTTGCCAAAACATTTCCTGATCACTTTACTGTTCGTTCAGCTATGTATTCATGTAATCATAGATCACAATATAAGGATCTCCTGCATCAGCCGCGCTGTAGGACGGACATTTATAAAAAGAATGCATACAATATGTGCATTCTCATGTTTAATAGCTTGCCGGGCCAAATTAGAGCACTTGAAGGTAAACAGTTTTCTATAACCTTAAGGAAGTGGCTTCTAAATTGCTGTTTCTATAGTGTTAAGGATTTTATTAATCATGAGCATAAATGAGATGTAACTATAATTATTGATGGGTGACTTGTACCCTTTTTTTTTTTTGTGTGACAATGAAGATTTGCATGCTGTTTTATAACTGCTGGAAAGGTGAAAAAACAATATTTATTTTAAGATCTGTAACTACCCTTTTTTGCAAATAAATGAATTATTATTATTATTAATAAGATTAGTAATTATTTGTCAAAATTGCGCAATTGAATAATTTATTTCTCCTATGGCTTTTGCCATCCAGTGTGACAACATGAGACAGGCTTTGTACCTACATTCAGTTTTGTTAGTCTATATCAAAAGGAGCGGTGTCAGATTGAAGTTGTCAGCGTTGACATAATTATCCAGATTTTAATTTTTTTTCCGCTATTTTCAATACTATTCACTATTCACGGCGTATTAATTCTCCGGCTGTTATTTAATATTAGGGCGGTTATTATGATCACTTGAAAATAATTACGGACAGGTATTTATTTAGTTAATTTTTTTTGTTGGAAACGTGTCAATTGATGTTTAAGCTACTGTTTAGTACATTTTACATAAAAAAAAAATCGGTAAAACTCCCCCGAAGGCGATAAATGGGGAGTAGAAATTTGTATGGGAGATATCGAAATGGCTACATTAGGGAATTGATATTTAAATAAAATATACTGCTTTCAGCGATTTAGAAAAAACTACCCCTAAGGGGGTAAAAGGGGGTTTTAGTTAGTTACTCCTTAACGCTGCAACGGCTAGATGGATTAGGATGAAATTTAAAATGGAGGTAGCACCCTGGATTAACACATAGAAAAATCCCATCCCGGAAAATTTAAAAGTTCCCGAGGGAATAACGACTATGTTTGGTGTTTTTTGAAAAAGTCATCGTGGGTGTCATTTTCTTAGGTTGCGTTGACGCAGATTTCGAAAATGATATCATATTTGGAATTCGAAATGGCCGTCATGATGTTTATTGAAAAAGTCGTCATTGGTATCACTTTCTTACATTTTGTGGACGCAGATTATGAAAATTATGTCAAATTTAGAAATCAAGATGAGATCTTTTTTAAAAAGTGGACGTAATTGTCATTTTCTTAGGTTTTGAGGACGCAGATTTCGAAAATGATGTGAAAGTATAGGTAGTAATTAAAAATGGCAATTCAATTATGTCTGTCGTCTGTCTGTTTGTTCCGCTTTCATGGATTAACCGCGGAACCGAATTAGATTAATGGGCATTGGGTAAATTTGTTTGAGGAATATTGTCTTTTTTTTCAGCGGGCACGGATGATGTTTGGGAGTTCCGCCATTTATAATGATAGATACCTACATTATAATTAGTATTAAGACTCATAATATAATATATGTAATATTGATCTATGATGGATATTTTAAGAGCAACCAAACTATCATGGGAGGGATGGTGCTTTGAGACGGCGAATTTAGACAGATTCTCATCTACCGGTGATAACTAGGGGCACACCAGCGGATAAAATAAATGCATTTCGGCATCTACGATATGGGTATATATATAAAAAATATACCTCACTACAAATATGCCAGGAATTACGAGTACACCATGATACACAGTCGGGTCAATATATACGGCAGCTCTATTAAAAATTGGCGAAGATCGTATGGCGAGAGATAGTAACGATTTGAATACATTAAACCGCGAATTCTGTAATATTGTACAAAACACAGATGATCTAAAAAATAACGTGTACCCCGATCTAAAAAACAATATAAAGAATAGAGAATGTTTGTGCGAGAGGGCGATATTAGCACCGACAAACGAAATTGTTAGGCGGATAAATATAAAAATATGTCTCATGTAGAAGGCGATGTTGTCGAGTATCTCTTGGTAGACAATGTCATAGACACAGAGCAAGTCACGTCCTACCCTTAGAGTTCCTGAACTCTTTCGAGGTATCGGGAGTGCCCTCCCGTAAGAGTTAATGGTGAAAGTTGGTGTCCCGGTAAATTTCGAGCTCAATATTACATGTGTTTGAAAGATCATTCTTGCCAGGGAGGACGTCAAACTATAGAATTACTTAAAACTATTAATTTACTTAACTGCGATAAACGAGTTCTACGGGGACGAAGTCGCGGGCAAAAGCTATTAACTAAATAAAAAGCAAGCATTATAGCCTCGTAAAGCCCACGTTAAATTTCACTAAGTAGTTCAAAAAAGAATTTTGTGTCGGTCAACTAAAGTCAAAAGTCACTTTGACAAATGTCCTAAACTACACTCCTTTTTTTACACGACTGCCCCAAAAACGGAGTGTAATGTTTTCAGGGTTCATGTTTGTATGTATGCATGTGAGTTTCTTTATTCCACTATAACTTTTAAATCCCTTGACCGATTTAGATGTGTGAGGTATCGTTAGAATCCTTACGTCATCCCGGGTGACATAGGATACCTAAACTGTTAAAATTGAAAATTAACAACAATGGCAAAATGACAATTATTAATATATGTAAAATGCAAAGTGCAGTCGGGTTTTTAAAGCTTGCTTTTCATATAGTTATTGTTGAGTAGTCGTGTAAAAAATACCTACTAAATAAGTAGATAAATAATCACATAAGATTATACGTACACATTCATACATAAGCCGTTTAACTTTCCTGGATTGTTATAGAACTAACCTAACCTAACCTACAGGTTCTGTAAGTATCTCTTTAAACACTTTGAAAAGTAAATGGGTTCAGAGAAAAATGATTTTTGGACAAATGAAAATTTTGGACATACGAAACAGCGGACAAAAGTTTTTCGAAACATCAATATAGGTTACCGCCCATACACATAACCAGTTAAGGCCATAGGACGATGGTGTCATTAAAAAAAACATTTTGGGGGCTTGTTTAGTGATAATATGAAATGTATGAAGATGAAAATTTCCATACTATATGCGGTAACGCTTCTCTCCAAACCTAGTCCGAATTTTACGATTTTTGAATATGTTGCAGATATTCTGAAAAACAAGGTCTGTACGTTTTCGTTGCAAAACGTCATGTGGTTGCCTGGTTAGAATAGTGCCACTCCATGTCTTCCCGTGGATGTCGTAAGAGACGACTAAGGGAATAAAGGCTTGTAGTACTGTTAAGCGATGGGCTTGCAACCTGTCACTAATACACTCGTAAACATCTTAGCCTAATTGTGCAAAACATGGTTACAGAATTATCAACAAATTTTCAGAGTTGGTAATTCTGTAGTTCTGCCTACCCCACTTTGGGCATGAAGGCGTGAAGGTATGTATGTGTATGTACGTCATAAAACGGAAACGTACGGAAACTGCAACATGTTCAAAAATCGTGGAAATCGGACTTGATTTAGAGGGTAAGAAACTTTAGTGCCGGGAGCTAAATCTGTATGGAGTATTTTTCGACAGCTACTCGATATAAGCATCGCTTCCAATCCTCTATTCGTCAAAAAATCTTATGCAGCACCTGCCTTAGCATACTCTGTGGCAGCACACCGGTTATCTACATCGCAGCCTGCACAAACACACAGAGTAGGTACTAACGTGACGTGACATCTTTCTCTGTTTTGACGGCAAATAGACCGGATACAATCTGTTGACAGGACTCGCAATTGTGCCCGCAATAGTCGAAGATTTTGTGCCGTGTTCCACAGATTATAAGGGTATATCTAACACGGGTTGGAATCTTCCTCATCCACTCTCCCACGTTACTGATTTGTGACGTCATTGGTACTTTGGGAACATGATGAGCTTAGTTCATAAGGTATCCTATACAGTTCACTTAATTGAATGATGTTACGAAGCGTGAATAGCTTACTCGTTAATGTTTCTTTATCTGTAGGTAATTTTTACATTCATTCAATAATATCAAATAAAAAAATATGAAATAACTTGTCGCTGACGGAAAAAATATTGGATTGATTAACGTTGACATCTGACAAGAATATAATATTCTTCATATAGTTTATTAACGGAAAATAACGCGTACAATTGTTGTTAGTCTTTTTCTCTACTCGTTGCTACTTCCATTCCACTTACACCATAATCCCACCCACTTCAAAATTTCAATCACCGGTTTTTGGCAAAATATTAACAGGGACCGCAAAAAGAATAAAATTCCTAACGCCAGTCGTGTTGTTAAGTGGTGCAAATTGACCGTGAAGAACGACACATTGCTTCCTTTTTCCTAGGCACCACGAAGTCGGTCTACCTTCAACACACTAATAGGAACAAAGCTCTGACTAAAACCGGAGCCTTCACACAACGGAGAAGAGTTTGTGCACAAAACAGATAGGTACAGAAGTAAATCACATGTATGTACTTCACTTTTCATACCTACGCTCGGCGGTCGCTCTAGGGTTGTCAACTATAGCTTATGCACAAAACACTTTCGTGGTAGTGGCACTCGTATCTAGTTGTAACAAAACAATAAACCTACCTTCTATTACAATACAAAAAGTTTACAGAGCAGAAACGTACAAAATTTTACGTTTGTCAATGTTCACTATGGAAATTCCCTAATAACTTCTAAAGGATTACCCTAGTTACACAATTTCCATTGCCCCATCCGTTTTAGACCTAATTTTGTTCCATAATTGCACAAAAAAGTTCACAGGCGCGTGTCTCAAACGAATGTCACTCGCGCTCGCACAGGTCCCAACCGGTCCGAGATATCGTGTCCGTGAGCAGTGTCTATGTGTGCGTCGCTCGAGCGCAGTTTGTATGTAGATTGACTTCTGTACCTATCTATTTTGTGGTTTGTGTATCAACGGCTGTGGCCGTGGTTTCATGTAACTCGGTTTACGTATTAGGTCCTTAGGTGTTTTATGTTGCATCACATTATCAATACGAAATTTGTCTCTCTGTCCAACCAATTGTAATGAATTTTGGTATGGAGCTTGAGCCGTGGTGGGAAAGGACATTGAGTACTTTTTAAACCAGATTTTTTTGTAGATTACTGAGGGTTACCACGATTAACAAATTCTAAGTGGATGCAGTGTAAAATCTAATAGTAAATGTATTCTAGTTTTTTTTTGTGATCGTCGAATAAATGTTTCTATTTCTATTTCTAATATACAGATAAATAGACCACCGGATCCAAGTCAGTTCTTCTCAAAGCTTTATAACCCGACTGCGCCAATAAGTCCGTGTAAATGCGATCAAAAATCAAATCTCCAGTCAAGCTATTAAACTATTGAACAGATTTACTAAATGGTATATCATTTCATACGTAGACAACAAGTGTGCCAGGATGCCACTACAAATTCAAACACCCAAATTTAGAAAATTTGCCCAATCCTAGGGCAAACTTTAGCGGTCAATAAACCTTATAGTTCCCGAGGAAATAGCGGTAAATAAGGTTCTACAAGGACAGATGTACAGTCAGGCGCTAGTAGTATTATAAACGAGAAAGTATAATGGCTAAGTATGAACGGCTTCACAGGAATATCGCTGCATGTGTAAAGCACCTTGACATGATTCGACTATGGTAAAAATGCCACATGTCATTCACTTCATGCGTTTATCCCAGGACTTATTTTAACCATGGCTATAGTATCGTATTTGTCATTCACTTCTTCTAATTATCCCAGGACTTATAAGTTAAGGAGGAGGATGTTTTCTTCTGGTTTAGGACCATTTTTGAAGAATTAGAATGCAAGCGGCAAATCATGTAACAGTTTTTTGACCCTGCAGAATGTGGATCTGCCTCTCGTCATTCCGAAATTTGAACCCGAAGTATGCTTATATGCGTATACCGGAAGATGTGCAGCCAATACAAAAATTTTCGTCAAACATTTTGGGCCTAGTCTAAATATGTTTAATACATCCATTTATTGAATAAGACGTCACGTGGAAAAATACTATATTCTTAAATGACAACCACAGCACTATGTACCTAATAGTGTAGGATTGGTTGGATAATAATAATGATATCCTTATAATCTGTGATGTCAAGCCGGTACTAAACGGGTTTAGCTGTGTGCTTATTTTATGTAAATAAGTAAGTATTAAATAAGTTTTTCCTCCTTCGCTTGTGTGATAGCCGACGTTCAGTTGGCTGCGGCATAGCAGCAACTACGTGTTCACTAAAGCGGACTCCATTTAAGTCAAACTTGCGGTTGACTTTAAGGGTTTTTTACCGTAATCGGTATGCTTTTGTATGTGTTTGTGTTATTTGCGTGTATTTTATTGTGTTCCGCCCAACGGAATGTTCCAGCCCCACCGCAAAATGTGCTGCAGAACAACTACACGACCAATCTGCATAATGAGCTTAGCGAATCGATGGAAAACTTCTCCGTGGAGTTGTTATACCATGCGACAGCATTGCAGGTTGAGCAGAACCTAATATTGTCGCCCATCACCGCGTGGACAGTGCTTGCAGTGACAGCAGAAGGTGCGTTGATGAATACGCGTAAACAACTAAATAGGGCATTGGGCATCCCGGTTAACGAAACATTAAGCAGACAGAAGTTCCAAGAAATCGCGCGGTGGTTACTCGTCAACACAACCACCGTCCAACTCGCTAAATTCAATGGAATATTTGTCGACAAAAATAAATCATTGAAAGCAGGCTTTCGACGAGTTGCAAAAATGTTTTACGATGCGCAAATCATTGAGATGGACTTCAGAGATGCTGTCAAAACAGCCAACTACATCAACCAGGGTATTTCTATTCTCACCAGAGGCCGTATCCCAAAGTTAGTCGAAGCAAGCGATTTCGGTAAAATAGAGATGATCATCGCAAGTGCTGTGTATTTCAAAGGTCAATGGACTTCGGCTTTTAACGCATCGTCTACTACTAAACGAGAATTTTATAACAGCAATGGTACGAAAAAGGGAGAAGTAAACATGATGTATAACCGATACACATACCCATTTGCCAAGATTAAAGATATTCAGGCCAGGGTAATTGAACTGCCATATGGTAAAGAGAATCATTTGTCCATGCTTGTGATGCTTCCGAATCCTGGCGTCACCCTACAAGACATGTTCTTAAACTTCAAAAAGGTTCCTCTGGATACAGTATTTGCTGAACTGAAACCATCTCAGGAAGAGCATGGAGACGATGAAGTTGATTGTTTCATACCTAAATTTAAAATAGAGTCAAATTTAGATTTGACAGAAATTTTTAATAAGGCAATGTTTATTGAAGACCTCTTTAATCCACAGAAGGCTAATTTGTACGGTCTTGCTCGCCACCCTGTGTATGTTACAAAGGTTCTACATAAAGCTGAGATAGAAGTAACAGAAAAAGGGACAACAGCATCTGCAGTGACAGCTGCTGAGTTTTTTCAACGTATTGGGGCGGTGAGATTTGAAGCTAATCGTCCGTTTGGCTACCTTATTGTTGAAAAAGTCACTAACGCAATAGTATTTGGGGGAGTATACCAGCAACCAAGTTTATACTGAAGAAATTTTTAAATGATTGAAATTATTAGCACACCGTGAATTCAATTAATGTTACAATGTATAATGTTCCATTGAGGATGCTTCCTGATGTTAATAATGTTAATATGCCTGTTTTTATCTAAGTAATAGTCTCTTATAAATATTTAAAGTAAATTCCAAACAAATTACCTTATCATTTTAATGACTATAGCTAAATATAAAGTTCATGTTTTAATTGTTGTATCAACGCATTTTATTATGATGTTAGAAATATACTGTATTGTTAGTACTATATGTGAATTGGGACTTAAAAGTCACCTGCTTTTGTTTCGCTAGAGAATTCTCTTTTATTGCCGCTCAGAAGGTAAAATATGTTGGAAACAAAGTGAGTTCATAATTATGTTGGTTAAATGCAAAGCGATACAATTAAAAAATAATTACAGTTGCCGTTCAAATCAGAACTCAATGCACATTAAGTGTAAAATCCTACGACATGCGTTTTTAGTTGTTTCATTTTTATAGCAGCTAGCTATGTATAAGTATACTCATAGATCGACGACGCGCTGGCCTAGTTGGTAGTGACCCTGCCTACGAAGCTAGCGGTCCTGGGTTCAAATCCCGGTAAGGGCAGATATTTGTGTGATGAGCACGAGTATTTGTTCCCGAGTCGTGGATGTTTTCTATGTATTTAAGTATATATTTCTCTATATAAGTATTTATATCGTTGTCTAGTACCCATAGTACAAGCCTAGAGCTTAGTTTGGGACTAGGTCAATTTGTGTGAGATCGTCCCTTGATATTTATTTTATTTATTTTAGATGATTTAGTTTCACTTTGGTCATAAGTACCTGAGCTGCTGAGTTGATAAAACATTTTATGATTGTATAGGTAAATAATTTTTTGCAATTATTTCTTGACATACCTCAAATGAAAACTCAAACAAAGTAGCATTCTCTTTAAATACTCATTAAACTTGATAATTGATATGAAACTGAAAATTGCAGGGTGCTACTGAATTAATGTTATTTATTTAATTAAACGAGTAATTCTTGTATATACACGTAAGCTCTGTTCATCCTGACTTGTCTTATATAGTAAACAATTTCCTAACCTCAAAATGAACCTTTTTAGGCTAAAACAGCTATTTTAAACAAAATAAAGCAATCACAGACAATACATTGGCCAAGTGATGTCCAAAATGTTAACTCGGTTTAGTTTATTTACGATAAAATAGCTGTTTTAGCAAAAAAAGGTTCATTTTGAGGTTAGAAAGTTGTTTACTATATAAGACAAGTAAGGATGAACAGACCTTATATATAATCTGAATCTCGGAAACGGCTCCAACGATTTCGATGAAAGTGTCATCGCACGTCATATAGATGTGAAAGTAGCCAGCAAGACACAACTCATCAGACAAAATGTGGCATTATCTATGAAAAGGGACCTTATTGTCGATGGCAATTCCGCCATTATTAACGATGCTCCGATATAAATACAACGTCGCGTGACGCAGTGCGGCGTAAGCGCCATCGACAATAAGGTCCCTTTACATAGATAATGCCACAAATGTGAATGTAGCTTAACTCATTTACTCGTTGACTATGTATATACAAGATAAACCCAAGACATACTCGTACAGTCACGAACTTAAATTTGGGACCCACCTTAGGTCCAAAGTCATTCTGACATTCTACAACAATAAGGTTGAGTCTCCTATAAGTTACAAATGATTTGGCATCTCTAATGACATTGACGACTCCAAGCACATTTTTCTTGAAATGGGTCACAAATTAACGATCGCGATAGTACATAACCAGACTTAGAAACTCGGTATTATAAGTAAAAGTGAAACAAACATTGAAACATTGTAAATAAGAATGAATTATCGAGCTTCTAGAAGCGTATAGTTGTTCAGACGATGTAGCATTTCATTTCAGCCATTTTGATTTATTTTACGTTAAGTTATCCGTGGTAAGGGTGGTAAGTAAGGTTGGAGCCGCTGATAAGTGACGCGATTCATCTCTGTTGTACCTATAATATGTTTTATTTGTACAAGGAAAGGCCTCTTTTCTTGGGAATAATTCTTTAAGAAGGCCTATGTCTAAATAATTATCAGGGGAAAATCTTACAAAAATTAACCTAGTCCCCAACAAGCTCATAGTCATGCTCATTTATTTATAATCAAATATTATATGGCAATATTACGTTTTAATATTACGTGTCATGTGTGTGTGGTCTAGGTTTGTGCTATAGGTACTAGGCGACGATAAACATATTAAAATATTTATAGTAAATAGAAGGCAAACATAGCCACCTGATGATAAGTGGGATCTGAAGCACATAGAAATTTGCATTCTCGAGACAACGATCTACTTGTAATGACTGCGATCCTAAGCCCGCGAATTAGCGATGAAAAACTCTGGAAAAAAACCCATTTTTTTCCTTTTTCGCATTTTTATGGAAAAATACAATGAAATTTTCTGCTCTTATTTTAATCTATATTCGGTCTTATTTGTACCTACAAAAGGGCGACATCGACGACATGGAGGCAGAAGCAATTGAAATTCGTAGCGAGAGTGACACTAGTTACAGTGGTTGACTATGAATAAATTGTCATATTCTTTTGTTATTATTCCTAAAAAACCCGAAAAAAACGGAAAGAAACGAAAATTTCAAAAACACAAACATATTTTTTTTCCCGCAATTTTCAACGCTACCGCGAATGCGTTGCTAACCCTGAGAACTAAAATGGAATGCCTCTATGCAAGTAACTTCAACTGTTTCCAATTTCTTGCATGTTACTGTCGGACATTAGGTGGTTTTTGAATGAATTGCTAGCTTGTCTGCGACCTTAGCACAAGCAGGAGAAAAATAACTCGCGCCTCTTACTCACGGCCACGTCCTAACCTAGGTTCCCCATAACGTAGACTCGTGAATAATTTGAACGAAACTGGCGTTTCGGCAAAGTTAAGGGAATACCGCCGCAAGTGGCCCTGCAGGGATTACGGGTATCCGATGTTTGTTAATCCGGGGAATTATTCATGCAATTAGGTAACCGGGAAAATTACTGCATCTGAATAATGGAGCCGATGGCTTTCTTGTACTTGGGGAAATTAGGCCGGTTACTTGGGAACTCGTTATTTGCGATGATTATTGCTTGTTTATCATAACCGCTCCGACGCTCAAAGTCAAAGCCTAGATCGTAGAATGTCAGAGTAGTAATATGTCAAAGTCTCAGAATTACTAGTTAGTACAACGTCAACATCTTAGAATGTCATACTAGTAAATACTTCAAAGTCTCAGAATGACCAGGTAGTAAAACACCATCATCTTTTAAAGTCAAAGTCTTTAAATTACAAGCTGGCTAGATCGTAGAATGTCAGAGTAGTAAACTCGACGTTGTAAGACCTTGACGTTGTACGACCTTGACATTGTACGACCTTGACGTTGTAAAACCTTAAGGTTATAAGACCTTGACATTATACGACAAGGATATTTCAAGATTTTAACGTCGTCCTATCTGGACATAATTTAAGCACTTGACATTTCAAGACTTTGTGTTATTCGGATTATTACCAGCCGCTGGATTCCACCATCGTTTAACTCGTACCGAACTATCATGTCATCAACACCATCTTGATAAATGGAAATCCACTACCGTGTGTTTTTCGAAGGCCTTCTTGCCTACCGCGCACGTACCTTATTCATGTAGGATCAGCTCTCGGCGTCTGTATTTCCGAACCAATACGACTTGGGGGCCTTCAAAAACAGGGCCTACTTTTTTCTCAAAGGCAGCGCACCTGTGAGTCCTCTGGTGTTGCGGGTGTTTACGCGTCGTGATGATCACTCACCACCAGGTGGCTCGCTCGCTCGTCTGCCTAAAAAAACACCTACAGTGATCCTCGACACGGCTTGTATTGTAAGGAGGTTCTTTCTGCTGCCCTATAGCGCTTATTACACTTTCCTAAATTAGTCACTAACAAGAGGGATGCCGCAATACGTTAGATAACTATGAATATATCCCCATCTCGTTCCAACGTATTAAAAGATAAAAAAAAGATAAATGAAATTTATTCAGTAAGTAAGCCGCACGGGCACTTTTACACGTCAAGAATCTACCAGCGCTTCCCATGAAAAGACCACTGCTGAGAAGAGAGCCGCAAGAAACACAGCAGTCAGTCATTTTTAAACATATTTCTTATTACAATGGTACTACTTAGTCTAGCATTATATAAAGCTATAAATATTAAATTAAATATAGTATCATATAACATGCGTAGTTCAGCAGGAAAACATGCCAATTAAGAATCTTACGGGAGAGATAGAGAGCAAAAAAAAACATACTTATGTGTATATAAGATGGTGCGAGACGACCACATAAAAGTTTCGATATGTTTTCCTACATCAACGGTGTCCCCTAGACAAGATAAAGATTTTGCATTTGAATAAATTATTATTGACTAAGTTTCAGGTTTAGGCCATGCATTTTGTCTGTTAGATAGTCCTCGATCCTATAATACGCTTTACACATTAACGACCTTTTCAAGTAATTTTTAAGTGCTGGAAAGGGTAACTTTAAAACTTCGTCAGGTAATTTATTATAGAAATGAATGCATTGACCAACAAATGATTTATATACTTTACGGACGCGAAATTTTCGGATAGCGAATTTATTTTTATTTCTGGTATTTCAATTATGTATATCAGAATTTTTGGTGAAAGAATCTAAATTTCTAATAACGTAAATAATATTCTCATAAATAAATTGAGACGCTACACAGTCAAGATATTAATTTCTTTAAAAAGTTCTCTTAAAGAGTATTGCTGCGTCCCTCTTGTTAGTTACTAATTTGGGAAGGTGTATAAGCGCTAACCATCGGTATATTGAGCCTTGTCCCACAACCAATAAAATGAGTAGGTATACTAAATATATATGTATTATTTATTATTATTTATTAACAAAAAAAAAGAAACGTACATTTTACATTTGAGAAGCGCAACAAAAACCAGCTTAGGTTTTCCCGTGCGCTAACGCGGTACCTACATCGGATGTATGTATGTAAACTCATTATTGCATAAAAAAAACAATTAGTAAGTTCGTACATACAAATAAAATTATCATGTACAAACGCGAACTTACACCTTTAAGGGATCTCTGACGGTTAACTTGACTATAATTGAGGAAGCTTTACGAGGATAGGCCAGATTACAAAGATTTGTACAATATAATTTGGTCTCTGCCTACCCCTCTGGGAAACAGGCGTGATTTAATGTATGTATGTATGTACAAAAGTAAATAAACCAATATTTGTACGGCAAAATATCCATAACCTATACATAGTAACCTATACGTAGTCTCCTCGTGTGGTTGCCGAGTTAGAATAGTGCCACTCCATGTCTTCCCGTGGATGTCGTAAGAGACGACTAAGGGAATAAAGGCTTGTAGTACTGTTAGGCGATGGGCTTGCAACCTGTCACTAATACGCTGGTAAACATCTTAGCCTAATTGTGCAATTTGTGGTTATAGAATTATCAACAAGTTTTTAGAGATGTTTGTAATTCTGTAGCTCTGGCTACCCCACTCTGGGAAAGAAGGCGTGTGATTATGTATGTATGTATGTATGTATACATAATAATAAACATCATATATGGTGACGGAACCAGTAATGGACCAATGATGGGCACCTGATTCTTATTGTACAGAAGATAAGGTTTATTCATTTGTTTTGCAACAATCAATTTAGAACCGTATGAAATTTTAATTAAGAGTGAAGTGTCCATTACTGGTACCTGTCAGCTAAAAGTGGCCAACACTGGTGCCTTCACCCTACACAAATATTGCCTAATCTATATGAATAGATGTGAACATATTAAATATATATAAATCCAGTCGCCATAATTATGTTGATGATGATGCGTTTACGTTACTTCTCGACAGATGGCATTTGTTTGTGTTGTTTTACTTGCCATTTGTTTTAAATTGGGCCTGCAGTCGAGCTGATGTAATCCGACCATCTTGCTGGGGGCCTGCCGACTCCTCTCTTTGTGCAAAGGGGTTTGGGTAAAAGTGTTGTCATTTGTAAAATTCATACATTTTCATTGTGAGCGGCCATTCGTAAAAGTGGTAAATTATGATAGAATTATTAAAAATAAACATATTTTATTATATAATGTAATACTCTTAAGTGCATCGGAGCCGAGATATTTAAATATTCATGCTTGGGCGTACTTTTGTACACTTAAATCTTTAAAATCTCCGCTCCGATATTATTTAACGCTATAAATTATATAAATCTATATGTATTTAGAGGTCCTCTAAATAACTATGGAAGAATCATCCGTGGCCGCTGAAAAAAAAATGACAATATTCTTCAAACAAATTTACCCAATGCCCTTTACCACTCCAAAATGCGCTTGCTCCATCTCCCATCATTTCAGCGAAATATATGGCCTGCCCAGGCCCATTTCAATTTGGCAACGTAATGGTAAATGTGTGTATGTGTTGAATAAATTATCTCTAATCTATTCTATTCTATTCTACTCTATTCCAGATTCTAGACTTCACATAAACCGGTGTAAAACTTGTTTTAACATTGCTTTTGTCTTATTACGACAATGTCGGTCGTAGGCTTGTAAAAACCCTTCCCTTTAGAATTACACCTCTATTTAAGTGTTGCATAATGAATATTATGGTGGCACTTCAGTCGGCGTTGCGTATTTTTGTATGCAAGAAAAAAGAAAACACGTTTCTTTACATACTTCAACAAAAGTACAAGAAAAAATAACAAACAAAAACATAAACACACAAAATTAGTGTCAGACGTTGTAAAATGGTTTTAGCTCAACATGTTACTGGTTTATGTTGTGAAAAAGGCCTATTTCTAGGGCATAAAGCAACTAGAGACCAAATTCTGTAAGGTCGGCCGAGAAAGTGGCCTAACAGTTTTGACAAAAGTTTCTGTGAGATCTAATAATCGCTAAGGTTGACACTTGTCACTGTCAAAATATTATTGCGAGGGAAAATCGATCTTGTTGTATCATGACGTGCAAAGGAACTTCAACCGTAGGATGATAGACCACATTTCTGGCCGACTGTACACCATTTTCCTGATTTTACATCATGAATGGTTTTTTTAACCGACTTCAAAAAAGGAGGAGGTTCTCAATTCGTCGGGTTTTTTTTTATGTATGTTCCCCGATTACTCGAAGACCACTGAACGGATATGAAATTTTTTTCACTGTTTGATCAACACGTCAGGATCTGATGATGGGATCTTGGATAAATCAAGAGAACTCCTCAAATATTATAGGCATACCTATAGCGATTTTGGTATTTTTCACTGTAACTCGTGCATTTGTTTTTGAAAAGTACAATATGGTGAAGTGGTGCTGATGATGAAGACCACAGATGGCCACCGGAACTCCTTAACGGTACCTATTTCAAGAGTGCCGATAAGATATTTCGATTAAGGTAGTTGAGTGACTATGACGAAGCACATTTAGGTTTAAATATGACTATGACATTCCCGCGGCGTTGTCTGCGGCGAGCTTGAAATTTTCTATAGTTTCTCATTAATATTTAGAAGTGGAGCTACGTAACAGCATAAATAGGATCACTAAAAAGTATAAATAAAATAAATGTTTAAAAAAACAAAAACCCGCCTTCAAAAATGCAAAAAATAACTTCTTTTAAAATGATAAAGGGTTTTTGGTTTTTTTATAGCGAAATTATTATCCCCATCGGCACGATTCAGGTGTTACAGAAAACTCACATAAACTGAAGCGCAGCGAGGGTGAGTTCTGAATACGATTAACCCTATACTTGACATTGTGCATTTTTATGCACGTTACTCTTTGAAAAAATCTAGAGAACAAATTAAGGACTTAGCAATTACTTTTAATGCGAATTATTTTAACTGATATTCCAAAAAGTCGGAGTAATATTATTTTTGACTGCTAGGTTAATCCATTTTGACAGTAGCACGCAAAATAACGGACCGAAAACCTGCGTTTACGCATCGTTTCATAAAAATAATTAATTTTATTAATTTTTTGCTTCAATTATGCTAGTTTATTGTTATTACGGTATAAGTAAGTATATTTCCAATCCACAATAGCAATCTTGGTATATCAAAACAACATAACAATGGCCTCTAACGTAGGATTTATCCATATGTATCTATAAATGCACACCACCAGCTACACCATTAAGTAATGTTCATCCTGCTATGTATCTTTAAAGATACATTACCCGGTACGCTATACTTTAGCTATGTATCTTTATGGATACACAGCCAATTTCCGGATTAACGAAAACTAATTTTAATCCTATTTTTGTAGGTATACACTGTTAGTTATGCTTTATATTTCAAAATTTGGTGTCTTAGTACCGAGCTGGTACCATTGTCAAACTATGTTCAGAGTATGTTACTGTTAAATTTGCAACCAGGTTTCTGAAAACATCCATATCGATAATGCTTTCACGTTTTTCGAATCATACTGTTATAAAAGAGCCTATTTTTGTCGCCATAAAATTTTAGAAAGCCTAGTCTAACCCTAGACTTATCCTAATCTTGACCTAGTATATTTGTAAGAGTATATACACACGGGTCTTTTACCGTTTCGGAAAGCCTATGTAGCATCCATTGACATAAATGTTTATTCTTGTCAAAATGTTCCCATGAGGTGGAACAAACACCAACGAACTAACTGCCCCGATTTTTCATGGTCTTGAATGCGGTTTGTTGATCTGCTCGCGCCAGCATTTCAGTCATCCGTATCATTTACTGCGCTGACTGCAGCTGGTCGACGGCCACTTCTGTCTGTCACCTTCAAGGCGAGCTTTGAACCTTTTGAACTAATTAGACCATCTAAAAATATTTTCCGAATATTTATAATAATTTTTATTTTAATATTTTTTTTTTTTTTTGTTCTTTATCTAATCTTCAACGGTGAAAGCTTAACACTTTAGAAAAAAACATTTTTAAGTCATGTATAGATCGTCCACACAAATGTCTTGCAAACACGTGACAAAAAGCGTGAAAATGCACCAAAAAGTTATATTCCCTCATAATTACTGAAAATTATACATAGATCTATCTTTTAGGAATAATTTACGAAAGAAGTTATTCACATGTGTTAATTTTTTTTTCGCGTTTCAATGCTTTTATTGTGACCTACGTGGTTTATTTAGTCGTAGGTAAAGAATCGGAAATAAGAAATACCATAATCTAATAAAGTTGGAGCACTTTAAAGTAGTAATTATGTATTGTTTTCATTTCTTAGTTAATATGTCCTAAAAAAAATGAATTACTGATATTAATATTTAATCTAACGTTACTTATGGCTGTAATAAGGTTATAAAAATAAAGCAAAAGCTCAAAATTTCACATTAAATACAGATTTTTGTTACGTTAACTCCTGAGCAAGTCAAATAATAGTTTTTTATCTTTTAAATAGGCCTATTTTCGTTTATTTATTTTTGATAAGTAATATTAAAAATATTTTTTTGAGTACGCATTTTATGACGGTGTGTCTCCCTGGATACATATACTTTTCTACGTACATTTGTGACGACATGGCGGTGTGCATTTAAAGATACATTCAATAAAGCACAAATTAAAAACAATGGATTTTTTTATATTATTTTTTCATCCATCTTCAGACCCCAAAAAACACGATTCATAAAAAAAACCAACAACATTTAAAAAAAAAATGTCTTGCCAAGTATAGGGTTAAATATGAATTTGTGAAGACGGCTTTACTGCGTATTTGCATATTTGACTCTTTTGATGCGAGCCAATAAACTGACAATGACAGTATAATGCGTATTTGATAATATATGTATAATACATTTTTATTAGAGTCACTTCCATACTAGACATACTGTTAATACTGTAAGCTAAATATATAAAAAAAGCAGATTTATTCACGGACACATTCCTGCAGTCAAACTGTTGTAACAGTTATCCAGGGCCTTTAATATTACTGTACCATGTTTGTTTTCAATAAATAAATAATAATAAAATGAAATAAATGACAAGTATCATTATTTAAACAGATAAATAATATCAATGTTTTAACAACTACGGTTCTATTTTACGAGTAATACCATATTACTTTTGACAATTTACCGTACTATTATTAGCTCGGCCGCCATTAGGCACTGTTATGTAAAATAAGTACAGATGTAGTGAAATATCCTTTCACATCGTATTTACTCAGAAATGTTCGTATTTGTCATGCTACTTCAGTCTGACTCAGTACCCATCAAGACAACGTGGGGGAACGTCGCATCGCGAGAGTGATAATCGATATAGAGTGGTTAATACCTGAGTATTGTTTTGTTAATTAAGATTTAGTTTGTTTTCAGTTATTTTTAATAGTCATGCCGAAAGCATTAAGACCTGGGAAACGTTTAGATCGACAAGCCTGTAAAATTATTTTAAACATAATATAAGTCGTCTGAAGATCAAGTGAAAAAGGGTTTAAGTCTAGTATACTTCATTCATAAGTATACCCTTTTTTATTACTTGTTAAATCGACTTGTACCCTTTTTCCCTATGACCCAGATTTAATACAAACATGTCACTTAATAATTCAATAATTCAAAGACACGTCGGCATCATTCGGAAGTAGACGTGAGTTCCGAGTTTTCACGATGTGAAAGGATTATTCACTAGATCTGTAACGTACGTTGACAATACAATAACATGTCAAAACAGAACCAATGTGGTTTTATCGAGATGAGTTGAACTCCTGTGCCCTCTAAATATTGCGATTATCTGTGAAATATTCCAGGGGCCTAATATGGCTGCGTTTATCGCGTGACAAAATTTGGATAAAGCATCCTTCACTTTCTGACACGTAGATAAGTACGAAAGTGACAGATAAACGCAACCATACCAGGCCCGCAGATACATGAATACGCAACGCTAAGTGAAGTATCACCAGTATACGCGTGCGAGGTTGCTCGGGTTGACTTAGTTAGTGAAATGATAACAAAGCACACTGTTATAGTAATTAACGTTTAATTAACTACGTGTGCCATAACTACACATTCCTGTTAGGACTAGTACAGTTTCCATTACGCTAACTAGCGTTTCTATTCGATTCGTTTTTAAACCAATCGTGTCACTGGTAGATGACGTGATACGAAAAGTCACATGATCTACCAGTGACGCGATTGGCTTAAAAACGAAACGAATAGAAACGATAGTTAGCGCAATGCATCTTGACAGGACCCTTAGCTTCTTAAAAGCTTTCGGCTGACTATCGCTATCACGCTTGCACTCGTAACTGATAGTATATTTTGTCACTCGTGTGTCTAATAACTTCAACAAAAAGCAAGCTTTCCAAACCCGAGTGTTGCTAACCAACTTTAAATCGTTATAAATCCTAAATGATCATTCAAAATGAAAAATGATGAGAGAAACCTAAAGATGATTTTTAAATCCCTATTCAATGATACCCCACTTGTCATACTTGGTCGACTTTTATTTTTTTCATTTGCGCAATACGGCGTCTGGTTGCCGCCATATTGAATTTTGATTACCGTCATATGTTCAGTGACACTCATCAGATTAAGAAAAATCGATTGAAATAAGAATCATCAAAATAGGACAACGGGTTTAGTTTTTATAGTGACACAAAGGAACATACATATATAGGCTGCGAAACACATTACCATCCTCCTTCGGCAGTCGGGTAATAAAAAAAACGAACATTGCCAATCGCTATTAAGAAAATGATAGCACTGTAAGATGCTATTAAAATTTTAGGGTACCTGCTAACTTGAGTTTTTTTTATTGATGTCACAATGTTGAAATAAAATTAATGGAAGCGTTTTAACTCCTTCCTCAGGGTTTGCAACGCATTTGTAATGTTGAGATTGTATTCTTGAGAGAACAAAATGTCTATAGGTCTCAGTTTCCACTTACCATAAAATATTTATTCAGTAAATTAGCCACATGAAGGCTCTTTTACACGTAGGTAATATAGAATGAATCTACCAGCGCTTCGGACAAGACCATCATTGCGGAGAAGAAGCACCGCAAGAAACTCCAGGTAGTATGTGCACTCGTTTGGCATCTCTACAAAAATAACTAAAAAATATATGGAAAGGTGCGTGTGTTTCTTAGTTCCGCCTCCACATAGACATTTACGTTCTCCAGACTACAATCTAAAGACTGCAATCCTAAGACCGCAAATGCGTTGCTGATGAACCCTGATTACTAAGATGGTATGCCTCTATGCCAGTAATTTTACCGGTTATTTTATTCCCACACCGGAACACAACAATGCGAACACTGCTGCTTGGAGGTACGTTATAGGATAAGATGGTGGTAGCGGTCCGAACGGACCTTATACAACTACCATCAGTAGATACTATATTTGTAAAGAGAGGGTTTTAATAAAGATGAAAATAATATAAACAGCATGAAATCATTTCCACATCTTCAACGTTAGTATTGCAACCGGAAAACACCTAAATGGCTGGCGGAACCGGATGTACAATTAATTATGCCGCCATGATAGCGCTTCATTAAACAGGAACCTGAGCGACGCGCCACAAAATGGCCGGCTATTTGTAGTTGCCTCGTATACTTGTTTTATCAAAGGACTATAGGACGCCCGCGAATTAGTACGCGTGGAATTTGTTTCTACCTGTGTTTGTTTATACAGGGTGGACGGAACATAGACGACCAAAAAAAAATTTTGGTCCCTCGTGTCGTGAGGTATCCGAATCACCCCATATGTTTCGCGATTTTTAGTATTTTCGGAGATATTGATCATTTTAATCGGAATTTTTTAATTTTTCCTTATGTCCATGTTATAAAAAACTCTTAAGTTCATGTATTATTTTAATATTTTTTCAGTGGTTTCTTACATTGATAGAATAATTATGAACTTAGGATGTTTTTAAAACTACATGCCAGTTTTTTTCATGACGACTTTTTGTGTTATCACACAAAGTTTGTTTGTCCATACTAGGCGAAAAACAAACATGGGCTACAATTAGTACGGAGAAAGTAACTTTGTGTGATTACACAAAAAGTCGTCATGAAAAAAAACTGGCAAGTAGTTTTAAAAACATCCTAAGTTCATAATTATTCTATAAATGTAAGAAACCACTGAAAAAATATTAAAATAATACATGAACTTAAGGGTTTTTCATAACATGGACATAAGGAAAAATTACAAAAATTCCGATTAAAATGATCAATATCTCCGAAAATACTAAAAATCGCGGAACATACATGGGGATGACACAGATGGCCCACGACACGAGGGACCTAAATTTTACTTTTGGACGTCAATGTTCCGGCCACCCTGTATCTTTGGCATTATAGCTACGGTTGTACGGTCGGCCAAGAAAGTGGCCTAAGGGTGCGGCTCCACTGAGGCGGAGACGAGAGGAGCGGAGCGGAGCTGTGCCAATATTAACCAATAGAAGGCGCATGCGGTCACGTCGAGCGCGCCTTGCGCACGTTAGTTTATATTCTATTGGTTAATAATATTGGCACAGCTTCGCCCCGCTCCGCTCCTCTCCGCCTCAGTGGAGCCGCACCCTAACAGTTTTGACAAACGTTTCTGTGAGATGTAATTATCGCTAAGGTTGACACTTGTCACTGTCATAATATTATTGCAAGGGAAAATCGAAACGTGAAATGAACTTCAACCGTAGAGTGGTAGACCTCATTTTTTGCCGACCGTAGAGTGCGATAGCTCTTAGAAGGTGCTTCGAGTTTGTACTTGTTTCTCACTCGCTCTCATATGCTCCTATTAAGAGCGAGTCAGAGAGGAGTACAAACCCTAAGCAGCTTCTAAGTGCTCACAGACAGTAAACGGATTGGTCGATTGGTGCAGGTCGACACCAATGATATATTATATTTAGATACGTTATGCTCATACTAAACGCATTCGAAAACCGTCGCCAATTACTGACAGTTGCTACGTTGCCATATTTCTACAGACAAAGACGGCAATTCGTAGCGAACGCTATTGTAGAGAAAGAGATAAATAGTTGTTTCAAATTGCGTACCCGAATGACCCGGCGTGCCCGCTCATGGCTGCCATATAGCTACCCATCTTTATCGCACTCATACGATATCTAATTATGTATCTTATGTTTCACAGGTGACAGTGACGCCACCGGTGCAAATTAAACAATGTATGGCGATGTAAAACAAAATGTTTTTTTATACGGTACTTACGAATGAAATGAGATATTCTATCTTCCTTTTATAGTTACAGTATAATTTCGGCAGCCTCGAAAAACATAAGACAGCATTTTTTATGACTTATATTTGTTGCATTTCGGTAATAAAACTTTACTGTTTTTGACGCGTGCGTGTTAGCGGCCACGGCGCGACTGAACGATAGTAAGGCAATTCCTTTTCGAGGAACGCTTTTGCGCGCCGATGACGTATCTTAATATAAAATATCATTGGTCGACACACGTAAAAAGAGCTCCGAGCTCCGCGCATGTTGTCTACTGACGAACCAATAGCGTGGCAGCAAAGCGGAGCGGTTTACATTCCCCCCGTCGCCCCCACCAATTTGGTCCGTAATTTGCTCACTGCGCAGGTAGGACGCTTAGGGCTTTTTTACGTGTGTCGGCTTGTACACGTTTTTTTTTTAAAGGAAATGTTACAGATATGGTGGCTAAATCAACAAGATGAGTCTGAGTGTTGATCCTCACCTCTTTTGTAGGTTTTAACTGGTGTTTACGTAGATATGTGGTAGTATAGCTATATTCTATTATCTATGTATGTTATTTATTAAGGAAGATATTTTATTTTCTTCTTGTTTCTCTGTTGTATGTACTATTTGTTATTTCCTGGAATTTTGTTAATTTATCTACCCTTCTGCATTGTCCTTGCTTATTCTACGCCAAGGTTAACTAGAAGAGATCCCATATGGGATAAGTTCGCCTATGTACATTATCTATATTGATGCAAACATGTCTTGTTATTGTTTATGTGCAATAAAGAGTTTACATACATACATAAAGCTAGTTTCATCTGGATGATTCTTGGCTAGTTTTCGTCAAAATCAGTTCACGATTATATTAGAAGTTTTCATCAATTTAATAGTTACTTTATACTTGGATATTACTATAAATCCAAGTTAAATATTCGAACACTTTAGTGTATACACCCGGGACTTTGTCGCCGCACAGAACGGGTCCAAAGCTCACGATTCCTACAAGCTGGTAAAAGGTTCCCTCGACGAACATTAAGGGACCCCCGGAGTCCCCTTTGCAGGCGTCCTTGCCATCGTTGCCTCCGGCGCATATCTGGGTGCTCCAAATCTTCGTGCTCCTTCCATAGGTGGGAGAATAGTCTTGTTGGCAAGCCTGCAGCAAACAACGCCATAGGTACATTTACCGCCTGTTTCACAATCGACAAGTACAGTTCGACACACGTAAAAAGAGCCCTGAGCGACCTACCTGCGCAGTGAGCAAATTACGGACCAAATTGGTGGGGGCGGCGGGGGGAGCGTAAACCGCTTCGCTTGCTGCCACGCTATTGGTTCCCAGTAATACACTCTTATCTATGATTGGTTTGTTAGTAGACAACATGCGCAAACATATCCCCTCTACTAGCCGCTCGGATCTCTTTTTACGTGTGTCAACCTATAAACCGTATTTGTCACATAAATGTAGCCCTTTCTCTTTCTTGCACTTGAAAATAGACAAGGAGAGAGACAACTTTAAATGGCAGATAAGTTTACTTGTCGATTGTGAAACAGGCCCTTAGTCTGTCAGTCAATCAGTCAGTTAAGGAGGAGTTTCATAATGTTATGTAAGTATATAAAGCCGGGTACTCGCTAGCAACCCATAACTGTTACTGTAGCACGTAAAAGTTTACGCGGCTCGCGAGCCTGTTCTCCTCTAGAAGCTCATCACTGTAAATTCTACGGTGTTTTTTTTGGTTGGTTATCGCCTGTAGGGCCAAAGACAAAAGTCCTTGCTTTTGTTTGCTGTTTTAAAAATTACTTTTTTGAAAAAGAAAAAGGGGCAGAGTTGAAAATCCCTTCCGGAGACCTGTGAATGGAGGGCCCAGGTACGGTCGGGCTCGCACCGGCTAAAAACACCAATGCCCCTATTACCAACTGCTACGTAAGTAAGTACCCGGCTTAATAATTAAAATCCACGATGAACCGACCTGCGTCGCTATTGTATAACGCACTCGCAATCGCAATCGACTTCAAAGTGGAACAATTGTTTTCATTTTGTATGCAGACTCGCCTTTGATTTTCAAAATGAAAACGAGTGCGTTAGGCAATAACGTTGCATAATTGCATTAAAGTGTGAAAAATGAAGCAGGGTGAACGCCGTGATTAGAAAACAGTATGTAAACGTATAAAATATCTGATATACCTACTAACCCTAGTGGCACATACGTACTTTGCATGCAGATAAAGCTACATTGAACGCCGACCAACGTCTGCATCATTTGTGAAGAGTTTTGGGTACCTATCTATCTATCTAGAAACTAGGTAGATCCCGCAGATTTTAGAGCAACATTGCACGCCGATCGACGTCAAAGCTAAAGGTACATTGGACAACGACTGGCGTCTGTGGCCTCCAGGTAAAGCTTAAGATGCTGGTTTTCGTCTACGGTATCGATATCAAGCTAGATTGGACTCCAATGAGTGTCTGTGGCATCCAAGATAAAGCTACATTCGATGCCAATTGACGTCTGTGACAACTAACTAGAGCTATGTGAGACGCCGAACGACGTCAACTAAAGCTACATTGGACTCTGATCGGTAGCTGTGACATCAAGATAAAGTCACATGGTACGCCGACCGAGGTCAGCGATAACTAGGTGAAGTTACGATGGTTGCCGATTAACGTCTGCAGCGTCCAGCTAATGCTACATTGGATGCCGATTGGAGTCTGTGGCACCCAGCTAAAGCTACATTGGATGCCGATCCGTGTCTGCAGCATCTAGTTAGAAGCATCTAGCTACATTAGAAGCAACAATAGCGAGAAACATGGTTTGAAAAATAACTGCCTTTTGTAACGAAATTTTTAGTCTATTTAGCGACCCTGCCGACAAATATAGCATTTCTGTCTTCGATTCCCAGTTAATTTGGTATTCGGTTGCACTAAAATAAAAGATTTAAACTATTTTTGCAAATCTTATTAAGCCACAATCAATATACAGAATAAAATAAAAACATAACTGTGTTTTAGTTATGTTTTTTATTTTATTTTACACGGATCGGCATCCAATGTAGCTTTAGCTGGGTACCACGGACTCCAATCGGCATCCAATGTACACATTAGCTGGACGCTGCAGACGTTAATCGGCAACCATCGTAACTTCACCTAGTTATCGCTGACCTCGGTCGGCGTACCATGTGACTTTATCTTGATGTTACAGCTACCGATCAGCTACAATACAAATCGAAATACAAAATCGTTTATAATTTCAAACTGTGAACCCGGAGTAAGAGAGTGAAGCATTCACAACCGTTTTTGGCTTTTCAAAGAGCAAGTTATACTTAAATATAAATAATCTTACGACACTTATCTTATAAGGTCCTAAACAAGATTAATTCTGCGGACGTTAATTTCTTTTTATTAATGGCGGTCCACCGCGGTATTCCATAGTGATTTCGCCTATGTCAAGTGAGAAAAGCCCTATACCAGCCTTGGCCGGGAAGCGTGGTTGCTGGACTCGTATGACCATGACTGCGTCTCGGCCGCGCTAACTTATACTCGTCCCACAACGGCCTTTTTCCCGGTCTCTGATGTACGACTATCGTATTATGGTCGCATATTACTATAAATCCACGTTAAATATTGGAACACTTTCGTGTATACACCCGGGACTTTGTCGCCGCACAGAACGGGTCCAAAGCTCGGAAACGGATCCCTACAAGCTGGTAATAAGTTTCATTGAAGAACATTAAGGGACCCCCGGAGTCCCCTTTGCAGGCACCCTTGCCATCGTTGCCTCCCGCGCATATCTGGGTGCTCCAAAACTTTGCGCTTCTGCCATAGGTGGGAAAATAGTCTTGTTGGCAAGCCTGCAGGAAGCAAATGCTACATTACACTTAGACGAGGACGAAAGAGAGGAAAGACGGATGAACGGACATCAAAGGCTTAGTATTAAGGTCCCGTTTTTCACCCTATGAGGACGGAAACTTAAAAATGATCACGATTGAATACCTCCAAGCCCTTGTAGGTAACGTCGACGTGCTGTTTCAGGTTGCTTCTTTGGATCTTCTCGTTCAAGGCTCCCCAACCGGCTACGTAGAGAGTCTCATTTGGCTTGAAGTTCACCGTGACGTCGGTCGTCGGCAGGCAAATTGGTCGGATGAAATCTGTAATTAGGACATGCATTCGGCGAATGTTATCTTTATAAAAAGGGAATAAGGCTCAGTTTCAGTTTCATGCTTTTCATGATACATTGCGTCGCTAATATAGCTCTCGGCTCAAAAATTTAAAACCAGCCCGCCAATGGAATGTTACAAGCATGCGGGATATCAACCAATGAAACGACTCTATAGGATTGTAAGCTGACGCATAGTCGCATCGAGCACTTAATTCAATTGACAAGAGGATTTCTTTAAAAAGGTGTTTTGTTCAAAATCCTTATGGAACTTTTCTCAAAAGCATAAATTTTTTAAATGTTTTTTCTTTATTTGACACAAATCACATCTCATTTTTTATTTTACCTGTATATTCCACAATTCTGGTCAGTCTTATCAGGGCGATGTCGTTTTTCTTCGGAGATTCAGGAGGGTTGTAGTCAGGGTGCATGATCACGCGCTCTATAGGAACAACGACAGGGTCATCGTTGCAGTCCAGTTCGCCTTCCGCCGCCCCCACAGGTAGCACGCAGTCACGCCCAGGAGTGGAGATGTCGTATTCGCCAAGTCGAATGTTTGTTCTGCAATGGGACAATCATTTGTAACTTGTTGATTCACAATTCATTTTGGAATTGAAGGAAGAAGACAAGGAGTTTAATAAAAGTGTGACATAGGTATATTGTGAAATGGAAAGTGAAGTGTCTTCTCTGAAGAGCGGGTCGCTAGTAATCATTAAAAAAAAAGCGATCGTGGAAGCAGCAAAATGACACTAATGGCCTGTTGTTTGATCGGTAGTTAAACTAACTAATTGTTAAAATTCGAAAAAGGCATCGAAAATCCTCCTTTTTCGAATTTTAACAAGTAGTTGAGTTAACTACTAATCAAACACCAGGCGTTTAGTCACTCGTAGCGCCGTGCACCGAACATGCCCAATCGCAGCGCGTAATCTCCCGATCGTAGTTTCTGTTTTGGCTGGATTACAGCCGAAGCCGTAAGAGCGGTTTCGCACTACGCCGATCCGAATACGATCCGAACCCGTGAAAATACGGATCTAGACCGAATATATAAAGAAATCGGATGACGGAGATCGGATTTAGTGCGTAAATTACCATAGAAATAGTTCTACGGTGACTATGGACCATATTTTCACGGGTTCGGATCGGATTCGGATCGGACGTAGTGCGGAACCGCTCTCACTCAGCTAAACCTTGTTTTTACAAGCTTCTATTTAATTGCACTGTTCGTATGTATGTATGTAAGTTGTCCGCTTCAAAATTTGCAAGTCGATTTTAATCCATTTCCTGTTAATGGAATAGGCAGAAAATTGGACCATAATATGTAAACCCAATGACAATGTAATATGGTATCAAAGAGCAGATCTGATGATTGATTCGCAAGGTAGCGACAGGATCTCTGCTATAATTAACCTAGATCTATCGCTTAAGGACTCATTAGTTTGGTTTTGATAAGCATATAATGACATTGCAAAAAAAACCGGAAGTTTAGTCACGGCTTTACTCACGGCTCTCCGATTGCCTTTACTACGCGTGGTGAGACACAGTGGCTGGCAGTGAGGACATAACGACCGCTGATGAGGACGCCTGAGAACATCTGCGTGGACGTCTTGTATTCAATCAGAGCCATCCATGGGTACTCGTCTATTTCTGTCGCCATGCCGTCTGGAATTATAACAATTACAGCGTATTATAAATAGAAAAGTAGGTCGTCTTCAGCCTAGGAGTTTCAAATACGTATTGCTAATCGGGAAAGATAAATAAAGAGGGGTTTTATACGTTTAACGAGTGTATTTGTGTCTCTGTGTATGTGTGTGTCTTCCTGCGTCTGTATTCCCGGAATCGTATAACCTTGGTGTTGTCAAGGCAAGAGTGAATAAGTTTTTTTCTGGGTAAGCATGAAAAAAGACAACGCACTAAAATGTGCAGCTTATAAGGCCGACCCTGTAGCAAAGATTCAGTGTTTTAGAATTTCAAAAGAGAGATTTGAACGTACTCGAAGTGGTAATCTTGCTAGGAGGGCTTGCGTTCCTCCCGCAACACTCGGTCTTCGGGTCTGGCGGCGTGGTGGACGACTTGCATTTGTCAGAGACGGCGCAACACACGCTGAACCCAGGCCCAGAGCACCTGGGGTCGAAATAATTGGTCAAATCTTATGTTGCCGAAAGCAAAAGTTGTAAGTTCAGTTTGGGACTAGGTAGATCAAATTACAATGCCATTGTAATTTGTATGATTGTAAAACGTGGACTTAAACACGAAAGAGAAAAGAAACCCTGGACACATTCGAGATGGTGCTGGAAAATAATGAAAAATATATATACTCGTAAGACTGAATAAGAAAACTATCCTGAACCGCTCAATGAAAAAATATATTAAAAGAAACGAAAAATTTAAAAAAAGATAAATATTAAGGAAGTAAATATATTAAGGAAAGCCAGACCAGCCAGGGATAGACCAAGAATAAGTTGTATAAGACAAATAGAGCGGAAAGTTTCCTTCATGTCGTAGGTATAAGGAGGTAAAGGAAAGGTAAAGGAAGGAAGGAATGGCAATGGATAGAGAGAAGTGGAGAACATTGAATCATTTAACAATACACCAACAAGAGCCTTGCTCTTATAAGAAGAAAATGAATCAAGCAATAGGGTATTTGACAAAAAAAATGCTGCCATTTGATTCAGTTTTTTGCATGGATCAATTATTATATGGAACCAACTGCAATCCGAACACTGCAAAAGCCAGAAATGGGAGTCAAATTCTGACATTCCTACTAAGCGTTAATAATGCCCCATACAAATTGATACAGAACTATGACGTCACAAATCGGTAGCCATCGTATTAAATGTATTGTAAAAATAAGTCATTTGTAATTTTCGTCGTGAAAAACTGTGTTTAAGTACATAGTTGCTGTACATTTTTAATATAATAAAAGGCAAGGGTTTTAATAGTACCATTGAATTTACTATTATGAAAAAAATAAAACCTTGAGATGAATGAAAGATGGTTATGAAAATAACCATAAATCTACTGATATTTTTTGTTCATTCTCAAATTGTTGTTACAATTTCTAGTTTTTCAATCCGTATTAGGTACTAGATTATAATAGTTTACTTCAACATGAGTCAACATACCTATTATTTTTCAAAAAAAGCTACCTTAAGCTGTTAACATAATCCTTCTCTTGTTGAGTGACGGCGGGAGACTCCAATCTCTTCCTTATGTGAGCGCAGTTGAAGATGTTCGTGCATTCCCCCAGAATGTTCTCTGGAGTGAGGCAGCTATTCGGCAGAGCCTTATCAGGGCAGCAAACCTGAAGGTTAAATCACTAAATAATGCAATGTATATTTTTAAATACCTATTCAATGATACCCTATTTGTCATAGGTAAGCCGGGTACTCACTAGCGAGCCGTAACCGAATATGCGTGATACAGTAACGAGGTTCTATTGTGTACGCGTGTTACAGTTTAGGGTCACGACAACGCTTTCCAAGACCCTACTCATTATGCGAGCTGTAACTGTAACAAAACAGATACAGTAACGAGGTTCTAGTGTGTTCTTGTCGTCCACGAGCGCACTGCGAGCGCCCTTTGATTCGCGGCAAAAATCGACAATGGTCGGCTCGCTGCGAGTCGCTCGTGTAGCGTTCGTTGCTGGCTCGCGAACCACGTACACACTACCTATGTTTTTGGTAACAGTATAGGTTACAGTTACGTGCAACGTTACGGGTTCAGAAATGAGTACTTTGTAAACGTCGGCTCGCTGCGAACCGCACGCGCACCGCTCGCAGCAGGTTTGCGATTGCGAACCACGTACACACTATGTTTTTTGGTACAGTACATGCAACGGTTACGGTTACAGCTCGCAAATGAGTACCCGGTTTAAATCGACTTTATTTTTTTCTTTTTTACAATATGGCGTCTGGTTGCCGCCATATTGAATTTTGATTACAGTCATATCTGTAGGGACACTCACAAGATTCAGAAAAATCGATTGATATAAAAATCATCAAAATGGTGGACCACGCGTTAAATCTTTACTAGTTTCTAGAGCGCCACAAAGAAGCAAACATACGTAAATACATATATAGATTGATAAACATGTTACCCTCCTCCTTCGGCAGTCGGGTAAAAAGAATTTGTTATACCGGCAATTAGACATACTCTGTGATATTTTCAACTGTCTATCTCTTAAGTTTCAAGGGCGAATATCTCCTGGTTTTATAAACAAATTTTTCACCAAGTCTATCATTTCCCCGAATTTTACTTCATCGTTGTAGATGCGTGATAGTTATAATCAAATTTCTAGTCCTTTCCCAATGGTAGTTGTATGATATCGGACCGACTGATTCGGAAACGGGTGGTAATACATCGTAATAAAATTATTATGGTGTCTGATGATGGTGTCAGAAGGGGCAACATGATCTTCACCGTACAACATAGACCCACCGAGTTTAAACTAGTCAGATTTGTCTTGATGATAATACAGTCAGCATCATCATCATTTCAGCCGAAAGACGTCCACTGATGGACATAGGCCTCACCCAAGGTTTCCCACAAACCGGTTCTGATGGCGGTGGTGATGGCCGATGAGGTCTAAGACTTCTCGAGTAACGTTCGCATGCCGGAAGACGCAGCGTGAGTAATAGACCTTCAACCAGGTGGACCGACGACGTGGTTAAGGTTGCGTTGTATTCAAGCGGCACAGAACAGTCTTAAAATTAGAAAAGAAAAAAAAGAAAAATACATTTATTCACTATACACAGAAGACACACAGAAAAAAGTAAAAACAGCAAGTAGTAAGTGTGTCTTCGCGGCAATGAATCGGACAATGGCTCAGCATAATGCTGAGGTGTTAAACACCAGCAGCTCTGATTTTCAGCCAGCTCCGAGTGTGACAGACGGATGGTACGCTAAACGAATAAATAGCGTAATTTAAAAAAAATATACTTATCGTTAGTGGCAAAATAAATACAAAAACGACATGCAAATACCTTACATAAACATGTTTAAAGAAGAAATACCTACTTAGCCATTCAGCATCGACAATTTGGCACAATATGGAATATGCATGGATTTTTTAAATCGCATTTCTCAACAAAATATGAAAATACCGTAAAAGAGATCACCAAAAGTGAAATTATAATTAAAATCGGTCAAGAAATACCGATGATAGAAGCATTTTAAAATGCTAATTAGACAGAGAGATTCGAAGTGCACCGGTGACGTCATCGTGCAGTTCGGCCATATAAACTCCACGTAAAATTCTGTTTTGCTATAAAGAGATAGGAACAAATCTTTGTTGGCTTATATCTTGGTTATTTTTATAGCTATTCAAAAAATGTTTTTTCTCACCCGTTTGTTACATGAATCAGCTTTTATTGAAGCTGTAAAAAAAAAATGCATATTCCATATTAACAAAAAAGAAAAGGAAAAAAAGAAAACTAAACTAAACAAAGTGCTGGTTGGGAAATTATGATTTTTGAGCAGTAATAAAAGAAAGTGCGGCGGTATCCAACCTTTGGGATATCATTATTGAATCCGCACTTAGAACTCTTGAGGAAGCCAATCTCGTCCTGTGTCTTGCCTGGTTTGTTGGCCATGGTGCGGATCGACTCGCAATTGAGGATGCTCATGCAGCTCCCACTCTTGCCATCAGGGGTGATGCAGGAGGACTCTGTAAATAAAAGGTTAAAATATTAGTGGATGATCTCACACCAATTGACCTAGTCCAAACAAAGCTCAAGGCTTGTACTATGGGTACAATACAACGATATTAAGGGGTGTGTAATGTTTAGCATAAAAACAAATGGTATAATGATCATTTTACATAAAACGAATTGCATAATTTTAATCTGCATAATAAACCATCGATATAATAGTCATGATGCATAAAACGAATTATTAAGTATTATTAATTTATAAAGTAAATATTTCTAACGGCTTTCATTACTATTAATGTGGTCACAGTTCTAACCTAACCTAACCTAGTTCGAAGAAATTGACTTGAAATGCATAATAACAAGAAAATGATAGTTATGCTAAATGAGTGTTATGTTATTCGATGGTATGCCTGATAAAATGACACAATTGGTTTTTATGCTAAACGTTCATTATGCTTTTCGTGGTTAGTTAAATGAAATGATGAAAAACGTTTGTATACTGATTGAAACGCACCCCGATATAAAGAGGTACGTAAGGTAAAGTGGGGCAAGTACGTCAAATCAACAATATCTCTTAAAAATATATGATTTGTCGCACTCATCCCGTAGACGCACTTGCCCTTCTGACTATACTTATCGAGAAATAAATACTTAAATACATAGAAGACACCTAAGACTCAGGAACCGTCTGTGGAGTCCGGTCTGTTCACGCTTGCAAGGACCTGTTTCCAATTTAGTTATTTTAATTATCGTTCCTGTCGTAGAGACCTCGTCATGTTGTTCTCCTAGTCATTATTTATATTTTTATTTTATTGACCTCACGTTTATAATGATTTTATTTGTGTTAGTTTTAAAAATAATTATTTAATACTTTATTACCTTATAATGTTACTTACTTTTAAGTATTATTGTATTTAATAATAAAAAAAATGACCTTCTGCTGGAGTTTCTTGCGGCGCTTCTTCTCCGCAATGATGGTCTTGTCCGAAGCGCTAGTAGATTCACTCCATATTGCCGATGAGTAAAAGAGCCCTCATGTGGCCAATTTACTGAATAAATATTTTGAATTTTTAAATTTTTAAATTTGTACTGTACGTACGCGCTCATCACACTAATATTTGGCTTAACCGTGTATCGAAATCGGGACCGCTAGCTTGGTAGGCAGGGCCACAACTAACTAGGCCAACGCGTCGTCAATCTTCATCATCATAAGTAGGGGTGATGTACGTTCACTTCTAGACGTAGGCCTTTTCCCAGAACCATCACAATGATCTTTCGAAATATACTGTCTTTATATGACTGATTTAATCATTGGTACTATACTCGACTTTTTATATTTTTACTAGCTCTGCTACGTCAGATTTATAAAATTACGAAATAAGTACGTGTATACATTATGTAAAGGCGAAATTTTTAAAAAAATCTGGGGAGTGTCAAGGCCATTGACACCCTTCTACGTATTTGTCCAACTGCCGTTAAAGAATGGTCTTTGACTAGTATGTATGGTTCTCTGTGCCCTCGTAGACGATGAACGGATGACCCAATAAGGGCAAACGAGATGGCGTATTTAAAGATACATAGACGACCTCATAAAAAAAATGTGGTCGGATTTTGAAAGCTTGTTTGTTATTATTTGTTAATTCATAGCCTCGTAAGGCTACGCGTACAAAAAAAAACATACTACGGCCATTGAAATAAAGATCCATTGCAAAGGAGATAAAGTGGAAAATCCCTTGGTTTTATAACTGGCAATCAAATTAGAAAATTGTCTCTATTGCATTCATAATAGTTTCATATTCCATTGGCAAATGATCTGAGATTCGAAACCCATAGACATTTCAATTCTCAAGACTACAAATTTACTCTATTGCATTCACAATAGGTTCATATTCCAATGATCTTAGATCTGAGACCCATACACATTTGCATCCTCAAAACTTCAATCTTCAGACTGCAATCCTCAGACTTCAAATGAGTTGCCAACCCTGAGACTAAGATGGAATGCCTCTATGCTAAACTCGGATTCATAATTAGATTCCATCAAATCTACTAAGAAATGTCACTGTCACAATAACATCTGTCAATGTCAGTATGACGGTCCAGATGCCACCAACCCTTCCTTAATAATAAAAAAATATGGACTTGACAGAAGCGCGTGGAGCTAATCCCATGTGCTTCTATTTAGTCCACCAGAGTAAATCTCTTTAACCGAACAATTGTCCTCGCGTGTGATATCCATGGACTTGTTTCTCTAATAAGTCCATGGCGATTGTCTAAAACTCGATACTGGCGAAATACACCTTGTTAAACACAAGGAGTGAAAGCCATTAATTAAGAAAAAAAAAATATATATATATAATTATCTTACTGCAGGTGAAAAACTTAACGATAGTCTTTGTAGTGATGTTGAGAATTAAGGGGAATTTACGTCCAAATTCAAATATAGTCACCATTTTAATTAAACGTTTTTTAAACGTAGGAATTTCGTTAAGTTTGTCGCCTATATTAATTTGATTCCTAGATGTTTGTTATTTATCGAAGTAAACATGTATATTCATATATTCCTAAATTATAAGTTAAAAGGATCCTAATTGTTTCGCTCTAATTAGTGAGATGGTGTAACGCCCCTCCTGCAGTTAGGATGCTACAGTCAGGATAATGTAATACGCCTTAAAAATAGGCAACACGCCTAGGTAGTGGTTATTTTTTTTCACATTTACGTATTTTAGGTATAATAATTAATAATATACGCATATCTTCAAACGATAATATTATCGTATCAAAACGGATACCAAATGTTATCGAGACCTGAAGTTTTACCATTGCAATATGAATATTTCTACCACAAAATTGCTTCAATTAAATATTTATTTAAACAACAGGTTTTTATAAAAGCATTTTTATTTAAAGAAAGCATTTAAATGTTATTCTTAAAATTACTAAGTAATTAATTACTTACGTGCATTCTTTAGCCAAGAGTAAATTTACTAATGTTGGAATGTTTCATTACAATGGCAACACCGTGGTAGATTTGATGGAATCTAATTATGAATCCAAGTGTAGTAATTTCAACGGTTGTCTTATCCCCACGCCGGAACACAACAAAACTGCTGTGCTGCTTGCTTGGCGGTGGGTTAATTGATAAGATGGTGGTAACGATCCACGGACCCTGCACAAGGTCCTACCACCACCCCACGTTCAAAAGGTAATCGTCGATCAGTATCATTACCGCGTAACTAACAAATTCAATTAAGTTGCAAAATGTACCTTACTGACTTACATGTTAAGGTGTATTTTGCTCCTCATTTTTATTTTTAGGGTTCCGTACAAAAAATGAAAAAACGGAACCCTTATAGGATCACTTGTGCGTCTGTCTGTCCGTCTGTCTGTCACAGCCAATTTGCTCCGAAACTACTAGACCGATTGAGTTGAAATTTGGCGCAAATATGTAAATTGATGACCCGAACACAGATGTGCAAAGTAAATAAATATTTTTTGTAAAATAAGGGTCATTTTCGGGGGACAAATTCGAAAAAAAAAAAAAGTTATGCAATGCTTACTGTGTTTTATATCAAATGAAAGGGCTCGTTATGACGATCTCAAATATATTTTTATTATTATTGTAAAATAAATAGTTTTGATTTTATTCATGAAAGAAGACGAAAATTGACCATCCCCCACCCTAATCCGAAACGAATGAGCCTAAAATTTTGAAAAAAATACAAAATATAGTTCATTGCTTGTAGATTACAGGAAAATTTATAAGAATTCTATCAAAAAATAAAAAGTATGTACGGATCCCTCTCCGCGCAGTATCAACGATATAATACTTACGGCTTTGCACGAAGCACAAGTAAGTTAGGGCCGCAATCAACCAAAGAGGAATCATTATTTAATACACTATTCACATAATTTAAAAGATATATACATCGACACTTCAAACGTGCTGCCCAAGCGCATGTCAGAACTCGTCTGCGCCAATAACAAGTATAATATAATTATTAATCAAAAGGCGATATATCAAAGTCAATAGCCAAAGCAGATTCAACCCTCTCCCGTTAGTAATAAGATTGCATTTGCTACGGGAGTTATGGCAGAGATACCATTTTTCTTAGCGTGGCAGTATCCTAAAGCCGTAACAGACATGTATGCAAAATTATACTTTAATTGTATACAAGAAGGTTGGTTTGAAGAAATACAAAATACTGGTGGCTAAATACAGGTACGGTGGGTGTATTAAGGAAAACATTCAAAAAACTTTTGAACGGATATGTTCGGATAAGTTTTTGAACTACAAATCAAAAATTGACTCATTTATTAACAGGTCATTGACTCATTTATTAACTTTAATTTATATTTTGTTAACCCCTTTTTTTATCTGGATCTTTATCGCCGACTGTTTTTTTTTTGGTAAGGACAACGTCAACGACTTAAAGGCCACTTTATAGTACCTAAGTGGTAAGTGGGATCTGAAACCTATAGACATTTGCATTCTCTAGACAGCGATCTCAAGACTGGCTAATTCTAAGTCTGTAAATTTTAAAAGGGACATGTAGGGACCTATTTTCATTCACTTGTATTTACCTACTCTAGGGTTCTATTTCACTCGATAAAACCATATTGCTTTCGACATTTTGTACTGTCAATATTAGGGCGACGGCACCAATGATGGACACTTTTAGCTGAAAGGCACCAGTAATGGACACTTCACTCTTAATTCAAATTTCATACGGCCCTAAATAAAATTGATTGGTGCAAAACAAATGAATAACCCTTATCATATATATCTCTATAGTTATAAGTATTTATATCGTTGTACGACCCTGGAGCTTAGTTTGGGACTAGGTCAATTGGTGTGAGATTGTCCCCTGATACAGGTCGATTCACAAGAGCTGGCACGAATTGATTGAACGAAAGTAATGTCACCTATCACTGTGTGAGTGCCGTCCTTTGAACCGATGTTCGAATTTCAAACCGAAAATCTGTTATTATTTTACACACTTGTATAGTATCGTTCACTCATTCAATCCATTCTCCATCCTCTGTCCCTCGCAATCCTCACGGTATTGTTTTAGAGTGCGAGGGACAGAGCATTCGACTCGCTAGCGAGTACGTTAATTGTAACTCATGGTAAGGGTACAGATGCCGACCGGTTTTACTGGTGACTTCATATCGTGACATCCACCTAAGGCATCCACTATGTTAATTAATTATCTACTAGCTTTTTCTCGCGACTTTGCGTAGAGCTCGTCGAGCTTTTGATTTTTTAGCTACCAAATTTCATCGAAATTGGTTCAGCAGTTTAGCCGTGAAAAGGTAACAAACAAACGGAGTTACTTTTGTTATACGTATAATTAGGTATGGAAATATGTATGCAATGCAATTAAAATAAAATGTATATTTACTAGTGTGGCGGCACCAATGATGGACACTTTTAGCTGACAGGCACCAGAAATGGACACTTCACTCTTAATTCAAATTTCATACGGTCCTAAATTGGAAAACAAATGAATAACCCTTATCTTCTGTAAAATAAGAATCAAGTGTCCATTATTGGTGCCTTTTCCATTGCTGTTTCCATCAGCCTAGGTACTTGCATAGGTACGTATATTATACTAGCGACCCGCCCTCACTTTGCTTACATAAAAATACATAAAAACCTACACAAAACCCTTACTTGAAAAATTATGTAACTGATGTCGAAAACCGCATCAAAATCAGTTGCGTGGTTTAGGAGGAGTTAGCGGATAGACGGACAGACGCGGAAAACGACTTTGTTTTTTTTATGTATAAAGAAGATATACTACGAGCTTAGTTCTGCTATAGAATATTTTTTATATCGCCAAAGGCATATTTCATAAAAAAACATGTGTGATAATAATAAAAATATTGAAAAACTGTATTTCAGTCCAAGTTTATTCTATAGTATTATTTTATTCAAAATTAAACGCAATAAAAATATTTCAAATAAAATACTTAGGGTAATGTTACCAGTAATGGACGACGACCAATGATGGACACTTGATACTTATTTTACAGAAGATAAGGGTTATTCATTTGTTTTGCAACAATCAATTTAGGACCGTATGACATTTGAATTAAAGGCGAAGTGTCCATTACTGGTGCATGTCAGATTAAAGTGTCCATCATTGGTGCCGTCACTCTACGAGAGTTAAATTAAAATTAAAAAGTAAACCAAAAAAGCGAAAATAATGAAAGCTTAAACGTTTTGATATTAATATTTACAATTAACGTTAACAATAACAATTAATTCATTAATATAAAGTACTAGCCAGTGACCCGCTCTCGCTTCGCTTCAGTTTATGTGAGTTTTCTGTAACACCCGTACATAAACCAGGATATACTATAAACCTTCCTTTTGAATCACTTTCTATTGACGGAAACCGCATTAAAATCCGTTGCGTAGTTTTCGAAAGATCTAAGCGTACCGTAAAAAGGGGTGAATAGGGATTAAGGGGTGAGTAGGGACACAACCTAAAATAAGTCATAACTTGTTACAAATAAGAACAATTATTAAATGGACGATAACGTTACGTCTATTGGAAATAATTTCAATCTTCTAATTAGTAACATATGCTTCATTTTAGATTGTATCCCTACTCACCCCGTTTTACGGTATACAGAGGGACATGCGGCGGAAAGCGACTTTGTTTTATACTAAATAATTATAGAGAGATGACAAAATGTAAAGTTTTATGAATTGCACATTACCTTGATCTAAATATAGGTACCCTGTCGACCCTGAATATCTCAATTAGTCTAATTTGCTTGCTAATTTTTAATTAGGTACATCTGAATTAGCCAGTCTATGTCATTTGTTGCGGTGACATTAAATGGAAAGCACGTATTTTCTTTAAAGTTAAACAATTGTATCAAATTTTTGAGTTTCAAAAAATCTGTATCTATATACTAAAATTCAAGATGGATCCTAGCAGCCCTAACCCGAACAGAACGACGGGCAACCTATACCGGCAGGTACGTTCCAATGAAAATACTGGCCAAGTGCGAGTCGGACTCACGCACCGAGGGTACCGTGCCGTCCGACGCACAAGTGCCCCGTTTTTAGGGTTCCGTAGTCAAACTAGGAACCCTTATAGTTTCGTCATGTCCGTCCGTCCGTCCGTCCGCAGGCTAGCTCAGAGACTCTTAGTACTAGAAAGCTGTAATTTGGCATGAATATACATTTTGTGGGGTGTCGTTGGATAGGTCTTTTAAAAATATTGTGGGTTTGGAAAAACAATTTTTCGATTAAGGTATCCGTTTATGAAATATTAAGCTTTAAAGCGCTAATTTTTGTTAGAGTCGAGTGTTCATTATTGGTGCCTTGTCCATTACTGGTTCCATTACCCTACTATAAACTCAGTTCACGTGTTAACTCGAGTTAAAATGACAGTTCTCGAATGAATCTGACGTTTACTAACTCGAGTTTAAATTGATCGCGTTTAATTTCAATGTTGAAATCGGCCCTAAGAAGCTTGGAATACCGTACGCAATTATATTGTTTATTTTTTCAGGCGAACGTCATCTTTATTATGTTGTGTCTATCATTCTGCAGCCAAGCCACCTCGGCTATTGAATCGCAGTACCTATCAGTATGTAAGTACAGATCACATAATTATAAATACATACATACATACATGAACTCACGCCTTCATTCCCAGTGGGGTAGGCAAAGCTACGGAATTACCAACAACTCTAAAAACTTGTTGACAATTCTATAACCACATTGCAGACAATATTAGGCTAGGATAATCACATAATTACACTAATTTATGTAAACTCCTTAGTGCATAACTAAACATAAAAAAACTAAAAAAGAAACAGTAACACAAAAGGTGTACAAAGGCGAACTTATCGCTTTAAGGGATCTCTTCCAGTAATTGAAAGAATTAGAATTATAATTTCACGCACAACTTATTTTAGGGTACCTACTATTATATCGAAACACCTTTCACCGAACGTATCGTTTCGGAGAATTTTCGTTTCATCGAAAGGCATTTCTCGCCGCATGAGTTGTTTTTTTTCCTAGTCGCAAGTCTAACCTAACCTAACGTAATGAATGTTTAAGATATCCTAAAAAGGTCTCTATTGACTGCCATAAAGTTAAAGTTTCGATTATTGTTGGCCAAAACGTTTTACATCACCTATACTTATTATCAGTCATAATGTTAAAAGTCATAATATTGAAGAGTATAAAACGGAATGTCAATTATTGCGCCTCATATTCATTGGAAGTCATAAAATTCATAGTCATACCAATTTATGTCATAATAATTAAACTTCATAATGTCACAGGTAATAATAGTACTTGTAATAAATGTTATTACACAAACTGTCGAGTCACCTTTATAATACTATAAATAAACATTTAGATATTTATAAAAACGATACCCATCACTGTAAAACAATTATACCAAAATGGCTTCAAGAAAAAAATTATAATGAGACTGAGCGACTATTAGAATAGTGACAGTAGAACACATACATACACACATTATACACACACTCACGCACACACATGCACACACACACGCGCACACCCACTTATACACGGTGAGTTAGAGACATATTTTATTAATGCTAAGTATCTATCATTTATGTTGATTTTTGGAAGAGCGAGGCGTCCCAACACAGACTTTGTAAGTCTAAAGGGAGGCCTGAGCAACTGTTAATTTATAAACTGGCTAAGTGATAATAAAGAATTTTGAACTTTGTATTTATTTTTTGTTATTAGTTAACGTTCTAATTATAAAGCGTTATGACCGAATTTTTTTATGACTTCCGATAGTTATGAACATAAATAATATGGATACAAAAGTCTAACTTTCAATAATCGAAACAATAAATGTATGGCAGTCAAAGGGATCCCCCCTAAAAAGATCATGTTTTCAGCGAAAACAGCGTTCGATGAAATTAAATTCGATGAAATGATACAATCGATGAAGTGAAATTCGATTAAACGATTGTTTACCCTTTTCTTGCTTGCAGTTACGCTCTACTCTTCGCTGGTGGCTGTGCCTGGACTCCTAATGCTAATAGTCCTCGCCGAGTACAAGGGACGAAGACTTTTACTGATCTCGCTGTTCCTTCTCCTCATCATATCTTTATTCTTCCGTTTTTTTCTTCCGGTGGTTCAAGCAGCAACCATGTTTCTGACCCCGGTCGTATTGTGTGAATACACCAGCCCAAAGCTCAGGATGGTTCTCCTTATAGTTAACTTCGCTGTTCTAAGAATCAGCTCTCAGTTGACGACAAACGTCAATTGGATGTGGGATTTTGACTTGTTTAATTTTGGATTGGCAATTGGATGTATTTTCTCGATAATGACTTGGCCAGAGTCACCATACTGGTTAGCGTCGAAAAGAAGATTCGAGGAGAGCAAGCAAGAGTTTCTGTCGTTAAGAGGCGAAGATTCTCCTTCCAAAGATGAGCTCCAAGCATTGCTAGAAGAAACACCACGACAAGGATCTTCTAAGATGATCTACGCCCCCTTGCTGGTGGCAGTTCCTGTTCTCTTTACATCAAGTTATCTTTCATATTTGGAGGAGATGGGTATTGCAAAAGACAAATTAGAATACATAATTATTGTAAACGTTGCCTGCGGTTTAATAACTGCTTTAATTTCTCTGAAACTGTCCAGGAGGATTTATTTCTTATCATCTGCCGCCATTTTATTTATGTTTTTAATGCTCGGATGCCTTTTCTATTATTTCGATGACGGTTACATACAAGCGGAAATAGTTTTGATTCTTGTTTCATACGTAGTGATTACTTGTGGGCCAATTGGAGTTTTTGTTCCCATATTAATTGAAATAGTCCCACAAAAATATGTATCTATAATGTCAGCCTTTATCGGCTGTGCTCACTGTTTTGCTAATGTTTGTATATTTTTATTCTCCGGTTTGCTTGATGCGAACTTTCCCATTTTGTGTTTGTCTGTCATCCTCACTTTTGTTTCGGCTTACTTTTTCTTGCCCGAAGCGAAGGGCAAAACTTTGCTTGAAATAGAGCACTTGTATCTGCCGAAAACAAAAAATAATCAAAGTCTGATAAAAACTGAGGTGTAGCTAAAAGACACGAGTAGGATGATGGCACCAGTGTTCGACACTTTAACCTGACAAGCACCAATAATGGACACTTTACTCCTAATTCAAAGATCATTTCTTCGCCTATGGTCATAAACTGATCGTTGCAAAACAAATGAATAAACCTTATCTTCCAAAAAATAATAAGTGTCAAGAGTACATCATTGGTCCTTATCCATTACTAGTTCCATCACAATAATATTTTTATTCAACTCTTTCGTCCTGCAAGCTGTCGATCATAGATATCTAAACATTGTTTTACTGTTTATGCTTTATAGTTATAATTAAGTCGTATTATATAATCATCTATGATACTTACTTCCTTATTTATTATATTATTTAAAATAGATCCAATAGTTATAACGATAACTGGTAGATACTGCTATAGGTTTTTCTATGACTACTTATATTATTTTTAGTAACTGTTATTTTTTATTAAATTAATGTTTAATAAAATGTTAACTTTCATAAACTTTCTTTTTGTTTAATTGATCGCTCCTAGCTTATCTTAATTTAAAAAAAATCTTACTTAACATATATATAACTTTTATAATGTTAGTGGATCTCTTTCATTGCTGACCAACAATGTACCTATAATATAAAAGATGTTAGTTAACTGTTTTTTAAAATCCGATTGTCAGGATTTCATTGGTATTGTTAGCACTGACACACAAAAGAGTTGTGATTGAACCCGTTGTTTGACTGTACCCAAACCATTTTTTCTTGAAAATCAGTAGGCTAATCAAGAGTTTTTTTAGTTGTTAAATAGTTGTTTGATTTCAACGCCATCTAGCGGATACCTTCAACAACTTCAACATGAGCAGCTAGGTAGGTACTAAAGCGGACACATTTGCAGGTTTCTGAGTGCGTTTATAGATAGATGGCAGAGTCGTCGCGCATTATATCCACTATAGTAATTATGGTATACAAACTAGCATTCTCACTTTAGTTTCTACAAACTGTTTTGAAAATTAACCACGTTACCGCATTAAGTGAACATGATGACTTGTAATGGTGTATCTTTTAAGTTACTTACCCTGGTTTTTTGTTAGTTTTTTTGCTCAACAGTTACCTTCAAAAGGCACAGATGGCGCTGGAATCAACAAAATAATATTCAACGTAAAATGCAATATTTACATTTAGGATCTTAACACAGCTCGCCCAAAGTGGTGCGAACGAGCACGGGCAACTCGCAAATTTATTGAGAGCTGAATTGTCACCTCTTTCGAGTACGTGTGTACTTCAGTGGTGGAAGGACCTATCATGATGCAAGATCCATCCGGACCGCTATTATCGTCTTATCCTTTAACCACCGCCAAGCAGCTGTGTTCGCACTTGCTGGTTATGATATCCCCACACCAATTATAACTGGTGAAATTACTATCATGGAGGCATTCCATCTTAGTCCTCAGTGTTAGCAACGCATTTGCGGTCTTAGGATTGCAGTCTTTGGATTGTAGTCTAGAGAAAGCAAGTGTCTATGGGTAACAGATCCTACTTACCATCTGGTGGCCTGTGTGCTCGTTTTCTTTCTCCATAGCATAAAAAAACATATGTATTTTATGCTCGAGTTGGGCTCAACTTTGAAGTCACAGAGGAAGTTTTTTAAAGGTACTTATTACGCGAGTGTAGTTAGGTAATGTAGGTACACTGTAATGTACTAATTGTATAGACCTAGCAAAGTTTATAATTTATTTAACACGCAATACCCCTATTGTCAGTCAAGCGTGTGCCTGTCACACATGCTCAAGGCAAAACAATGTTGTTGAACCTAAACCGCGCCTAAACCTACATCGCACGCGTCGCACTATAATAGTATTTTGCAAAACTTCTTTCATAGTAAGTTACAGTGCGGTAGCTCTTAAAGCATCCTTCTGGTTTGTGTTTAACTTGCTTACATCTATGTAAGTCTACTTACACATAGGTAGAGTAAACCAATTTGGACTATGTTATAGAAATAATAGAAGAATAGAAAATATTTATTCAACGCACACAGAAGAAAATACAGCAGTATATAAAGTGAAGTAAAAGACATTACGTTGAACTGGATCCCTCTCAGCATTGTGCTGCAGTGAAACTGCGGCGCTGATTTTCAGAAGGACGTATGAACGATTGGACGTCACTGTTAAAGTGACGTTGTCAACCAAAACGTGAGAGGCTTCCTATGATTGGTTTACAACGTCTCGTTGACAAAGTCCATAGTGGGCCTAGAAATCAGATTGGTTGACTTTGCATACATACATACCTTCACGCCTTCATTCCCTGAGGTAGTCAGAGCCACAGAAGAAAGACTAAAGGCATAGAAACCGTACTAAATAAGCAGAAAATACATTATGGTTCACTTCTTTTTCTTATGGTTTTCATAGTGAGTTGGAAAGAGATAAATCTATAGCTGTTCTTTCGTTATTTATTACATCGTCACAAGTAAGGCGTGATTTGGACCTATAAGCACCTATAGTATTTGGACCTATAGACAAGGAAAGACAAATCATTCCTATAGGAAGGACAAAGAAGTCCCTGTGTAAAACCTTGTGACAATGACAGTTAAAGAAGAAAAAACAGCCTACTTTTTGTTTCATCTTTTCTCATGTAATACGTAATCTAAAAAGTAGAGAAAGATAGCTGACGCAAAGTACGTCTTATAGTCCGGTTTCTATGCTATATGTTCTTATTCTGTAGTCAGAGCCACCAAACACTAAAAACTGTTTGTTAATTCTTTAACCACAATTTGCACAAACAGGCTAAGATGTTTACCAGCGTATTAGTGACAGGTTGCAAGTCCATCGCCTAACGCCGCCGCCCTCGCCCCTACGACTTCCACGGGGAGACATGGAGTGGTACTTTTGCAAGCCGGCAACTACATGGCTAAAATGTAAGCCTTACAAACTTCACCTTACCCCAAAAAACTTTAAATAACTTGTAATATGATAAAAAAATGCCTGACTGTTGTTTCTTGCCCCGTTTTTTCTCAGCAGCGCTGCCCTCTTGGGAACCTGTTAGACCTTTGGCGTGTTAAAGTGCCTATGCGGCCTACGTAATGAATAAACATTTTTTTTTTCGACATGTCTTACCTTGGGTCCGTCTGTATCGCTACTATCTACCATTGCTAGTGATTAATTCAATATCTATCGACTAAGTTTTATCGACATAGTTAAAAAGCAATTTTCAATCATCATAATTAATGGTCAAGTTTAGATACCTTTTAATTTTATTTATTTTATTTTATTTTATTTTTAAAACTAAATAATATAATAATAATAATATAATTAAATAATTAATTATATAATTTGTAAAACTCTTTTATTTATACTTATCGCAAATATCGGATAGAGTGGAAGAGTGGGGGAGAGGCCTTTGCCCAGCAGTGGGACATTATGGGCTCATAATAATTTATTAGTTGTTTATTAATGTTGACTTTTATTATTTGAGTGTTATTTTTGTATTATTATATTATTATTTTGTATTAATTTTGACAATATCAAAGTAATTTCGTATTTTTTGACATTCAATGCAATTTATATTGTAATATTACATTGATGAATAAATAAACTAAACTAAATTAATAATAATAATAATATCGCAAATATTACGTGGTCAAAAAAAAAAAAAATCCAAGATTTTTTTTTCCATATTATCGGCGTGACTAATATGTATATTCATGCCAAATAACTGCAAAAAGTTGCAGAAGGACGGACGGACATGGCGAAACTAATAAGTGGTAAAATAAATTCTTGAGAAAGACATTTTTGTTTGACTATGGAATAGTTGCTATAAGTATAAATAAAAGAGGTTTAAAAATTATTAAAAGGTATCTAAACTTGACCATTAATTATGACGATTGAAAATTGCTTTTTAACGATGTTGATCAAACTTAGTCGATATTTAATTAATCACTAGCACAGGTACAATTTTGCCCCCGTCAATCCGGTGTTTGCCTATTACTCTCTATTCTACCGCTAAGCACTTATTTGCACTAATGTGTTCCGGCGTGGAGGAATGAAATAACTTTTCTCAAAAATGTCTGGAAATGTTGACATTACTATCTACATATTGAAACACGAAGGACATAGTTTACTGACAGATCTCAAATAAAAAAAAAGAAACATTGCGTGCTTGCTACACAAGCCCGCAATGTTGCATACAAATTCCATTACTATCTAGCTTGTAACTTTTAAAAAGTGAAAAAGCCCATAATAAAATGAGGGCACAAGTCTTATACATCCAAATTTTATTCGAAACATAACTTTTTTATCTGTGTCTGGAATAGCTTATGTTTTTAAAAAAAAACAAAGCTTGCGGTTCTCCTTGTCATAAACAAAAAGGCGGTAAAGAGTGATAGTTTTTTCACATGAAGTTTGTTTGTATGCAATTAGAAAAATGAGTTTAAGCGATGAAGATTTTACTCCAACACAAAAAAAAACTTGCGATTTTTGAGAAAAGCACTATATTTGCCTCGGCAGGAACAGCAATTGCGGGCTTCGTATTTTTAAACGGACTCGCAAGCTCGTCCGTTTAAAACAATACTCGGCCCGCAATTGCCTACTTCCATGCCTAGGCAATAATGTACTATTATAGCATATAGGTAATTCCATGGTAGCTTTTTTTAACCTACTCGAATTAACGACCTCTACCTATAAGTAACTGACTTTAAAAAGGAAGAGGTTCTATGTTCCGATGTTTGTATTTTTTTACGTTATTTTTCATCGATTTCTCCGTTAAATGTGGGCCCGAGGCATGTGAGGAACTAAGGGAACTTCTCAAATATTATAGGCATACATGTAGCGATTTTAGTATTTTCAGGATCACGTCCAGCATTTGCATTCAGAAAGTATAATTTTGTGAAGTGGAACTGATGATTATTATTGATAACTATAGTTTATTATTAATTGAGAAGTGGGACTACAAAACAGCATAATTATTATGACCATTACAAACCATAAAACAAAATAAATGATTTAAAAACCAAAAACCTCCTATTTAAAACATTTAGGGTTATTGAATGAGATGTTCGTACTGATGCCGGGTTATTAAATATTGCTCAAAAATTGGTCGTGTAATTTGAACCTCAGTTAAATTCCATTCGCAGTTTATACAACTTTAGAGTCGAAATAATCCGTTTGTCAATTCGAAGACTGCACTTTAGTGACATTTTCATTTCATAGCAAATCGTGTCACAATTTAAAAACTATATTTTGTAACTATACTGTTTATATTTTAGCCGTAGCCTGTTCATTGAATTCGGCACATTCCAACACATGATGATGACGTAATTTTTTATGATTCCTTATTTTATTAATTCCACAAGGTAATCAAGCCAATTACGTCTCCGGGCTCACAAAAACAGGAATTAGCTACGTGATCGAATAAAAAAACGGATGCGATATCACTATTAAGCAAATTACATGGTACGATGTAGAAATACATGCAAGAACTCGAAGATTACAATTTTTTGTTTAAATTCGATGGCAAACAAGCAAATGTCTGATGGTACGCGGTAAATCAGGTGGGTGGTAGAAAGAATAACATTTATATTTGGCAATTTGTTAGTTTAAAAACCTTTTAAAGCTAAAACCGCATTACCGATGATGATGATTCGAACAATGTTAGAAATCTAGTTTAATCAGGATAATTCTTAGCTAGATTTGGTGAAAATCGTTTCGGCCGGTTGGGATTTATCAGCTCTGAAAGAAGAGGTCACTATTATATCTGTGGTTTTTATCTATATCATAGTTATAACGTGAACAGGTATAAATATTTAGGCCTAAATACAGATAAAAATATAAATTGGAAAATTCATATAGACATGTTATGTAACAAAATGAGATCAATACTCTACAAAATTATAAGTTTAAGAAATATAGTGAATAAGAAATTACTGTGTATGATATATCATGCATTGGCAGACGCATTAATTGGATATGGTATCATAGCTTACGGTCGTACTTTCAAAACCTACTTAGATAAGATATTGCAGCTGCAAACTAGATTGTTAAAAAACATTGTTGATAAAAAGACCAAAGAAAATTGTAGGGGTAACTACATGACCCTATGTAAAGAATTGAAGATTCTGCCAGTGCAGGAAAAAGTCAAGTATCTAATAGCAACAGCAATTTAAAAGAAGTGAATTCAAAACTGTCAGATCTCACACTGTTGGGCTGCGAGCCACGCCACGCCGGCGGTACGCGGAGCCCGCGTCCAGCAACTGTTACGGCAAGAGGACCCGCAGTTACATAACTCCTCGAATATTCAACGCAATTTTCCCGGAACATGAATGTAGCAGTAAAAACATTTTTAAAACTAGGCTAAAAAAGTTATTATTAGATGCTTTAAAATAAGAATATTTAATGTAACACTCTAATATTGTCAACAGAAACAACAACGAATTACTAACCTTAGAAATAATTTTATTATAAGTAGTTTAAGTACAGTCTATTATGCGGTTGATACATGTGGCCTATTATGGGTACCACATGTCTGACTAAACAAAACCAACTAGGTATAAGTCATATAAGTGTCAACCACTTATAGGCAGTTGTTAGGTGCGTGCAGGATGTACAAGCGAGGGCAATAATTGCCAATAAACTTACGTTTGGCAAACTGTTAAATTAAAAATGTACCACACTGTTTTTGGAATAAATAAATAAAAAAAAAACAATACCAGCAGCTGAACAAAATATTCCACCAAGTACTCCGGGTTAGTTGCTAGCCCATGGGTCAAAGATAGACTACCACACACAGTTACAAATTGCTCACAAACCGCACCGCTAGATCAAAACAGTATCAACTCAAAATCACTGCTAGTTTTGTTTCAAGTTCAGAGAAGTTGTATTAAAGTTGATTTTTAAATACAGTTGTATTTTGAGTTAGTACTATTTTGATCTAGTAGTGCGATTAACTATCACATAAGTGAAATATTTTCATTATAAAGTTATTTTTAAATATGCACATAGCTATCAAATAGACTACAGGAAGTGACTTATGCATGGTCGTCGTGAATTCTAAATTGACGGCCAAGGCCAACAATGTTGAATGAGATTCCATTTTTGTATGATGCATGCATAATGACGTAACGAGCATGACTATTGCTCATTTTCTGAAATGTTTCAAATGGCTAAAAATCCTCGATCGCTAAATAGGCACAATTCAAAATATATTTTGTTTTATTACTATCAAGTTTTACAATGGCGTTTATGTCTGAAAGACATCGCTTTTTAGCGACAAGACGCGCCTGTTGTGTATCTGTACATTTTTTGTTTATGTACCCTCTTCTGGTAAGATAATGTTAGGTGTTCATTCAAGTGTTTTGTATTGGTTTGTGTTGTTTGTCCACAATCTCAAACTAAGTAGGTTCCTACTTGATTTTTAAATATATTTTTTTTCGGTGTTATTTAATACAATATCTAACTAGAATCGTTTTTTTTTGTTCCTTGGTGTGTGTAATATTCAATAAAATGTTTTGTATTGTATTTTATTATATCACAATCAGATCTGTGTATTTTGCAAAAAATAACCAATCGAAGTAACATGCAAAGGTATCAATAAAACCTAACGGTGTAATAAGTATCTATAGACAACCACACATTGACGCGAATCATTAAAACACATAGGGGTCTCATTATTCTGACGCAGTCCTCCGTGACGTCTCCATTGATAACAAGCACTTAACATACCTTTATATCACTAGAATTTCGAAACGATCCCAAATGCCTCCCTCTCGTATAAATACTGTCTTAAATCACACGCTTTACGTTACCTAACCACTTAAACGATATTCATTGTAAGCGCCGCACGTGAGAAACAGCCCATTCAAATTGATAGAATCACGTATCAGTCCTGCGTTAGGTATCGTGGCATCAAGCCGCGCAAAATGTGGAGGGTCATCGTTTGTGTATCCGTCGTTCTGGCCGCGCCGCCTGACGAGCGCATCGACTACGCTCCCATCAACCAATTCGCTCTCAGACTTCTGGACAACACCTTCGCGTTCCAAGAAAACTTTGGCGCGAACAACTTCGCCACATCCCCTTTATCGGTATGGAGTATCTTCTCTTTACTAGCTGAGGGATCTGCTGGTGACACGTTCCAGGAACTAATGAAGGAGCTCCAATTGCCTCGGGATTTGAGAGCAACTCAGGCGCTGCATCTCGCTGCTGAAATGATATTAAGAAGCAATGATCCTGATATTGTGGTTCACAAGCAAGCTGCTATGTTTCCGGAGTGCTCGTTGGAAATTCATCAGGAATTCTGCCAGGCGGCGAACACGTATGGGACTGATGTGTATTCCGTTGATGCTAGTAATGTAACAAAACTAGCAGATGATATTAATTATTATATTTGTGTTGCTACTGAGGGATTGATTAGGAACGCAGTTAAAGAAGATTTTCTTCAAGATTTAAGGCTTTTAATTGTAGATGCGTTGTATTTTAAAGCGAATTGGACGCATCCTTTCGACCCAACTGCTACTAAAGAGAATGATTTTTATAATAACCAAGGAAAAACTATTGGACGGGTTAATATGATGTTTCATAAGGCAGCCCATAACGTTGGTGATTCAAATGTGCTAGGGGCACAAATTCTTGAGATGACTTACGGGAAAAACGAAGAGTTTTCAATGTTGATTCTGCTTCCATTTGAGGGAATGCCGCTGAAACGATTATTAAATAACTTAGCTACAGCACCTTTAAATTGGATAACGGAGTTTAAGCGTTACGATAATTTACCAGAAATAGACGTTTTTATCCCGCGTTTCAAAGTGTCGTCACAGTTAGATTTGATACCTTCTTTGAAATACACAGGAATTCATACGATATTTGACAGTGAGAAGGCCCGCCTGCCAGGTATTTCTGACAGTCCATTATTCGTGTCTAAAACCATTCAAAATGTGGAAATAGATGTGACAGAAGAAGGTACGGTCGCTGCAGCGGCTACTGTAGTAGGATTGGAAAATAGATTCCTGTCTCAAAGATTCGAGGCAAATAAAGAATTTGTGTTTTTAATAACGCATAGGAAATCAAATGTGATTCTGTTCGCTGGTGTTTATAGTGATCCGTCGGTGGTATAAATTAAAAACGTTTTAAATTATTGTTATTTTACTTATTTATACGTAAGAGGTTGACAACGCGTTTGTTCTGGTGAGTTTGCCCACGTAACTGAAGGTCCTAGGATAGATTTCCGGTAAGGGTTAATATTTGTGTATTGAGCGCGAGTGTTTGTTCCTGAGTTTTTGTTTTTAAGTATCGCAGAGCTCAGTTTGGAACTAGGTAAATTTGAGACCACGCTTAGGCAAACGTAGTGTAGGACGCCCCCCGGCTAGATGGACCGATGACCTGAAGAAGGCAGCTGGCAGTGACTGGATGCAAAGGGCGGGAGATCGCGCGCTGTGGCGCTCCTTGGGGGAGGCCTATGTCCAGCAGTGGACTACAACAGACTGATATGATGATGATGATGAAATTTGAGATTGTCCGCTGATGTATGTTTTTAACCCCTGACCAAAAAAAGAGGGATGATATAAGTTTGACATGTATCTGTGTATGGGTCTGAGTGTCCGTCTGTAGCATCGTATCTTCCAAACGCATGAAGCGATAGCTTTTTTTTTCTAAATGACGTCTAGTTTATTTGAGATGATTCTTAGCTAAGTTTCACGAAAATCGTTTAGGCCGTTATGCATGTAAAATTGTATACAATTAATGTTTTTAACATGTGATATTGAGTTACAGAATCAATTTCCACATTTATGTAGGTATTATTAAAAAAAACCCGGAAATCCCGCATTCAATAAAAGAAATCATTATTTTCGGAGGTTGTAACCACTCTTAGTTACGTCCTCCCGCGAAGTTTAGGCAAATAGGCACTGCCTAACCCTGGTTATTACTTACTTACTTCATTTACTTTACCGAATACGAGTAAGTATTGCGTATGGTTATTAAGAGTAAGTTCACGATAGTGTTTTGTTTTTGTGAGTTTTTCAAACGCAAACAATGTGGCATTATGTCACAATGGAGGACAGTCACACCGACTACGTACTCACAAGCAAAAAAACCGGCGAATCGCGAGTCAGACTCCGTCCGAGGGTTCCGTTTCCGTCCTTATAGACTTGATGATTATGTACCATCAGATCAAAGGAGCCCTGACCCACCATATAACCGTGTCACAGTGACGTTATGATTCAAGTCGTAAGAAGTGTCAAACAAATTGTTTTATAATGTCACTGTGACACCGTTCTATGGTGTGGTGTTATACCCTTTTTCATCTAAGATGAATCCTGTGACAGCTGATAATGTAAACACGTATTACACTTGTTTCTTTAACTTTACATAAATAGGCGTTTTTTCTAACCCTAATGTACTTACTAACAAAATATGGACACTGTCTGCAATAAACTGTTTTTTTTTATGCCCTTGATTAACACATAGGCTACTTTTCATACAGGAAAATTTAAAATATTCCCGAGAAATCGAAAAAATTGAAACCTAAGTCGCGGGAAAGAATAATAGTAATTATATTTGAGATAGATCCCGAAAATTGGTCTAAACTGACAACTTTAAAGAGCCTCCACTTAATGGTAGTTTTTATAATTAAATGTCTCATGGCAGATATTAATTAACCTAAAGTCATTTACGTATACACAAATATCTCACAATATTGCTATGAGATCATACATACAAAAATAGGTAGGGTAGGGAGGGGCATGTTGAGCAGGCGGGTAAGATGGGCAAAAGAAATATCTCCAAAACTAAACACGTGACGCTGGAACATCAAATGGCAGAAAGTGAGATCTGGATGAGGGAAACAGATTCCGCCATTAACAGTTGCCACGGGGCGTAGGAGTTGGTGACACGCGTTGTTTGTTTTTTTTCGAACTAAAAGTAAAAAAAGCGAACTGTGGTATTTTTCTTCCAAAATTGTAAGAACAGATGTGTCAGGTATCAGGTGAGCTTTAGTCCTTAGTAAATTTAAGTGGCTATTCTATTTCAATACCTATGTTATCGTAAGTATTACTCATTTTATTAAAACACAAAATTTGCTAAAAAACGTGGCATGGGGCTAGTTGGTCAGTTCCTTACGCATTATATTCTAAAAAAATTCGATATTTGTTGTAGAATGCGGAACTACAAAATAAAAACCACAAGGGGTTCTGCGGCAAGTGAGCGGTTAAAAAATACCGAAAAGCTATTTTGGAGACGAAAAAAAGCGTCAACGTACATTATTAGGTAACTATGACAGGCACCACTAATGAAACACGATTCTGGAGTCATGAACTCTGTTAAAATGTGTGATTATAAGACTGATTGTAGTTTCTTGGTAATGAATAAATATGAGCAATAGGTAAATGTGATGATTTTATTTTTTTCTTCATGCGATCCTTACCTTGCTCAACTTACCTCATACCCATCCTTAACTTACCTCACTATCGAGGCAAAGTTGAGCATGTCTGCCATTGGTCACTTTAAAGCAATTTTCTGCTAAACAATAGAGAATTCAGAAAATCTGTCTGGAGACGTTTATGCCCAGATAAATTTCCTAATAATCAAAGCGGATAACATCTTTCTAATGCATCCTTTCACGTAAGTACAGGACGATTATTCCAAAATTGCTCAATGTGCCCCTCCTTACCCTACTTATTTGAAGTAAAAAAGAAAGATTAATATCTATTGCCAGCTACAGTGAATCTATTATATTCCATTTAAAAAGGTGTTTAAACTCATTAATAAGTGTTATAAGAAATTATATTAATAGCGGAGGTCAGGGGTTCAATCCTTGTTTACAACTTTGTCACTGTCAGTATGTGTTACTGCCAATACTACCGTTAAGTAAAGAAGGTAGCTAACTGCAATTTTATAGTCAAAGCATTCTCTACTTTATTAATATCGCATTAAATTCAAAATACTTCTACTATTACTATGCACTTACGGCAGAATAAATCCGGTTACTTGTGTCCAGACCCTTGTGTACATTTGGTGCCGTTGACGAAAACGTGACGTAATTTCACATAACAGGAGTTGTTATATGTATTACATGTATATTATATGTATTAAAAAACAAAAAACCGCCTTCAAAAACGCAAAAAATAACTTCTTTAAAATTGTAGGCATCTAATAGGTTAGTCCAACTGATGTCGGCTTTTTGTTGAAAATGTTGTGGTCGCCGACTTCGGAGGCGGAGACTTTTGAAGGCGGTTTTTTGTTTTTTACAACATTTATTTTATTTTATACTTTTTAGTGATCATAATACGCTGTTACGTAGTCCCACTTCTTAGTTGAAATGAAACTTTAACTTATATCAAGCGCGTCGCAAGCAACGCCGCGGGAAAGTCATAGTCATATTTCAACAAGTAAATATTATTCGTTGTACCTAGTCGCTCAACTATCTTAATCGAGATATCTTATCGCCACCCTTCAAATCGGTACCATTGAGGAGTTCCGGTGGCCATCTGTGGTCTTCATCATCAGTTCCACCTCACCAAATGATACTTTCTAAATGCAAATGCTGGACTTGTTACTAAACATACTAAAATCGCTATATGTTTGCCTACAATATTTGAGGAGTTCCCTCAATTCCTCACAGATCCTCCCATCAGATTCAGATTTGGTGACAATGGGACCACCTCGAAAGTATACTGTATCAAACCAAAAAAAATATTGAAATCGTTTGACAATTGACGGAGTAATCGGTGAACATACATAAATAAAAACATACATTGGAACGTATAACCTCCTCCTTTTTTGAAGTCGGTTAGGTCAGTTACCTCAAATTAATTTAATTTTCTAAAACCCATTAATGCATTAAACGCAATCAAAAAATGTATATGTTGTTGCATTCAAATATACGAGTAACTATTTTCAGTTGGTACATTACTGAATATGCTGTGTAGATGATAACCATTAGTCTAACTCAATCAAAGGCGTTTTGTGTCTTATCTTGGCTTATTTTCAATGTTGAAAACGGTAAACTTATGAAGTTGATAATGTACGTAATAAATGATTTCGAAAAAAACTAATTTTAATCAGCCTACATGTGTACAGGCAGCGTGACGTCGATTTTGTGTCAACCGCTCCAAATGTACGGGGTCTGCTTGTGTATACATAATTATAGTAAAACACTTTTAGCGCCATAGTTCCTAATTAACATATAAAATGGAGCTCAATATCTTCCTAAAACGAAATGTGGGCATGCGGTTATGCGCCTTAGCTAAATAGGTCTTATATTTACACTACAACTGAATATAAGTTAATATAGTTAATACATTTTATGTAATTTTCACACCACATGCTCGAAATTGCCCTATTATTATATCATGCAAACCTCACTTAAAGTAAGTCATTATAGCCATCGGCTAACCAGCGGGTTATAATGAGATTCAGTACAATATTATAACCCGGCGGGATACAATATTGTACTGAATCTCATTATAACCCACTGGTTAATAATCAGATTTTAATTATTATGAAAAATTGATCCATAGAAACCTACAGCATACAACATACATACGACAGTGCGACATAAAACAGTGCTTTATCCCCTCGGTTTATAATCTACTATTATTAACTGTACGTGAGTTAGTACTGTATTACATCATAAATACTATGAACGTAGTACTCGCGTTTGTTTACGTGTGTATTAGCATGTATAAATAGGTGACGAGGTTAGTTCATACCTATAATAAGTAAGCCTTAGTAAGTTTATTGTTGTCTAGTACAGTCAACAGCATAAATAAGTGATCATTTATGAACATTGTCACTTTAACGTCGTGTTTGAAATGTCATACAAAATTGTGAAACGATTGAAAGCGACAAGGTACATAAATGATCACTTATTTTTGCTGTTGACTGTATCCATAGTACAAGTCTAGAGCTTAGTTCGGGACTAGGTCAATATGTGTGAGGTTGTCCCCTGATATTCATGCTATCTTTTTTTTTTCAATTGTCCAAAGGTTATCTCGACGATATATATTAAAGGGATAAGTTCTACTTTGTTCTACATTTTCTTATGTATTTTTATTGTTTGTGTTGTATTCGTCTGCCTTAACCGGGAATCGAACTGGTCGAATATGATACAACAATAAAGTCGTGTTCTTTTTACGGTCTTCATTTAGTTTAAAGGTGTAGGTATGCGTAATATTTAGATACATATCGCACTGCCAGATCAATACAGCATTAACTCAAAATACGACTACATTTTAAAATCGACTCTATTACTATGAACTATGAACTTGAAACAAAACAAGCTAGTTTTTTAAAATGATACTGTGTTGATCTGGCAGTGCGATATAAATGATCACTATCAATGAGCCTTTCGATCTGTATCATAAAACACGACTCTATTATTTTGTCATATTCGACCGCATTTTTTCCCTTATAAGGCAGGAAAAAATTCAAAAATCCATAAATGCAGGATTTATTATCTTCAAAAATATAAGTAGGTAGGTACCTAAGTCTCCTTTGCGTAGAATTTGCTATTTCCAATATTTAAGGCAGTTGCCGTCCACGTGGCGTTCGTATTTTCCACTCTGTATAGATAATTCCAAGATTTAATTATAAAGTTACTGGTAATGACACAATGACAAAGATTCTGGTATCTTTCCAGATTCTATTGACATCGTTCAATGATTAATACCTTTACTTGTTTTAAATGGATTACAGTTACAATTGGAAAAATCCGTTCTCCATTCTTCACTTCCCGATTGAAAATCATTGAGGGATTTACAAGGAATTGGGATTGTTCATATTTTTACAAATAATCTAATTCGAAAACCATTTCGAGGAATAGGGTTTGAAAGCCGTTCTGCATTATTAAGTTTTTGAAATATTTATCTATTTTGGATATTTCGACAGAAGTATATTTAACCTTTGTTTGACTTTCGTTTTCGGCTTGAAGCCCTCCTAAGTGCATCTTACGGGTTAGGCGAAAATCGCTTGAAATAGTATGTTTTAATACACTATTAGGTACAATCACTTTTTATCATTAGATATCATTTATTTGTTGTAATTTATTAGAAAATGCAACAATTAAATGATATCTAATGTCATATAAATAATCATGTCATCCATAAAATTTCTACTAAATAAATAAAGATATTAAGACAAAACTATTGGGTCAAATACAAAATTAATGAAATAGATCTCTTAAAATTACCTATGAAGCGCTGCAGCAGCGGCGCGTGCAAGCGCTGCGCCAACACCCTCAGGACGCTGTTATTTTGTGTGGATTTGGATATTTAAAGTATGTATTTATGTAAACTCTTTATTGCACATAAACAATTACAAAACATTTTTTGCATCACTATAGATAATGTAACATAGGCGAACTTAAACATAAACTCCACTAAAAATAAAATGTTGAGTACAGTCAAATTTGATTTCTAAACCACTATGAAATTCCACACGGAAAGCAAAAAATCCTTAAAATCATTTTAATCCTACTTATCTCACTAATAGTTATAAATGCTAAAGTTTGTGTCTGTGTTAGTTCGTTACTTTTTCACACTGCAGGCTAGACGGATTTTGTATGAATTTTGGATGAAATTTGAAATCGAGATAGCTCAGACCCTGGATTAACACATAGGCTACTTTTCATACCGTGCCATACCATAAAATTGAAAAGTTCCCGAGGGAATAACGGGCAGAAGCTAGTATTAAATACAACCTATCGCAAAACAGTAGGAAAATATCAAAATAATGTAAGAATATTTCTTATTCCTGGGGAAAAAATGATGAGGATGGGAAATAGGGCGAAAATGGGTTCGTGTAAATATACACACTTCAAAAGAATAGAATAGAATAGAATAGAATAACTTTATTTAAGACAACAAGGCCATATTTGCAAATACCTGATAGACCAACATACGTGTATATAGTACACTTTCGCGGGGTCAGCTAGCCGGCGGCCACGAAATAGCCGGAATATGACAACCCTCGGCTCTTCCTTTAAACTTGTCCGGACATACTTTCGTGTCTCTAAATAGACAATTGTCCTGACTACGAGTAATACCACATAATTACAAGTCTTTAAAACAACAAAGGAACGTGTTCTGATTTAAACGCTGCATTACCCTAATTGTATTAAACGTTACAAATTGTTTCTCATTAACCGAGTCATTTCCATGAATTATGATCGAGATGCGCACGACATTGTAGTTGAGTGCTGATCAACTGTTAAATCGTTGATTTATGATTGTATTGCAAAACAAGAAGGAAAAGGCCAGAGGCACAGATTAAATAAGAGTTACTACGTGCCAGAGGGCCGGGCGTTTTCCTTTCTCTAAAATTCAACGCCTAAGCATTTCTATCCAAAATGTGTGAGACAAAATGATTTAGAATAGAATATTGAGCTGTCGATTCTACGATGTCCTCAGTGTGCGCTATAATGATGATTTAGCCTTAAATCGTCTATGCTTCGCGCAAATCGAAACGTCAAGTGTCACTTTGTCAGCACTGAGAGCCCTGCCAAGATGCATTGCGCTAACTACCGTTTCTATTCGTTTCTCTTTTAAACCAATCGCGTCACTGTTAGATCACGTGACTTTTCGAATCACGTCATCTAACAGTGACGCGATTGGTTTAAAAACGAAACGAATAGAAACGCTAGTTACGTAGTGCATCTTGGCAGGGCCCTGTTCTACTTGGTTAAACCATATTGCTTTTGGCATGTGTTCTTAACTCGGCCTCTATTAATGTCAAGAAAATAAGAGCTTTTATAACATTGACAAACTTAGTTATATAGCTCTTACAATGAAGGAAAACATTGTTAGAAAACATGCACATTGGAACAGCTGAGTATGTAAAAGAGTAATTGCACAAAATATCCTACAGGGTCGAAATGCATCCGAAAGGATAGTTAGATCGGTTCCTCAATCGGATTAATTCCGCGTAGCAAACTTTCAAACTCTCCCCAATTTGAATTTTTAGCAATCGCATATTTTCCATTTAGGATTTTCCCCACTCGCAAAAGTTCCCATTGTAATTAAGTCGGAATATATCGAAATAGGTAGATGATGATGATGATGATGAGTGGGGACGCCCGGCTGGATCAGGCGGGCGGTCGATCTGTCTCCCGGTCATTCCGCCCAGAGGCCCTACTTTGAAAATCGAAGTTCGAAGTTACGTTAGCTCCATCCCTTTCTCTCGATTTAGTTTCGAATGACGACTGACAGGGATGGAGCTAACGTAACTTCGAACATGGGTTTTTAAAGTAAGGCCTCAGTTCCCCTTGGTTGAGCCGTAGGTTACTGTTCCGGCGACGCTCCCATCGCATCTTCTTGTTTTGCTACAGAACAAGAGTGCGTCCCGTAGTTTTATGCTGTTGAGCGGTTTGGTAGATAGCAAGTCCTTCCCGAATGTGCGGTATCTCAGTGACGAGTACATTTCACACTCGGCTAGGACATGCTGGCTTGTTTCCTCCTTGCCACAATGTGGGCATTGGGGATCTTGTCTGATACCTATTACGGTTAGGGGTCTCCGTGTCTGTTGAGCAGGCAGTGCGAAGTCAACACTCCTGCTAAAATAAATAAACTAAAATAAATAAATAAATAAATCTCAGGGGACAATGTCACACCAATGGACCTAGTCCCAAACTAAGCTCTAGGCTTGTACTATGGGTACTAGACAACGATATAAATACTTACTTATATAGAGAAAAATATACTTAAATACATAGAAAACATCCATGACTCAGAAACAAATATTCTCCCATTCTATTCTATCCGAACCCAGGACCGCTAGCTTCGCAGGCAAAGTCACTAACAACTAGGCCAGCGCGTCGTCAACTCGTCGTACTGAGGTTGTACTTGTTCCTTGTTCTGTTTTTGTTTACCCTTCCAATCATGAGCTTGGAGTGTCTACATACTTGTGCCATTCTCCACGCTTCATTTGTCTTTGTTTCCATCCTTCATGCTATGATCCCCTTTGTGACGGTTGTCGATGTCGAATACGTCAAACATAACAAAATAAGATTTGACATTCATATAATAACTTAAATTTGACGTAGCAGTATATAAAAACATAGGCTACTACTATGCGGCGGCCAGGGGTGTTAGGGTGAAGACACATCTATCAGCACCGATTCGCATTTTGTCTATAGAAAATGTCTGTTTTGTATGAAGATGCGTACGCATCAATTCTCCTTTCGCATGCGTACGCATCTTCATATAAAATAGCCATTTTCTATAGACAAAATGCGAATCGGTTCTGATAGATGTGTCTTCACCCTTAGTATGACATGGCTATGCAGTTTATTTTACGGCAAGCGTAAAGGACAGAGCTATTGCAGTTGTATAGCTCTGTCCTTTTCTCTCAGTGTAAACTGAACTGCATAGCTATGTCATAATAACCCCCAAGGAAGCACCCGGTGCTCGAGTCCGACTCGCACTTGACCGGTTTAAATAGTACATTGTGCATCAAGGGCGGTAAGAAGGGGATTGCTAACGAGAGACTTAGAAGCCCGACGCCGAAGACGGAGGGCTTTTAATGATTCGAGTTTGTTATCCCCTTACTGCCCGTGATACACACAATGTTTTTCATCACATTGGCAGAGTTTGTCAACTTTTTTTCAATATAGTCTTGCACAGATAATACTTAGAACTGCTTTAGTTTTTAAACTTGACAGGCCATGCTGCCAGATTGTACCGATTTTCAAAATGAAAAATAATATAATAATTGCAAATGTCACTGAAATAATGGTAAAATATAAATATAATGCAGATAAATGTACCGTATAGGTTTAATTATACAGTAAAATTGGTTTGTAGCCAACTTTTGAATACTTATACGAAATAAACCTTGGCTGATTTTACACCTCCTTAGTCTGAAATGATGTACGAGTGGATTCTATATTTTAAAACTAAACTCATAACTCCCTAGGGAGGTAAATCGGCTATAACTGCCCTATACGCCTGCGTGTTATAAAACCCTTTCCGAGCAAGTGTGATGAAAAGAATATTACTGCAGAGGGCCTACTTTAAATATCGAAATTCCAAATTACGTTACGTCTATCTCTGTCACTCGTCATTCGAGATTAAACTGACAAAAAGTGATGGAGCTAACGTGACATCGAATATCGAATTTCATAGTAGGGTCTCAGGTGATCTCAGAAGACCTTTTAAAGCCAGTGTTTACGATTATGCGGTTGATATGCGTGCGGGATTTTAATACGCATCTACTAGGCTCTTAGCTTTTCAAAGAAAAAGGCCACTTGGAGTCTAACGATTCGATGAACTATACATAAACATACTAAGTTATCTGGCCTTTCCGATTACATGATCTTAAGGCTCGCTCCCTGACCTCATGCAAGCTAGGTATAGTCAACAGCAAAGAAACTGATGAAATAGGGTCTCAAAATAGTATATACAATAAATTAAGCCAGATGTCTCTGATTATTGTAGTTTAGCATAAGTAAATTAACTCGTAATGTGTCATAACGTGGGCCTAAATCGCAAACCTCGTAACTCAATCTGACCAAATTTTACAGGAGGCACAAAAAATGGCGGTCGACAAATGGCGGTCGGGAGTTGCGAGGTTTTCTATTTTGCTTTTTAAACTTAAACGGTTTATTTTTGGTTTTTAATAGTTTTGCCGTTAGATGCGTTAAAAGAGAGTAGAGTCAAAACATGATTTTCAAAAAAAATTGAGTTACGAGGTATGCGATTTATGTGACATGCCATTGTCTTGTATGATAAGTAAGTGACATGCCATTCAAACAGTTAAAGTCATTATTGAGTGTTTTAAATTAAACTGATTCTCTAAAATAGTAATAGTCAGTAATACTACAAAACTATCATATCACATGAAAGTGATCACATGAATTTTTGGGACTTTATGACGTCTCAAGACCACCTTTGAATACAATTTTGGAGATGTAGTCTGTCGTTCACTTAGGTAAAAAATTAATTTCATAATTCTTTATTGAAATTTCCTGCAAAGAGATAGTTATGAAATCGTTTATGATCATTTTCTTTTGACTTATTAAATATTCAGTTGAAAATGACACTTTGGTATAATCTGTTATATCTGGGGCTTCATGAACATGTTTTGAAATGTTGATTTTGATTACCTACTTACTTTTGACGTTGACTGTACTAGTAAACCGCATTTATTATATTATTTTTATTTAAATTCTTGGCCTTCTGACTTCTGTCTGACAAAAATCTGAATCTGACAAAAAAATAGCTGTAAAAACCAACGATACATGCAGTATTTACATATTTTCATGTAAATACTTAACTATTTTTCGAAAACTCGCGATAGAATTTAGTTTTACAGAGTTTTTTTTTTAATCTTCTTTATCTCTCTGACTTTGTCCCTCTTACGATGTTTAAAATTCCATAAAAAATTGTGTAACGAGAAATAACGACAATACATTCAGCATCAAAAATAGCTAAGCAGAATAACATGCTCAAAATGATCTAGAAACGACGTATTCTCTTGACAATAGAGTCGAGTGCAGATTATTTTGACCTCTTCAGTTGCGTAGCTACTTCTGCTGCTGACTGTACATAATTATTCACTAACAATATTATTTTTCTACGCTCCGTTTACATTGACTTTACAATATTTATCGTAATATTTGGATCGCGATCCAAGTGACATTGTAATATTATAAACCCGAATGTTTGTGCGTTTGTGCGCTAATCTGTTTGTTACTCCTTCACGCCATTACGGATTTAGACCCAAAATTAACAAATAGGCTACATTTTATCCCAAAAACGAACTGTTCTCGTAGTATGGTCAACGCAGACGAAGTCGGGCAGAAGGTATTTGAGAATACAATAATGTTTACCACAGTTTAATTTTTCATACTTATGTAAAGTAAACTAAAGAAAGGACTTTCACAAGCGGCGACCCCGTTCTCTACAGGACAAAAATAAGTCGCAATACGTTTACAATGTTATTTTAGGGTCAAACAACTTTATTGCTTTTACTTGATCGTCGTTTTGTACCCGTTCCTTGTAATTCACTTATTTTTTATTTAAGCGCAGCAGCGCAGGTCATCACAAAACTTCATCTCACTTCGCTCGCTGTCGGACCTTTCTTATTGTTCGTTCATATTTCATTATTTAAGTAGACCATTTTCGAGATTCAATCCGAATAATCGTGAAAATGTTAAATGGACAGCGTAAAGTATTTTTCAGTTGTAGACTTGTAGAAACTTGTATTTGAGTGAAATAATATTATTAGTCGAGTGAGTCAAATCTGTTAACGATCTGCTAAACGAATTCCTCTGGATCAACAGTAATTATCAGTAAGTACTAGTAGTACTAATTACAAATACGTACAAAAATGACCAAATACTCGGTTACCTTATAGCACTATGGTGCTTTAAAATAAAGATTTGACCGCGCAAAGACATTTGGCATCAGGTTCTGGTTCTTTATCCTGTCAACTTAGGAGATATTTACCAAATTTGTCGTGACCACCTCGTAGTCTATTTGTGTTTTCGATTTTTATTGCCAGCTATGAACACCTGGGGGCCCTGGCCAAGATGAATTACGCTAACTAGCGTTTCTATTCGTTTCGTTTTTAAACCAATCGCGTCACTGGTAGATGACGTGGTACGAAAAGTCACGTGATCTACCAGGTGACGCGATTGGTACAAAAACGAAACGAATAGAAACGCTAGTTAACGAAATGCATCTTGGCAGGGCCTCCTGTCAAAAACAGAAACAGAAAAGTTGTCGGTTCTTTCCTAATACTGGCTTTTTAGAGAAATTACAAAAGATCTTTTCTTGTTGGTCCCCATGTAACTTCTTGACTATAATGGTGATATCACTGATTAATAATGATATATTACCGTTACGAATGCATAGCTACTAATAAGCTAAAACCCATGATTACTTCACGTTTTTAACATAGTCGTGAGCTAGTCTTGGTAAATAAATCTCGTTGCAGCACCATTGCGAGAGCAGGCTCAAGTACCGGCGCTGGCGCAACCTAGAAGGCATTAATTGAATGTCATTCAATTAGGTGTTTATTTATCCAGCGAACCAACAAAGGGGTTTCTTCAGCATCTTTACTTGCCCAACTGTACGGGTCAATAGTGACGTAATGATGACGCAATTGGGATCAGGAATTTTAGGTCCCTACTTTTGTAAAAAAGCGCAATTGTTTTTTAGTAGAAGTTGGTATATTCCAGATTATTAGTCCTGTCTGTAGGGGTTTGTACGCAATCATAAATAAGTGATCATTTATGTACCTTGTCGCTTTAACGTCGTGTTTGAAATGTCATACAAAATTGTGAAACAATTGAAAGCGACAAGGTACATAAATGATCACTTATTTATGCTGTTGACTGTACTGTACAAAAGGTGGAGCATAGTTTTTTTTTTAATTAATTGGGTCCTAATAAGGAGGAGGCGAGGGCCAGCATTTTGAATTAAAGGTTGGTTAAATTAAAAGTATTGGTTAGTTTTTGAATAATTCTTTACTACAAATGTCTATGAGAAGTTTAAACAAGACCAAATTGCGCACAGTTTGGCCGTATCTTTTTTTGTGTTTGCTTTTCAGTGCTTCCAATGCAAGGCAGGAAAATAGTTAATATAGTTAAGTTAGTTCAAATGATACCATTCCAATTATAATAATTGAAATAGACATTAAAGAGTGACCGTTATAGATTTCTTAATGGGATTATGATTAAACATTTGGACTTTACAAATACATTATCATTCTAAATAAAGAATTGAAATAAAACAAAACCCATATAGTATACAAATATATACTCTGTTCAATATAGGATGATGCCTGTGACAGCTCAGTTAATCTCGTCTCGTTCTTCATTTGTCTATCCTTCTGCTTTGTCCTTGCCTATTCTAATGCAGGGTTAACTGGAAGAGATCCCATATGGGATAAGTTCGCCTATGTACAATATCTATATTGATGCAAACATGTCTTGTAATTGTTTATGTGCAATAAAGAGTTTACATACATACATACATTTACTAACTTTTTATGGACAGAAGCAATTCCGATAAAAAAATTAATTGAATTATTTCTTTTTAGGACCGAGTAAATGACCTGGCTCTTTGATTTATTTACTATTTAGATATTCAATTTAACGATCTTAAATGTTTCATAATGCCTCATATACCTACTTTTTTGCAAAAAACAATACCTGGTAAAAATCATAATTCTGTTTAGCCTCAATACCCTTCAGCCAGATCTGCCTCTTAGTATTTAAATATCATAGAAGAAATACGACACAAGTTTCCACGGTGCCTTAAAGACCTACTCAGAAATGCTTTTGAGTTCTCGTACAAATAATCTAAAATAGAAAACAAGGTAAGTACGAGCTTATTCCACAGAATTATGATACCAATTTACAATTTATCCTCAAATCTGTCCATACCTACTTAGAGAGAACTTTTCCTAAGAAACCTTTGATCCATTAGTCCGTGTAATCAATAAATGGAGATGTTACTTAGAAAAGTCGTGAGCGTGCTGACGTGGAGAGAACCCACATCATGCTTTAACATATCAATTTTCCCGGATCAAAAACCGCAAACTCACTGTGAGCGGAGGCGGCGCGGTGCGGCGCGTTTTCTGTACTATTACTATGAATCCTATCAAAAACATAAATGTGAAAATGGGAGCCAAGTTCAATATTTTAAGAATATGCGATGCATGGTTATCGACTTCACCGACAAAAGAATTGAGATCTAACTGGGTGCCAAGTTTCGTAGATAATCCTGATATTTATTTATTAAGAACATACGACATTCTAAAATAAATTAAAAACACAATTTCTCACTTTTTCTGCTACAACAATGTTTGCTATTTAAAAGTATAACTTCTTAAACTTGAACACTCGAATTATTTACACAAAGCAGATAACTTAGGATAAACTGAAGCTCAAAATTTGACTCCGCTAGTTTTTACCAACAAGACAATTTATTGTTTGGAAGAGTAAGATATGACCACACAATATAAATACAGTAACTTGCGTAAAACATAAAGTAGATAAGTTGATTGGCCAAATTTAACATAACGACCCTTAAAGTATCAAATGTCGTAAAAGCCAAAATTCACTTTTTCAGGGCGAGCAAAAAACGAAAATGGTTTCTATATTTTTGCATATATTTTTTGAAATACTCAAGCTATTATAAACCACTTGAGCTCATTATGCTTAGGTTTTCGAGATGTTTCATAATTATAAATTTAAAATCCCGTAGCTTTAATAGATCCAGAGATAGCGTGGCTTTTACTACAAAAATAATAATTGTAAATGGCTTTTAAGACGGACAACAAGAATTGAAAATGGCTTTTAAGACAAATTTTTCATAGTGTACAACTGTAACCTTTGTTGTAAAAGGAATCTACGTGGTTTTATTGGGGGTAATATTGTATTAAAAGACATTATGTAATCATAACAATATGTAATTAATAGTAGTAAAAGCAGTACCCATTTTAAGAAATATGCTTGTTTTATAACATTTTTTTTATAGAATGACAAATTAAAATAAGACTTCAACTCTTAACGATGCACAGATAATAATTATTATAAAGTCAAATTAAAATAAGATTTACCGTCTAAACGATGCGCAGATAATTATTTTTTGTTATGCAATAAAATTGAACTCAACTAAAAACTTAAACACGCTTCGTCTCTCATAATATATATCTATAAGTAATTGGTCTTTATAGAGAGAACTAAGTATCTAGGTACATTTTTGTGAATAATCTAGGTTTCGGTTAAGGTACATCAGCATTAATATAAACTTTTGTTAAACTAAAGTAGAATTAGTCATTAAAATTTAAAAGTCATTAAAATCATTTTAACGTATCGAAGAGCTTTGTCAGAAGCTTGCAATCTGCTTTTTATTGTTTTGTTTTTAACAAGGCCACCATGACTGTCTAGTAATAAAGGGTTGTCATAACGTTGATAATACGAAAACATGTCAAAGGCAATATTGTTTCACTGAGTAGAATTTTGAGCCAGGGTCTCTATTCTACGCGGTACAACAATAAGTATTGCATTCGATATGCTATCGTATTGTTGTTAACTCTGACGCCATTGACTCAATATATATATATATCAACGATTGTTGAGAGTCTTTCATATTGTAATTAGATTCCCTGTGGTAGCTTCGGAAAAAGCTCTTCAATGAGATTTCGAACCAAAAATAAGTGCGTACAAAAAAGCTAGGTATCATAATACAAAAAAGAGAAGCTGTTGCATGTAGGTACAGTACCTACATGCAACGACTTAATAATAATCTTAACCAACATTGGGCGCAACAATAAGGGCCTGGACACATCACCATGGCACGACGTCGTTAACGTGAAACGGCGCGGCGCCGTAGAAAGGCACGTTGCCACAACGTGCAGATACACGGTGCCGTCATTCATTATAAAGTGCAATACTAAGCCCAATATCCTGCGCGTAGAGTTTAAAATAGTTGAAGCCGTTGTCACACGGCACCGTGTATTTGCACGACGCGGCAAGGTGCCTTTCTACGGCGCCGCGACATTTCACGTTAACGACGCCGTGCCGTGGTGTTGTGGCCAGGCCCTAGTAATATCTGACACAGCTCTATTAAAAGGCATAACAGCGATCAAGTATTGAAACGTTAAGATTTATTTAAATAACGCTCAAGGATTTCCATTGAAGGATATTGAATTAACCCAACTTGCTTCGACATCGTAATTAAACAACTATTCGTGAATTAAAGCTGTCATAATCTCAACATTATGAATACAATATCAAAGCAAGACGGTGAAAACTTTGATTTAACTGCCGTCCACACGACAATAACTTCTTGTCGTGTAAACTCCAACGACTTATCGAAGAGCTTTGTCAGAAGGTTGCTTACTGTCCTGAACAGTACGGCTATTTTATTGGTAGCTGGCGACAATATTCGCTTTTCATATAAATGGGCATTTGCAATGCAAGTCAGAACCGAGCATCAAGTTTATAGCACCTATCTCGGTCTTATTTGTATAATTAATTAAAACAAACAAGAATTGGGCTGCGTATCATTATTAGTATTTTACGCTCATTATCTACATAGAATTTGTAAAAGTCATCGATGTCAGAAATTAAAAAGTGTGACTACCCTTTAAAACTGGACAGCATTCAAATGAATAAAGCAAATATGTACGTATATGCATGAATGTATACTCTTTATTGTACAAGAAAAAAAGAAATAAAAAACACAAGCAATATAATAAAAACAAACAAGTACCTACAAAGGCAAATAATTTAAAAAGTCGAAATATTACACCTTTTCTAAATTTCAAAGAAAAATGGTTCTTGGCATACCGACGAACAGACGGAGAGACGAACAACAAAGTCATCTTATAATGTTTAACAGTATTTGGTACCGAGCTCTAAAAACTAATATTGCGGAGATAAAAATTTGGTATTTAAAGTTACGGACAAATGCCAAGTCTAGTAGCCTTCTCAGAAGTTTTCGTTTTAAACCTTCAAAACTTAAAATGGCACCTACGAGTTATCTACATAAATTTTGAGTTTATTATTACAAATACAAGATGCTATGCTTTAAATTATGACTTTTTCTGTTTTATTTATCATTGGAAATGTATAATTTGGCGCAAAATATTGAACTGTTTGTTTGATTCTCGTTCCTTCTACGAAGAAAACAAGGCCCGTGTGGTTGCCGGGTTAGAATAGTGCTACTCCACTATCTTCCCGTGGATGTCGTAAGACGCGACTAAGGGAAAAAAGCCCTGTAGTACTGTTAGGCGATAGGCTTGCAACCTGTCACCAATACGCTGGTAAACATCTTAGCCTAATTGTGCAAAATGCTGTCACAGAACTATCAACAAGCTTTTAGAGTTGTAGCTGTAGCTCTGCTTGGCCCCACTCTGGGAACGAAGGCGTGAGTTTATGTATGTACGTACAATATAATGTATGTATGGTAATTAATGTTTGTTTTCTAATGCATTGATCAACTGCAAGAGATCACTTAAAAATATAGGTTCATCCCTAATATTTCTTATATTTTTTATAATCATTTGTAACAGTTTTCAACGTAACAGTTTTAGTAATAAAAATAATAAATGCGAGTTTTTCAGATCACTTTAAGGGATATTTTTCAGTTAACTAATTGCATTAGAAAACAAACATTATTTTACAATACCATATTTTTTTCAGCTATAATGCATATTTTTTTATGAATAGTAGTAAAAAGCAATGTATGCCACATAAAAATATAAACGTTCGTAGTAAAAGCCGATTGAATCCCTAGGAGTGAAGGACCGTTTGTAGTAAAAGCTGATTGAATCCCTAGCAGTAAAGGATAATTTCTAGTAAACGCCGATTGAATCATTAGCAGTGAAGGACAGTTTGTAGTAAAAACCGATTGAATCCCTGGTAGTGAAGGACCGCTTGTAGTAAAAGCCGATTTAATGCCCAGCAATGAAGGAGCGTTTGTAGCAAAAGCCGATTAAATCCCTAGCAGTAAAGGACCATTTCAAGTAAATGCCGATTGAATCACTAGCAGTGAAGGGCAGTTTGTAGTAAAAACCAATTGAATCCCTAGTAGTGAAGGACCGTCTGTAGTAAAAGCCGATTGAATCCCCAGCAGTAAAGGAGCGTTTGTTGTAAAAGCCAATTGATGCCCTTGCTGTAAAGCGTATGGTGGCACTTAACCTCCTAACCTGAGATCCTTCGTACTAAAAATAGTATATAATACGGCTATTGTAATAAAGATCTGGTGCAAGGGAAAAAAAAGTAGAATATATTTTTTTGAAGACTAACAATCAAAAATTTACTTTTGACAAATTTCGTTGATTGATGGGTCTTAAGAGGTTAAAACAAAACGGGCATTATTTTTTTACATGTCTTATAATGAGAAATTGTCGTAGAAACCGTGTATTAAAAAGTCGTTTCTTATACAGCATAAATTTACATTAGTGTTTGGTAAATCTTCCATGAATAATTTGTCGTAAATACCAATTTAAAAAATAACCGGTTTTTACGCCAAAAATTATCATGAATATTTTTTTTCTAATACAATATCAAAATGTAGTATTAGCCAAATCAACAAAAAATATGTCTTTTACAACATTAATTTTAAAACTTTACGCTCCAACTTGATCATTACGACATTTAAAAACAAGAAATCTAGGTTTTAAGCGTGAATTAAGTGCGTCGTAAAAGACATTTTTTTGCGAATTTGAACATTTCAAATATACGATTCGTACTCGTACGTTCGATAGAGCGCAAAAAAGTGAATAAAACTGCATTAAAAACTCATTTTGGCCAAAATGGCTTTTACGACTTTTGATACTTTAAGGGTCGATAACTTGTATGTGAAAACTAGCCAAGTCAAATTTTAAGCTTGGCTTGTTTTGGCTTGGGTCAAAACCCGTAAACTCACGGTGAGCGGAGGCGGCGCGGTGCGGCGCGTTTCTGTACTATGATTACTATGAAGCGTATCCAAAGCGTGGCGGACGCGTTTTTAAGAATTCCGTACGTTGACCATAGGACAGTTTTTTTTTCTAAGAAACCATAAGTTTTGGAGCAATTCTTTTATTTTTCTTGTAACATTCAGATTACATATTTCCTAGTCAGTGTATTTTTCTGAGATATTTCGTTATTTAACCAAATATCTAATCTCATAAGTAATTTAAAAAAAATATGATTTTCTGATTTGACTTGAGAGGTTTTAGGTTATTAGGATAGGTTAAAACGTATTTTTTTCACTGCGAAAAAAATCAATGCCTAACTTTAAATTTTTAATGATGAGGCTTTGTTTGCACCACTAAATACTACAGATATTTAAAATTTCAGACCGCTTTAGCCGTTTTGGGGATAAATGGCCTTGACACACAGACGTACGGAAGGACAAGAAAGACATCTTATAAGGGTTCCATTTTTCAGTATTTAGTACTGAAGCCTAAAAAAGGTCTCCGCCACGCTTTGAAAACGCTATTAACTATAGGAACGCGCCGCCTCCGCTCCTAGTGCGTTCGCGGCTTAAGTATCTGGGTTTTCGCCGCATCTGCAAACTGGGAATAAAGGCGTGAGTTTGTGTGTGTATTAGGTCTACAGAGAAAACTCTAGTCTCATATTATAGTAAATTTTGTCTTCCTTCAAAACGTACTGAAATGGTGCTATTAAAAACTAGTCCTGTAGGGTTATAATCGCCAAAATCTGAAAGAAGTCCGAAATTTTCGCGGTTTTTTTTTTATTTTTGACAAAGTTAAGTTTGGCGCTCGGGGTCACAAACTTGGATTATTCATTGAACATCACAAACAAGTCAGCCAAAAATCAGAACTACCGGATTTGATGGAAAATCATGATGCCTAAAGTTACTGGAGTATTAAGACTGGGACCCATCAGAATAAAGGGATATATTTGATCCTTGAACATATTTGATATGTGTATAACACGGCCATGTTGTGTGACAGCAAGGGTCAAAGCACCAGACATGAGCGCAAAGTCTTTCTTAAATTAACAATGCATCAACTAAGGAAATACCGCAATTAGAATATGAGTCACACTGCGGTTTCTTTGTCGTCATTCTGGCACATTGACATAAGACGACTCGTACCTATTGTAAGGGCAAAACAATACGATTAGCATAGAATAAAAGGGACACGTAAGCAATTTAAAAGCCAAAGCATAATATGTCTCAAGTGGTTAAGAAAAAGGTCGCATATCCAGTACGTTTTTTTTGACAGATACACCGTTTTTACTAAGGGCGCAAATCGTCCCTTTACTTTCTCAATCTCTTATCTGATCGAATAGTTAGAAAGAAAAAACACTCATGTTCTTAAGTTTATAAGGACTACTTTCCTATCAAAATATTCGGTCAAATAAGGCGTTAAGAAAGTAAAGGGACGAAATGTGCGCTCGCGATTCAAGGCGAGAAAGTTTGTGCCTTCGTGAAAGTGTTCCTGCCTCCACTCGTGCGCCGAAACGAGTTTGATATCTCCGACGATGACTTAAGATAAGGAGTCCAGGATATCGAAGATCTTAAGGCTATGGAAACTTTCCTCTACGGTATAGATTATCTAGATAAGATAAGTTAAAGATAAGTTTTCCGGTGTGGGGATAAGACAAGCGGGGAAATTACTAGCACATAGCCATTCCATCTAAGTCCTCGTTGGCATCGCATTTGCAATCTTAGGATTGCGGTCTTAAGATTGTAGACTTGGGATTTCAAATGTCTATGGGTCACAGATCCCACTTATCAGGTGGCCTGTGTGCTCTTTCACAATCCCCATGCCATAAAGAAAACTTACTAAGTACAGATACATCACTTGCCGCTGCCTACCGCTAATTCACCTACCGGACGGCGTATCCCCGGGGATACAAGTATTCATTGAGATGAGCATCGACTGCGCTCGTACGCTACTTCAAATTTACGAATACGCCTGTTACTATATTTGCATTGTATACCTATTCTAAATTAATACGAGTATAATATATTTGTATGGTAAAAAATCTTACCAATGTAGACGTATATCTGTAAATTTATTTACTTAGTTGCCAACCCTCGCGAAAACACGAACTGGCGAATGGCGGCGCGCGCGCGTAATCTCTTCCCAAAGTGTGCTTGTCTAAAATAAAAATGACAATAAAAATAATAATAGTTAGTTTATGGTTGTACATTCCTGTCCCATCCGCATCGCCCGGTGCAACCCACACTTCAGGCGCGAAGCGAGCATTTGTGTATCAGCTGACATTACTGAGGGTGTCTTTTTACCCGACTACCATAAGAAGGTTTCAGTTTTTCGAGCGTAACTATGTATGTATGTATTTCAAGCAAATGAATACGAATTATGCGATAAAATACGATGAAAGCATATCGCAAGCACGTTCGAACTACCTAAACGTCGTTTTGTTACGAATAGTTCTATACTAGGACTATTAATATTCTATGGTAGCGGATTGGAAAGTGGCTGGTTTTTAGGGTTCCGTACGAAATACTGAAAATCGAAATCCTATATTGATGACTTAGTTCTCCGACTGTCCGTCTGTCCATAATTATGCAGAGTCGCGTACAATACTTTATCTACACACATATCATAAGTACTCTAAGATGGGTTCAGAAGCCGAAAGGCATTGACCAGCAGTACCTTACCTGAAATTACTTTATCGATTATTGTAAGGTAATGAAATCCAAATTTGGAACATCTTCCAAAATTAACAGCTGTCATCGCTGTCACCTACTACCACAGGTAATGCTGGTCATTGCCTACGGGTTTTGAACGCATAATACACTTATGACATGTGTGTAGATAAACATTTTTATAAGTGTAGTTATGTTTAGTATTATGTAGCCTTCAAAAGATACAGACGGCAAGCAACAGCAGGACTCCTTGCTTCTAATATTTTACATAAATAAGACGTAAGTGCGGAACCCTCGGTGCTCGAGCCCGACTCGCACTTAACCGGGTTTTTTTAAGGCTATATACAGCGTCATCATCGTCAATCTATGACGCACTAGACCAGTCGTTCAGCATAATTGCATAATCGTCTTATCGAATTCGGATCAGACAATGCGCGTAGGCATTCCGTTTAACATTCTTGCGTAGTATAATGGGTTTTTCTTATTCAAATTTTTACCTTTGTTAGTTTCACAAGGGATAAGGAAAAGGCACACGAGCACACAGGCCACCTGATGGAAAGTGATTATAGACTCCAAATAATATTTGGAGTCTATAATCACTTGTCACTTGCGCTTACTACTTGCCTGGTAAGTCAACCTTTATGGCTAATTACATTGTTCCAGTAAAAGCATGCCAGTAGAAGTACATTGCGTCGTTACAATAGCTCTCGCCTCAAACGTGAAAACTAAGTCGTCAATGTACTTGTACTGGCATGCTTTTGCCGGTCAGTACAGTAACATTTTGAGATTGTAGTCTTGCTTGAGAACTCAAATGTCTATGGATCTCAGGTCCACTTTCCATCAGGTGGCCTGTGTGCTCGTGTGCCTTTTCCTTATCCCTTGTGAAACTAACAAAGGTAAAAATTTGAATAAGAAAAACCCATTATACTACGCAAGAATGTTAAACGGAATGCCTACGCGCATTGTCTGATCCGAATTCGATAAGACGATTATGCAATTATGCTGAACGACTGGTCTAGTGCGTCATAGATTGACGATGATGACGCTGTATATAGCCTTAAAAAAACCCGGTTAAGTGCGAGTCGGGCTCGAGCACCGAGGGTTCCGCACTTACGTCTTATTTATGTAAAATATTAGAAGCAAGGAGTCCTGCTGTTGCTTGCCGTCTGTATCTTTTGAAGGCTACATAATACTAAACATAACTACACTTATAAAAATGTTTATCTACACACATGTCATAAGTGTATTCGCTTGCCGAATGCAATAAGGGCACAACTCAAAATTTTCGAGATTTGAGATTATTGCGGAATCGTGATCTAAAGTGCTCGTTTTACCGTATGCATTAAAGACTTTAGTCAAAAGTATACTGTAACAGACCAAAGAGGGCATTTATGCCTTTACTGCACTAAGAGAAATGATCTATCTCTTTCCTGCTATATGGGCCCATCACCAGTCGGCCGCTTGCACTCGACGCAAACGCACGCGGTAATTTGTGCTACAAAGGCATTTCTTAGTTGTGCCCGTATTGCATATTTTTTTAAACTCATTTTCAAGTTGTGCCCGCTATTTTTCACAATAAATCGAAGAAAATATAAAAGAACTAAACGTCATTTGATTATACCACAACAGTAAGTACCTGCCTTAATATTTTATATAGGTATATATTGTAAATTATATCCGTTATGTCCGACCGCACTTGTAAATTACATACAACATAATAATAATATATTAAATTAAATGATTTTAAATTTAGAGTTAATTATAGAACGAAAGTATGTTCCTATATAATATGATGTAATTATTCTTATACAAGCAAATAATTCTGCTGAAGTCTACTTAATTCGTTGAACGATTCGACTGAACAGTGGCATATTTTTTAATGGAATTTAACGAATCTTCTGTCATAAACTGGCGTAAAGTCACATATTGGAACTTCAGGTACACCGACCCTCACAAGAATGTGAGTCGGCGGCCCCGGTCCAGAAGGGCTTGCACCTCTGTCTCCGGGATGCTGACGATGGCGAAGGTTTCTAACTGAGCCTTGCCTGTTAGTGCTGATGAGCAGCCACCGGTCAATGCGGACTATTCCGGCCCCAGGCGCTCTGCTAATGAAGGGAGTTTGCTACCTCCCCGAAATCGTCCCAGACACCCGGGAGCAGAATACCGCAGCGAACTCTGTTTGGCACCTCATTTTCACGCTTGACCACCAACTTGTCCCCTGATGAGAGGGTGATGGTGGCCATGCACCGCTTGACCCAAGCCACCGCTGCCTGGTCTCCGCATCATATTCTCAGGGTTCCATTAGCGTATAGCGGTTTGCCCTGAAATTGGGGTCCGGCCGCACTCTGGGGGGTCTGCATCGCCACAGCCATGACGAAGCCCTGAATCAGGTTGAAGGCCTCTTCGGCGAGTTGTGAAACGAGGTGAACCTTGCTTGCAGACGTTACCGCAACCATCAGGTCAGCTTCTTCTGCGTCCGCGTATGCTGCTCACGGGGTCCCAGCGGTGAACTCGATCCTCTGCTTCTTAGATTCGCCTCTCGGAGACAGAGTCTCGTCAAGGCGTACCATTTTCACAGAGGCCCGAGCCACTGGATTATTGGTGCTGGCTCCTTTCCCTTTCGGTGGGACACGGTTTGCTGTTAGTTGGCTAAGGCCATTGGTAGATCCCTGCATCTCCACCGTATTGGGAGCCCCTGACGGATGACATCCGTCAGGGGCTCCCAAGCTTGTTCCGCTAGCATTTTGCGGTACATGCATCTCTGTTTTTGGTTCCTATGCCTCCTCTTCCCGAGGTCTATCGCGCTGGGACCAGGCGCATCCCATTTGGCGGGTTGCTCCCTTTTCCCCTACGTGGTCAACACGGGAAGAGTCTAGCTAGAGTCTAGCTGGGAGGATGTTGTTGGTGTGGGCTACAACGCCGGTGTCTACCCCGTGGCTGTAGATTTCTCTGAAAACGGGACGATCTCTAGGTTGTTTGTTGTTGTCGGCTGTTCTGTGTGTGTGTGAGTGTGAGGTCCACGCTCGGGCTTCCGGTCCTGCTGGTTTCCCTGCAGACCTTCCTCCCCTCGCAGACCTTTTGTTTGTGTGTGGGGGGTCCTGCAGCACCGCCCCCGTGTGGGTGAGTGTTTGTAGACTTCGAGCTCGAAGGCGTTGCCTTAAAGCCACGTGTAAAGAACGGTAGCGGCACTTTCTTGCCACTTACCTTCTGCTGTGTTGGGTTTGTTGGGGTAGCTGGCTGGGCTTTCGCCCTATCGCTACTTTTGTGTGGTGTTTGTTTGAGGTGGGGTCCTGCGTTACTAGTACCCGCACCTAGTGTTTGGAAGAGGACGGCACACCCAGAGGAGATCTCTTGTTCAGCTCCATCGAGTTTCCCCTCCGACACTCTCGGCGTTACAGATCGTACATGTTCCAGTACATGTTCCATGTTTGTTCTGGTTTTTTCTTCATCTCTCGAGTTTCCCGCCCTCCACGGAGCCCGCACCTTTGGGAATGTCTTATTGAGAATATCACCAGGAATACTCGAGAGATACAGACATGTTGGGTTGGGTATCATTGCGCGACATCGGGAGCTGCAGACGTGTGGCTGGGTAGATCGATCCGAATCTTCCCAGGTGTTCCACACGCCCTTGCCCCATTAGCATGGCTGACAACCTGCCCTCCCAGAGGACCCCCTTTGGAAAGTTTACTTTAAACTGTAAACGAGAGGTTCGCAAAGGATAAGGATGTTACAAGCAATTTTGTTTTTCTTAAAAAAATACGATTTACCATGAGACTTAAACTTTTGATAACTTGATGAGAGATCTTTTTTTTTATATTTGACTTATTTGTTAAGTATTTTATAAATAAACGTTATATTAAAAGTGTTATGTAAAATTAGTGAAATAAATACGTACTTACATGTCATAATATATTAGTTTGGTTAATATATATTGTGCAATGGATGATTATATATATTGTGAAACAATTACAGGTTTTCATTTAATTATGTAAACCCCTTAATTAACTTAAACATGTAAAGATATTAATTTAACATTTTTATTTTGTCATTACATTTTTCTCACAGTTAACAAAAATGGCACAAATTCTTTGTGCTACAAGGGCTCAACTCTAAGTACCCATATTTAAATGCATATAATATCAAAATTATTTAACATTTAAAACAAAAAAAAAATTAATACAAAGGAATATATCCTACAGAAGAGATAATACCAAATATTATATGTATAACTGCAAATTAAGAGAAAATACATTTGTTTTTGCGGACATACACCCATTTATTAAAACTTTAACAGCCAATTTCTCCAAATGTTGCTTTTTTGATTTGTGCACTTATTGCATTCGGCAAGCGAATTATGTTTTCTCAAATAACGGTTTTCCGATTGAAACACATGGACGGAAAATGCCTCTTTTTACTCCTAGGAGTAAAAAAACCACATGAAAACACTTTCCGTCCATGTCCATATTGATTTTTAAAAGTGCTCTCTATTGCGTATTAAATCGAAAGGACCATGAATAAAATCCCGTACACCCAACTTGTGGGGGCGCAGTGAGGGGCGGCGGCGCGGCGGGGCTCTGCGGAGCGACGGCGGCGGGCGGCGGCCCGTAGTGCGTGAAACTATCTTAACTAATACTCGTATGACGCAAAAAAACATTCTCTCCGAATTTGTCAAAGGTTTTTAAAAATACTTATAATCATGTATTTGTATAATTCCCTCGCATTGTTTGAGAAAAGCATTATATATGCCTCGGCGGAAACAAGGATTTCCTGACTCGTATTTTAGCAGGCCTCGCTGTTGCTCGGCCTGCTGACCACCTCGTCAGGAAATCCCTTACTTTCCTAGGCAACAATGTACTATTCCAACCCTGGGGACTAAGTTATGGAATGTCTCTATGCTAGTAATTCCACAGTTTCTCTTATCCCTACACCAGACCAAAACAATGCGAACGGTGGTAGGTTGAAGAGTAAGATGGTGGTAGCGATTCGGACCCTGCACAAGGTCCTACCACCACTATCACCGTCACTTGGATTAGCAGGCTACAACACGAAAATATGTCAAACGAGCGTCTCAAATACGTCTCTTCCATATTCTAACGTATGAGCAAACCTTTAAGGTTTAAAATAAAAGTGTATTGTGTGACTTGAGTCCTTTTATTACTAAGCAAAGTGGCCTGTGTCATCGTTCGCCTATCCCATGCCATTAAAAATGCTCCCAATCATCAGTGATTCCTTCTTTTTGGTCTCTGCTCCGTGTTGGCCATCTTGCAGGTTTCAGTCCATTCAGGAAAAATTCTATACGTATGTATACGACAAAGCTTCCTTGGCCTATAGTGGCTTAGGAAGTCGACTCGTAATCGTAAGGTACAGAGTTCAAACCCCCGCGGTCACCGTGTACTAATGAGTTTTTCTAACTTACCCGATGCTCCGACGGTGAAGGGAAAACATCACGAGAAAACCTGCACATTCGAACTGCCTGAGTGTGTACGAGGGTTGCACAAAGGATCCTAAAGGGTCCAAGTGTATCCGAGAGGGCCCATATAAGATAAGATAAGATATGATAAGACGCGTCCAGCCCAGTGTCACTTGGTGTGCAGCCCAGTGTGCAGGGTCCGTCCGGATAGCTCCCACCATCATATCCATTAACCCATCGCCAAGCAGTAGTGTTCGCATTGCTGTGTTCCGGTGTGGGGATAAGACAACCGGTGAAATTACTAGCATAGAGGTATTCCATCTTGGTCCTCAGGGTTGGCAAAGCATTTGAAGTCTTAGGATTGCAGTTTTGAGATTGTAGTCTTGAGGTTTCAAATGTCTATGGGTCTCAGATCCCACTTACCATCAGGTGGCCTGAGAGCTCGCGGTCCTTCGCCTTGCCACAAAAAAAATCTTGAGATCAGCTTAGAGGTGAGTCACATTCGCGCGTTACCGGTCTTAAAGCACGGTTCAGGGTTTCCAAAACTATAAATTTACTATAAAATATATTTTAAGTAGGTAAGTGGAACGTCCATTAAGGAGTCTAGGTCTTTAAAGAAAGGTCGCTTTGGCATTTAAGGTAATTAATCAACTTAAGTATAATTTTATACAAATCTCAAGGACATATATTTTAACCTCACAGGACATAATGCCAAATATAAAAGGCACTTTACGGTATTTGTAAAGTGTAACTTTAGCTGACTCGCCACTTTTAATAGTTTACACCAGCCAGGAAAAATAAAATAAAATACTTCGAGACCGCTTTACTATCAAAAAGCTAATTTGAAATGGTGCCAAAGCTTTTAAATTTATAACAAAATCCATTTTGATGAAATACGATAAAACGAAATTTAAAAAAAAACTCTTTTTAGTAGTAGGTTCGTTGAATACCTATTAAAAAAATTGTTTGTACTTTTTTTTAATAATATGCCTAAACAAAACATAGTGCACAAAATCTTATTGTATAATATCTACTTCATAACTTTTTTTATACTTTTTTTACTTGATTTGTTTCTTTATTCTTTTTGCTTACATAAAACGTTGTTTTCCATTGAGTCAGGTTCCTCTGTCGTCCCCGAGTACCTAGATGTAAATAAGTAATTGTTATTGGTTTGCAAGCGTATTTTCCGACTGTCCTCTTTTTTAGAGTCAGGCAGTGGTGCTCAAACTTTATTTTAACTGTATAAATAATATTAATTGGCTTATGAAAAATAGGTGCACAAATAAAATAATTGAAGTAAAAATTGCCATGAAAACTATGCTAATACTCAAATTGGGTACGTATCATAATACATAATGGGTCATAATATATAATGGTTCATAATTTAACATCAATTACACTTTAACATCAATTAGTTATCTTAACTTAAGTTATTCTTTAATGTTCAGTTTCAGGAGTAGAAACGATCCATGCATTTAAAGCCCCAAGGTCAGAGGCACCCTGTATAAAGGGAGGTCCAGTTGTTTTACAAATCGTCAGTGTATAATTTGAATAAAAATCAATAAGGGCTGGCCTACATGCAGCGAAGCGTGTAGCGACTTATTCCCTGCAAACATCATCGTCTTTGAATATGTTGAAATGAGATCGAAATTAATAAGCACTCTTAGTGTTAATTAATTTCAATCTTATTTCAACACATCCAAAGACGATGATGCTTTGGCAGTAAACCAGTCTCTGCGCTGCGTTTCGCTCATAATCATGATAAGCTTTAAGGCGTTCGATTGGTCGAAAGCCCGCATGCTTGTAGAATTAACCGGTTGTTTTAACATTTTTGAGCCGAGAGCTATTGCAGCGACGCAATGTACCACGAAAAGCATGCGGGTTATCGCGCCAACTGAGCCGCTGAGCTGCTGGTGTAAGGAGCACTACAGAATGACAGTCTGCTGGCTGATCTTGGCCGGTTAGCATAACGTAAGTATAAGATTTTTGGTTTTTTTAAGGTTTTATACATTTCTTCACAGATTCTGAACTGCCAGGCAAGCTTGAGAAAGTACAGCAGTACTATCTCTGCGAGAAATGATTAAATCTGCATAAGGACCACAATCACCGATATAGCCCAGCGAATTGCGAATTATGTGGCAGTGGGCGGGGCACATTGCTCGTAGAACTGATGCCGCGGACCGGCAGCGAAGTGTTGGCAGGCCTTCCACCAGGTGGACTGACGAACTGGTGAAGACCGCAGGAAGCCGATGGATGCATAAAACCGAGCGTCATGGAGATCTTTGGGGAAGACCTATGTCCAGCAGCGGACGTCTTTCGGCTGATGTCACGATGATGATGACTATTAGGGTTGGTACCGGACAGCATTTGAACTGCAACGTGTAGGACTGCATGCTAACTGTAAGCGGGCTACGCAGTTGGTTTGCAGTTACGTGAACTGCATCAGACCTGCCCTAGAACTGCCATTTTGCAGCTGCGTTGAAGTGCTGCGCAAATGCTGTCCGTCTGTACTAGGCTTAAGTCTGTGGAAGCCTTAGTATAGAACGATACGATTTAATAAACTTACAACGTACAAACAATAAACGACCTTGATTCCTAAAAAACCATAGAACATGTTATTGTTTCTTACACAAAAGGCCCATTAAGATCCACAAATTCAGTTACACTTATCTCCGAGAGACAAAATAAACCCATTGTTTGTTGTCCTTCAAAGTAACTGTGTGAAATTGAATAATTGCCAGAAGAAAAATGTTGTACTCCCAAATTCTGGCCACAACATATTCAGTTTTACTCACCGTGACTTAAGATTCTAACTCAAACCTCCTTCAACTTGGACTTAGAGTGTTCTGCTTCTGAGTTATGCGGTAAAACAATGCAGTTCATTGTTCAGGTTGATAGCCTAAGTGCTAAAGGTAATCCGGCAAGGTGTAATTGAGGGTACTTTAAGATTTTCCTACTAGCTTCCTGAGGGCCGTGCCAAGATGCATTGCGCTAACTAACGTTTCTATTCATTTCGTTTTTAAACCAATCGCGTCACTGGTAGATCACGTGATTTTTCGTATCACGTCATCTACCTGTGACGCGATTGGTTTAAAACGAATCGAATAGAAACGATAGTTAGCGTAATGTATCTTGGCAGGGCCCTCTGTAGACATGAGAAGGCGAGATTTCCTTTGGCCCGCTTAGATTCGTATAGTCTTTTCCTAGGAAGCGCATGCTATCGAGGCTCCAAATTACAGTGACGACCTCTCTTCAAAGGCCTAATTTACATAAAGGGATAAACCAAATACTCAAAAAGACCCAAGCAAGGAAAACTCGAACAAAAACTTGTGGTGCTTTTACACGGTGAAAGTAGCTTGCGTATGTTGAGGAACTTGGCAGGTTATATGCATCGTGTGCTCGCGCAAGTAGCCCGCGCATTTACTTGCTCCATTAGATATTAACCTATTTCGAAAACATTGGGTACCTACTTATATCCACAATTTAAAAGACTCCTGATTTGAGGGTAATTCCGGACTAATCAAAAATGTATAATTGAAGATTAAAAATGTCTTCAAAATATTTCGATTTCTGAACATGACATAACGTAGCGCATATAAATAAACCCGAGTTGGTGAAATGAGAGTAAAGAAAATGAGATTTTATGCACTAAAGTTAAAATTACATACTAATTATTATTTTTCTTATGTGATATTTTCTTAAATTTCTGGCATAATTTCCTTATCTTATTTGTACAAAGAAAATATTTGAAAGATCGACCAAGCCTGTTTTTTTGCGAACAGCATTATAAAAACTTCAGAAAAACCAAAGGTTGTGTATGTGGGTTACTTATACATATCTCTGTATTTAAGTGATGGATGAGTGCTTAAACACCCGGATTATTTGAATCAGTCTAAGTTCTTTTAAGCTGTTATCAGTTCGGGATAAGTCCTTTGACTATGCCGTCCTACCACAGAAGGCGGAAACTGCAATGTAATAGTCGAACGATTCTATACTCTATTGGCAAACACATTAAGTTTAAAATGCTTATAGGTACTATGCAGTTAGCTGCCTTTTTTGGTAGGACGACAGCACGATGATAAATTATTTCGTTCGATTAATCATTTTGATAACAATGTCAACTTGTGTCTAATATTGGGTCCTTTTCTTACATATTAAATTGGCGTTTTGTTAAACTGGCCACTTGGGTAAAAAAATCTGGTGTTTGGCTAAGAATTCTAAATTCAAATTTATTTAAAATTTTAGCTCATGTAGGTATTTGAGCTTCGAATTTAGCGATTCATTTACTATCGTGTCATTTGTTTTTTCTTTACATCGTTCTATTCACAATATGGAAAACTTAAAATATCGCGTTTTTTACGAATACGAGTTCCTCCGTGGCACCAGTGCTGCAGAAACGGCTCGAAGGATTAATTAATAATTATGTGTATGATGCAGCTACTGTAAAAGAAAAAACGGTTTATTTTTGGTTCCAACGTTTTTGTTCTGGAAATTTTGACCTACAAAAGAAGCCCCGTGGACGGCCGGAGACCCAAGTTAATAACGAAGAATTAAAAGTAATTGTGGAATCGGATCCATCGCATACTACGTCAGAGTTAGCGGCAGGCAGTTTTAATTCACCTAAAACAAATTGGAAAGGTGAAAAAGCTCGAATGGGTATATTATGGGTGTATTTTTGCCATATAAAACGCCAATTTCATATGTAAGGACCTAATATTATAAAACTAAAGGAAGCCCGCGACTTCGTACACGTAGAATTAGTTTCCCGCTTCTCCCCCTATTTTACCCATTAGGGGTGGAATTTCCAAAAAAATCTTCGTAGTGCATCATCATCATGTCAGCCGAAAGACGTCCACTACTGGACATAGGCCTCCCCCAAGGCTCTTCACTCAGACCGGTCTTGTGCTTTTCGCATCCTTCTCAGTGCACCCAAAGAATATTCCCGCCAAACGACTGTGCGTTGATCGATCAGTAGTCAGTTTCTTCTTTTATAGCTAAATATCTCTCTTTACGGTTCCAGGGATGTAAAAAAATATTCTCAATAATTACCTATGTAAAAAAAAATATGACCAAAAAAATAACGGGCCCTGTCGTTTGATTAATCTTAGCGTAGTGAATGCAATTGAGTTATATTATTTAAAAAAATACAAATCGTGAATTCAAAAATAAAACATGAAATCGGCTTTTTAAAACATAATTTTTCAAAACTTGTAATTTTGAAACTGCAGGGGGCCTATGGCTGCATGCGTTTATCGCGTGACAAAATGTGGATAAAACATCCGTCACTTTTTGACACGTATATAGTACCTAAGTACGACAGTGACGGATAATAAATAATAACTACAGTTAAGTATTATTTATTCTTATGCCGCTGGTCCCCATTTGAAAAGTCAAAGTCAAACTTGTGAAGCTATATCGACGGTAAAAAGCGTAAACGCTGTAACCCGCAAAATCAAACTTTACACCAGAGCCAAAAAACTTTTGAAATTTTACAAAAAAAAACATATCTTTTTTTTTATTTGAGCGATCGGTGCCATTTTTATACTACATATGTATTTTCAAATTCCCTATTAGATCATATGCCTGTCGTGTACCAGAAGTGACTAGGTTTCTTTTTAGTGTCGGTTACAGCAACCTGACTTTTTTTTTCAATACGATAAAACGCTGTTAATGATTTTGTTAAATGTATGGAAAGGTAATAATCAGTGTGATTTATAATAAGCGTAAGTGATGTAACCACCATTCTTTAAATGTTGAGCACTGCCTAAATTGACGTTACGCTGCAGTGCTTGCAGTTTAAAAAAACATAATTGTATTCAATGATAGATGTCAAAAAAGGTTATTGATATTAAAACGACGTAAATATGAGATAACATTTATTAATCCTTTTTTTAAATGTTATCCTAAAGAATTAATTAATACGAATGTGTTTGTATAATCCTCCATTAGATATAAACATCCGAACATCTACATATATATATATATATATAATATATATATATATATATATATATATATATACATGCTTATAAACATTTACAATACAAGTCTAGTTAAAAAAAAAAAACATTTATTTTAACGATAATTATGCATCGCTACAAACACTTCGTATAAAAGAAGTATATTATTATGATAAATTAAATATCACAAGTTAACTTACTCATGAAATAAAGTCAATTAAAATTAAAAACATCAATGTTTAACAAACTGAAAAGTTTAAGACACTATACTAGCGTTTCTTCAAACTAATGACTATTATCAAAGTATTGTTAAAATTCGTAAAGTAGTTTTAATTACTTATAATTATGTAAAGCAACACTTAATTCTCAGAATTTATCATACTAAGTAGTTACTATTTAAACGAAATAAGAATTCATTAGTATAGTATTAACTATTCACATTATTTGCACTGGTTTACTATTCAAATAGATATAATTACATTTTAAACTTTTGTTGTCACGCGGTGAAAGACCGTTACACCACACACAACTTGATCCCACGGCGGTCTCAGACTGACTGATCGGGGCGGTAAGCCGTTACCCACACAGCATGAGCGCGTATTTAAAATACGGTAAACTCAAGCGACCAATAATAAGCAATCGTTTAAGAAATGAGGTAAAGGTCAGTAATATTTTTGCGCATTACTTCATATTTGGTGTAACTTGTGAGTATTCACATTATGGTGTCTGATTAAAACGTAGTAAGTTACTATCATCTAAATATATTTTACAGAAAACGTAGTAAGTGTAGTGTCACTTTTTTTTTCAATACGCGTAAACGCTGTAAATGACAGTGGAAATGGTTTTACGCACGCAGTAACCTACTGAACTCGAAAAATTTGTAAAATATGAATTGGTGTAAATGCAAATGCAAAATAAAGACCTGTTTTTTGGCGGCTTACAGCAATTAATTTTGCTATATGTCAAAAAAGTACATACAATTTCAACGCTGTACAGAATTTTCTAATCGTCGTAGAGCCACGAGACCCGGACCATTCGACGCAGAAAAAAATTCTGATTCCGAATATGCAAAAAAATTTTTTTGGTACATTGTGGGTTACAGCGTTTACGCTTTTTACCGTCGATATACTTATTACATACTACCGTAATACTGATGTTTGTGAGCACGCGTGCAGAATTAAATCATCCGTCCATCAGTTTCCGACAACACAATAACGACATTAACGACTGTAATCAAGTCACGATGTGTGATTCAAACGACCGCTACCAAAGTCCATGGAGAAACCCATACATAACTATCTGTACATTCGTCATCACGAATACTTATGCGGGTGCTTTATTTAAGTACTTTGTCGCTCTAAAATGCCTTAACGTTTTTATGTTGTTGTCAAACATGGTGGTAAAGCCACTGGGTACTAAAGTGTACAGATTTTTATGATGATGACTTCACGTGGTCATCGAAGACTACGCACATAGTACTTATTTGTACAGAGTAAGTACATAAGTTCATAATAGTGCAGCCGACATTGCTTCAATCAATTAGTTCCAAAAGGGAGTATCACTACTGTCGGTTACGCCTTTCTTTTCATTGCTGTAAACTAATGATATGACAACTTTTATAAAAGTGTATACGCCAGATATCAGTCTTCTTTTCATTTCGTGTACTTACCGCCTGTTTCACAGTCGACAAGAAAAGCATATTTGTCAGATAAATTTATCCCTTTCTCTTTCTTACACTTAAAAATGGACAAAGAGAGAGCCAACTTTAAATGGCAGATAAATTTACTCGTCGATTGTGAAACGGGGCCTCAGAATTTTATGAGGAATGTTGAGTTTTATTTTGTCAAGAAAAAGAGCTAATACGCACAATTTTCATTCGGTTAATACTCGACTATCGATGATTCTGCAACGATTTAAGTTTTATTATTCAATAATTATTTTATCGGTTTGCTTTATTATTCCGAGTATTTCCTGCATTTTTAACCGAATTCAAAAAAAGGAGGAGGTTCTCAGTTCATCGGGTTTTTTTTTAAATGTATGTTCCCCGGTTACTAGAAGACCACTGGACCGATTTGAAAAATTATTTCTTTGTTTGAATGGGTATACTTTCTAGCTGGTCCCATTGTCAACACGTCAGGATCTGATGATGGGATCTTGGAGAAATCAAGAGAACTCCTCAAATATTATAGGCACACATATAGCGATTTTGGTATTTTTTCACTGTAACTCGTGCATTTGCTTTTGAAAAGTACTATATGGTGAAGTGAAACTGATGATGAAGACCACAGATGGCCACCGGAACTCCTTAACGGTACCTATTTCAAGGGTGGCGATAAGATATTTCGATTAAGGTAGTTGAGCGACTATGACGAAGCACATTTAGGTTTAAATATGACTATGACATTCCCGCATCGTTGTCTGCGGCGAGCTTGAAATGTTCTATAGTTTCTCATTAATATTTAGAAGTGGAGCTACGTAACAGCATAAATAGGATCACTAAAAAGTACAAAATAAAATAAATGTTCAAAAAAACAAAAACCCGCCTTCAAAAATGCATAAAATAACTTCTTTTAAAATGGTAGGTCAGTCCAACTGAAGTCGGCGTCCCACAATATTTTAAACCAAAAGCCGAATGCAGTTGGACTGACCTACCATTTTAAAAGAAGTTATTTTATGCATTTTATGATTATTAAACCGTGACCTTCTTGTGTTTCTTCGTCGCTTTATCTTAGGCATGTTTTACATGTAAGTCCCATACTACCGAATTAAAATTATAATGCCTTTTGTTGCTTGTTGTGAAGTACAAGTCTAATTATATAAGAGGATTGTCAAGCTAAAAATTTCTACACGAAATACGATAATGTTTCTTTCCCCTTAAACCAAGTCCGATTTTTCCGATTTTTTAATATTTTACAGATAATATGAAAAAACTAGGTGTGTACGTTTTCCTTTCCAAGAAATTATTTTTTGAAAGGAAACAATTAATAAAAAACGGAAACATATAAACCTAGATGTTCATAATAACTACAACATTATTAAAAAATCGTGGAAATTGGATTTGATTTAGGGGGTGAGTAAAAGGAGGTCGCCCAGAGCTGTTGTATGGATTTTTTTGACAGCTTCGTAATTTAAGCGTTTGTTAGGACAAACAATAATATTATTTTACTATTCTTACTCAAGGAAATAAGAACAACAATAAATATTGACTTAATAATGAGTTTTATTTGGTTGAAAAAACCCAAAGGACAGTCAGTGAAATCCAGTCGTTTTAAAAGGTAGGTAGTGACAACACGGGAATGTTAAGCCACTTCATAATTTTGCCGAGTAATACATACTGGATATAAGAGTATAACGGACTAAACCCGATTTGCATTACACGGCCAAAATACGAACAATAGCACATGGCTCAACGATTTACAACTTACTTAACTTCAATTTATAAGCAAAACAGCAGGAAAACGCAACAAAAATAGCTTCAACATTGATTTGCTGGTTTTTATCGTCCATTTAAAAGTATTAACATGACAGCCTAACCTCTGGTTCACAGACAAACCCACGTCGCGTGATTTTTTTTCTTTAGCAACGCAACTTGGCATGGATCCAGTTTTCTATTTGTTTTTGTAGAGCAATAAACTTGTAACCATATTTTTTATTTATTTATTACTTGCAGTATATTAAAGCCGGGTATAATATAACGAACTAATCAAGGCCAACAAGTTTAAACGTAGAATGCAAACAAAATTACATTGCGAAAGAAAAGGACAGAGATACTAGCAGTAACATAATAAGTTAATGACTGCGTTTATTTTACCTCGTTAAGTTGTATATTACTTGTATATATGTAGGTATACGGTGATAATAATTAATTGTAAATCCTATTAAAAGATTCGTTACATAGGCTTATCATTAATGTTTGCATTCTGTTTAATATATTCTTTTTATAATACGAGTCGCAAAGTTTGACAACCATGTTAAGTATACATTTAGCATAACTATATTTACCTGCTCTCTGTGATATTTAAGCTAACGTGAGCGGGAAGGATTCTCCACTTCAAGTGAGCAGTTGTCGACCGACGTGCACTGCAAAAACAAATCAAGAATACAGTTGAAATACTCGCGTACGCGTTGAAATTGTTTGTCAGCGGAATCGAATATAAGCGCAAAGTTAACGTGGTGAAAAACCTGATTTAGATGCCTTGACATTAGCGTTGTAATCGCCAGTACATCGATTGCCACGGTCGAGGACACACGTTGCGCCATGAAGTCTATTATTGTTTTACTGTTTATCGGGACGTGTTACTGCGATGTCGAATTTAACGCAGGACCGAGAAACTTCAGCATCGAACTGCTTCACCACACGCAGAAGCAGACAGACGGACATGTTGTCATCTCGCCGTTCGGCATTTGGACATTAATGACTGGCGTTTCCCTCGGTGCTACAGGGAACAGCTTCGAACAATTACGCCACGCCTTCATCCTGCCAAGAACCAGACAAACCGTTACAGAAGGCTATAAGAACTTGATGAATGCAGTGCTACAGCCGTCATCCAACGGGGTATCTTTATCGAGTAACAACTTTGTTTTCGTCGACGACGATTTCATTTTGAAACCGGACTTTAAAAGAACGATTACTACTGACTTCAACGCGACTATAAAGATGCTTGATTTCAAAAACCCGGAACTAGCCGCTGGGAAAGCAAACAATTACATACAAAATTCAGGAGGGAGAGTATCTAACGTGCTCACGTCTGATGACTTCGCGGAATCCAGGATGATCCTAACAAATGTGATATCGTTTAAAGGACTATGGGCGTCCCCTTTTAATTCATCTGACACTGTTAACGAGCCCTTCTATAACGAAGATAATGAGATCATAGGACGTGTCAACATGATGTATCAAAGAGCAGCTATCCCATTCTCCAACATCCAAGATTTGAAAGCGTTTGTAGTGGAACTTCCATATGGAACAGACGGTAAATACTCAATGTTGTTGATCCTACCACATCCAAAAACCCGATTAGCTGATACTTACTTGAGGTTTGAGAATGTAACCTTGCCAGATGTCACTAGGAAGCTGCAACGTGACGTAGAAGAGTTTGGCTTAGAGGACGTTGATATAAAACTACCTAGGTTCAAAATAAGCACCAATGTGGTCATGAATAAGCCTCTAAATGATATGGGTGTGTATGACATTTTTGAGCCAGACCTAGCCAGTTTTACAAGGGTTACAGCTGAGAATATATTCGTGTCTGCTATCGTGCATAAGGCTGATATTGAAGTTACGGAATCTGGAACTGTGGCATCAGCGTCGACAACGGCCAACTTTGCTGATAGAATTTCAACTCCAAGTGTGAAAGCGAACAAACCTTTCATTTACTTCATCATTGAGAAAACTACGACAACAGTGATATTTGCAGGCATATATTCTAAACCTTCCGTGTACTAAACTAAATACTCATTTTAGTCGTAATTCAGAGACAATGTGATGCATTTATATGCTCAAGTGTGTGGTGTATTTATATCTGTTGTTGCAACCGTGTTTTTTTAGTTTTTTGGCTCAGTACTTAATTAAGTTTTTAGGTTAAAGACGGACTGAATACAACGTTCAATCTTGCTGTTATAATAATTATAATTATTAAATGTTCCTTATTTATAAATCGTGAGAAGCTTTAATTTTGATTCCTATACTAACGAATATATGACTTTTTTTCACAGCTTCAATAAAAACTGATTCATGTAACAAACAGTTGAAAAAAATAATTTTGAATAGCTATAAAAATAACCAAGATATAAGCCAAAAACGATTTGTACGTATTTCTTTTTAGCAAAACAGAATTTAACATGGACCAACCGGTTACATGACGTCACAGGTGTACATTGGATCTCTATCTATCTAATCTCTGTCTTAATAGCAGTTTAAATAAAATACTTGTAACTTCTGTTTTTCTTGGACGATTTTATTTATTTATTTATTTATTTGGGAAACAAACAGCAATATATAACACATTAAGAAACAATCAAATTTAAAAAGTACATCAGCCAAAACAGTTTCCACTTATAATATAAATTACATTTCTGTTGCTCAGAAGATATACATATACCTTGAAAAAACAAAAATAACTAAATAACTAACAATTTCATTATGCTAAAGATGCTTGCAAAATATAATTACTACCTATAGACAGATGATCTAGTTGATAGATTACCAGAGAATACTTTATTTTGACAAAAAATACAAAATACATTTTTATTTAGAAGAGTGATTGATTACTGATTATTAACTAATGACTATTGATTTTCATTTTAACTTCACTTTTGGTCACGGTATTTTCATATCTTGTTGAGAAATACGATATAAAAAATCCATGCATATGCCCCTCTTATTTATGTTACTTACGCGCCTCGCTAATTTGAACTTTAGAATTTGTCCAAAAATATTCATCTGCAACCGTCCAACATATTTTAATCTCTAAGTTAGAATGATTACTACTTGTCCAAGGATCATGATGGTGGATGCGAACAAATAATACGTAACATTCGCTAATAAACGTTAATCCAAGCAATTAGTTTGTTAATTGGCTGTATGTGGAGAAACAGGAAAAATAGCATGAAATAAGAATTCACTATTATGTTATGTCCGTACATGAATTAACCATGAGGTTTCTTAATTTAGCATATTAAATCAATCTTGTTCGCGAATCGGAAATTAGCGGTTTTTTTTTTGCGTAACTAATGCAAAGGCCACTTTTACATCAATAGGGAATTTGCATGGATTTTCTAAATGAAACAAGCATTTTAAACTGCTAATTAGACAGAGAGATTTGGGGCTTATTTTATAAAGCTACAAATTACAATTTACAGGTTACAAGTTTCCATTTGACACAACCTGGACCAATGACGACCTGAGGCGCGTTTCATGAAGCTACAAGTCAGAAATTACAAGCGGAAGTCTCTTATTAACTTCTTTTGCTAGAAAGAGATTTCCGCTTGTAATTTGTAACTTGTAGCTTCGTGAAACGGGCCACAGAGGCCTGTTTTATAAAGCTACAAATTACAATTTACAGGTTACAAGTTTCCATTTGACACAACCTCAACCAATGACGACCAGCCATTTGAGCAGTGTTGCCAGTTTAGACCTGTAAAATTGTAACTTGTAACTTTATAAAACGTGCCCCAGCCATTTGAGCAGTGTTGCCAGTTGAGACCTGTAAAATTGTAACTTGTAGCTTTATAAAACGTGCCCCTGGGGGGCTATTACGACATAGCAATGCAGTTCAGTTTACGCTGAGAAAAGGACAGAGCTATAATATATAACTGCTATAGCTCTGTCCTTTACCCTCGCCGTTAAATGAACTGCATAGTTATGTCATAATAACCCCCCTGATAGCACTGTGACGTCATATAACATGTCATCCATATAAAACTCCATGTTAAATTCTGTTGGGCTGGAAAGGGATAGAAAGAAACCAATCTTTGTTGGCTTATATCTTGGTTATTTTTAGAGCTATTTAAAAAAAAAGTCGACTGTTTCTTAAATGAATCAGCTTTTTTTGAAGATTCCCTATTGTAAATACTTTGCAAAGTCGACCAGTTTCTGTCACTGGACTTATATTAGCTACACCATACGCAGTCAGGGATATATCCACTTTTGGACCTTATTACAATACAATAAGGTCAAAAAATGGACATATCTCTTTGTAGTAGACTGTATCTAGAATTGTCGCCGGAATACCGCTTTTTTCTCAAAACGCCGTATCCGTAATATGACTAAAATATCGTATCACCTTTCTTTATGTCAAAACGCCTGAATTCAAAAATACCTAAACCCAAAATACCTGAAATTTGAACAAGTTTGGTATTATTTCTTTCTTTCAGGTATTTTGGGATTTAGAGGTTTTGAATCAAATTCATTCACAAAGAGCTACTACAATAATTTATATCAGTAGTGGTCCCATTATTTAGCTTCGGTGTTGGGATAATACGACTGGTTTCAGAAGATCACTAGAGCTATTAACTACTACTTGAAGCATACAGGCATTCGATCTATACTGCGTCCAAGATAACGAGTTAATATAGCGTTCTCTCTGTTGCACTTTTGTATGCAAATGAAAGGGACAAAGGAAGGTCGGTGGGCGTAAACAATTGCATCTCTAATCTTGGGCAGGCTTACATGCCGTTCGTTCGGAATATTTATGTAAGTAATATTTTTGTTAATGCGGTCATTTCCCAAATAAAGCGAGAAATTATTATCTTTATGACCTTTTTTCTTTTAACAGAATTTATTGATAAGGAAAGTTTGAGAAGAGGTAGCTGGATAGTTATATAAATAAAACAATGTATATTCGTAATGTACAATTTATTAATCATTGTCTGATTCACTCGATTCATTTTCTAAATGGATTATAAATTGGTTATTATTTGTTTTGTTTTCCACAGAATTCATTTCCTTCTCCACCACTTCTACAACGTGTTTAATGCACTTCTTCCATGATTCAGCATTTATTTTGAAGATGGCTTCTTGGAGTAATTGTTTTACTTCTACTAACTTAAGATTAAATAGAAAACAGTCCAATTAACAAGCCGAGTCACAGACTATGCAGAAAATAACAATCCAGTATGCAAGCCAGGTAAACGTTAAAAATCACCAAATCGAAAGAAAGTATAACGCGTCCGCACCGTACGAGAGAAAGATGTTGACTGAACTTTGGCCGCCATGTAAACCTATCCGATGCGTATTTGTGACTCATTTCGCTGACCAATCGCGTGCTTTCTCAGTTTTCTAGTACTAACTCGTTATCTTGGACGCAGTATAGTCCTCAAAAACGCATTTGCAGTTTTAGGATTGCAATTTTAGTTTTAAGCTTTATAAGAAAACTCAAAGTCACAAGGGATTTTTGGATTTCTCTGCGTGATCCAAAGTCACCGTTATAGCCCTAAGAATTGCTAGACATAAATGTGTTAGTGCGGGGCACCTCGCTCGCAGAAAAGATGTCCGATGGGATCTCGATTTCGTCTGCGTTGCGTACCTACCAGTGGCCCGTTTCACTAAGGTACAAGTTACAAATTACAAGCGGAACTCTCTTTCTAGCAAAAGGAGTTAGAAAGAGACTTCCGCTTGTAATTTGTAACTTGTAGCTTCGTGAAACGGGCCTCAGAAGACGCAGCATAGGTAGACTTCTAACAAGGTTGACCAATGACGTGGCTTAAGCCGCATCCACATGCTTGGTGTTTGCCGCAAACACTGCGGGACGCAACTATACGTTAGAGTGAGCGTAATGTATTTTTCATCTCGCTGAAACATTGCGTCCTGGGGCCTGTTTTATAAAGCTACAAATTACAATTTACAGGTTACAAGTTTCCATTTGACACAACCTCGACCAATGACGACCTCCCATTTGAGCAGTGTTGCCAGTTTAGACCTGTAATATTGTAACTTGTACCTTTATAAAACGTGCCCCAGCAGTATTATTGTGGCCGTTGGCGTATCTAGAGATATTTTCTAGGGGGGGCCTGGCACCTGTTGAGATAAATTGGGCTAGACTTCATTCGGCTTCCTAATTACTAGTAATCAATGATCATCCTGGGGTGGGCACCAGACCATTCTGGGGTGCGCATGGAACCCCCCTATATACGCCTATGTTTGTGGCAAACACCAAGCCTGTGGATACGGCATAAGTGGGTGGATGCAAGCGGCTCAGCACTGGTCCTTGTGGCAAACCTTGGGAGAACTTAAGTCCAGCAGTGGGCGTATTGATGAGATGATGATGATGACGATGATAAGCAACAAGGCGCAGTAGGCTTTAAAGCAGCTGCACACTTTTGTATCTTGTCGCTTTAACGCCTTTGATTGATCAGTGCAGCAGTTCAAACATGACGTTAAGGTGACAGAGCACTAAAGTATCAGCTACAAGGCCGACCGTGCTACCTACAAAAGTTATTAAGACTCAAGTCGACTTACACAGCCTTATACCTAAAGCATCAAAGTTTTTATCTGAATCATAAGAAATATAATTAGCATTCCTATGCTAATTATAAAACTCGCAGTTAAGTAGTAAAAAATTAAGAATTAAATATATCCACAACATTATTTCCGAATAACCTTGGCAGCCGGATTGACCGTGGTCGCGTCCCGTAGTCTCAAGTATTGTTTTTATCATATTCATTGTTTAAAAATTGCATATTTAGTAATCTTTTTTTTTAATTAAACGAAGACAATAATCCTTGGGCGTGTACGGTTAAGCTTATTTTTTGTCGCTTATAAAGCTAAAAATTACTATTTAAAGGTTACAAGTTTCCATTTGACACAACCTCGACCAATGACGAACAGCCATTTGAGCAGTGTTGCCAGTTTAGACCTGTAAAATTGTAACTTGTAGCTTTATAAAACGTGTCCCTGGTTAATGGCCGAACCCTATATTCAAACCGCGGATAGATAGGCTGATACAACACAAATGTCAATTTTTTAACCGGAAGTAAGCCTTATTGTTAATGTACATTTACTTGCTATTGTAAGCACAAAATGGGCAAACAGTTGGAACTTATGACAGAACTAATGTACGCAGATTTCTGACAATAAAATGAATCTTAAAAAAAAACTATGTAACAAACAAGTAAATTTATCTGCCACTTAAAGTTAGCCCTCTCCTAGTCCATTTTCAAGTGTACGAAAGGGAAAGTGCTTAATTTATGTGACAGATATAATATATCTGTCACATAAATTAAGCATGTATTATGCTTTACGACTGTTGAGACAGGCGGTAAGTGTCACCGGTACCTATGGACCGCTGCTCTCATTGAAGGATTTCAAACGTAACTTTCTATTGGTGGCAGCATTTAAAAATACCTGCATTCTTTTGTTGATAACGTACATTATTATACAATGGAATCACGTACATTTTTACATAAGAAATCGAGAAATCTGCATTGTTAATCTGTATTTTAAAGTTGTAAGTAGGACATTCATTATGCGAGTAGGGTAGGTAATAACTAAAAAATACTTGCATACAAAAGCAAAAAAAGGTACCTAGTAAAATAAGATTTTTAAGGTTTTTTTTCTATTTGATTCTAGGCATATTTTTTTAAAAAACATTTCGCTTTTCGTTGTGCTTGGGAAAATCCCTAGTTAGGTATACGCTCAGAGGCATTTTTCAACGCTCATGTTAGCTCACACATACGAATTTACGTGACTATCTAGAGCTGACGTCATAATATGTCCGACATTGCTGATACTAACTGCTTGTAAATTTAGAGTAGTACTTACTCATTATGAAAATAATCCAAAACATTTCCGCAAAATGATTGTTTTTTCTAAAACAATATAATTACATTCATTCGATACCAATTGGACGTCACGCATCACGTCGGCATCAAAATCCAACTGGTCAAGTAGTGAAAACGTCTTTGAACTGTCAACTGTCTGTCACTGTCAAATGCATGCTGCTTGTGTCCACCTTGTGTTTTTTGAAATTCCGGCACGGAAAAGGAAAGATAAAGCCGATTCTAGATTCTATACATTAATATGGAAAAGTAGAAACAAGTAAAAAGTCAAGAACATAAGTGGAAAATATCAGTCACACTAAGCTTGAGCAAATCAACACAATGTTTTCAAAAAGTTTTACCGCACGTTTTTGTGTTTACAGAAAAAGTTTAATTTCTGGAGTTAATAAGTGTGCTATTGTTAATAAATTAATTCCAAAAAGAAATTATGTAGGTAAGTAATGTATTTTTCTTAATTCAGACCTATCTGTCAGCTTTAATGTACACAGAAAACAGAATAATAAGCACTGTTTAGTTTTGGAGTTTATGAAGTTTATGTTCATTTTGCAAGCTATGTTCACTTGTACTTAGATATTTGGTCTGCGTCTAATGTGACTATAGTACATTGTTGCAGAGGATAGAAAGTACGCGATTTTTGGACGAGTCATATAGAGGGCCGAAACGTAGTTGAGGCCCTCTAGTGTACGAGTCCAAAAATTGTTCTTTCTACCGAGGCAGACATAGTGCTTTTCACAACTACTGAGAGGAAATAAAATTAAAATTCATATTCAAAACTCAAACTTTAATTCATGTTAATGTGACATCAACGCCAATTTTACCATAGATTACTTCTTTTTAATCTGGACCCCTATTCTCGAGGCACTCGAGATTAATAAACTAACATGCGAGATCCCATATAAAATTGTATTTGTTTCGCCATATCTCCCATGTAATTTCATATCTAGTGGTTCGAGAGTAGGTGCCAAGTTTGAATTGCACGCAGTGACATAGTTTTTAGTCTGCGTATCTTTAAAAAAATTCACCTAATATTTTACGACACAAAATGGTGTGTTCTGATTGGTCGATTTCAATTTTTCATTTTAAGGAGCTATGACACAAAAATTGATTGATTGATTTTCATTGGTTCTTATAGTTGGACAACAATGTTCTCGACCAATCAGCAAACACGCCGACAAAAACATTCTTGGTCTGTCCTTATAAGTGATGTTTTGTGACCCCAAACAAGACCATCTATGGCCATATTTCCGAGCAGTGTTGTGAAAAGGTTATTTAAAAAGTAACAACTTACTACTCCTATAGATAGACAGCTATTCAACAATATTAGTATTACCTTGGTAAATTGGCCTTTTTGTAATTTGCTTTCAGTAAATATTTAACTTACCTGGTATTTATAAAGTGCTCTTTTAAAGAGGTTAAGTTTTTAATAAGTGCACTCTTCAATTCTTGGCCAGAGTTGTGTTCGGAAATAATGACTCATTATGAAACTTGTTTTATATAGTTCTTGTTTGCATCACAAAACATACCTGAAGTTAATTTCAAAATATCAAAATAGGGTGAAGATATTTTTAATCCCTGGGCTGTACTTTAAAATAAAAAGATTCTGATAAATTGAGAACCTCCTCCTTTATTTTAAGTTCTCTGAGGACTGTAATCCATTGTCGAGACCACCTCCTAACAAAAAAAATTGCCAAAGGAAAATGAACCTATTATTATTGCAATAAAGTCAATTTTCTATTTTAATTGTCAGTCATAAAAACAAGGGAAATTCTACTTTATCTCCTTTGCAATAGATCTTTATTGTAATGGCCGTATTATGTTTAAAAAAAAATACGCGGGGTCTTACAATGATATTATACTGAAATATATACTCGTAGTTTATGATATAATTTGTGCTTAACTCTAAAAGATAATTACCTAAGCTACCCTTGCTCATTGTTCAATATTCATTGAAATAAAAAATATTGCATCAAAACTGATTTTAAAATGCTCAAAAAACAGTCCGGTCCAGTTTTGGTCCATTTCCATACTTAGAACCTACTAGTTTGTAAAATAGTTTGAAAGGTACTTATTGGCTAAAAATCTTGTTTACTGAAAAAAACAAGTAAGTAATAATGAAAAAACATGTTTGAACCGTTACACCTAACTTAAGCATTCTTATTTATTTTGTAACATTTTTTCAGCTAGCAATATTGTCACCAAACACAAAGTTGACAAGTTATACTCAATAGTATGTGTAAATACTTGCTACAAATGTCAAGCACACAGAAATTACTCAAAAGGCTTGTTAGATGGTGACGTGTCAGAATTTCAAAATACACAGAAAGAGAAAGGTGAGTCAATGAAATCATACTGTTATTATTTACCTTGGGAATTGGTCAGTAATGCCTTCACAATAGGGAATATACATGGATTTTTTAAATCGTATTTCTCAACAAAATATGAAAATACTGTCAGCAAAAGTGATATTCATACATCATTATGGCGGGAGCAAAAACGATTTGACAGTAGTGAAAGATTATGACAAATAGGCAATAACAGAAGTGACACTTGTATTGAGAAATGTTTATACCTACGAGTTCAAAAACATTTTCTTTCAAATATCTTACCTCCGTACTTGACTTTATTAGTAGTACATATTTAAAAAAATTAGCTAAGCAATCCTTACGTCAACTTCTTCAGTCACTTTTCCTGCTACTTTAGACATTTGTCATTCTTGTTTGATTTGATATGTACAAAAAATATATCTAAATTAAATTTGAGTGCAAATGGAAAACATATAAGGTCAATGTGGGGAAGACCGGCATACATCATTTTAAATTAAGTTTGCTCGGATCTAACGCAGCAAATACACAACCAAGATAAACCGTTGTGATCGCATATGATAGAAAATTTTGTAGTTTACGATGAAGGTATAATGAAACAGTAGATCTGTCAAAACTTTACTAAATCGAACCATTTTTTTAAAAACTCGGCCAGTAGACGGTCTTCCCTTGCATTTCGGGTAAGACCGTCTAGTGGAGATTTGACACATAATTAGATGTATAAACACGCATTGAATCGACCTCGCTAATTTAATAGCTTAAGCCGATAAAATGTATACTTTCAAATCATTGATATAAGGTTCCAATCGATAGATATAAACATTTTTCTCACTTATCGGGTAAGACCGGCATATATCTAAGATAAGAAGTCGTAAACCTTTTTTTGTTTTAACGTCGTGACACTTGGTGTGCCATAGGAGGTACAAAATCAATTTAATTTAAACTATATTTCAAAGGTAATAAAGTTGCAAGTCCACGTTGTTTCAAAATTGATAAAAGCATTTTAATCTAAAAGGTAATTGAACTTTATTTCCTTACTGGTTGGTAGATTCAAATTCCTATTCACAAAAATCTCACTGTTTGTAGTATGGTGGGCCTCAGGCGGTTAAAGAAAGGCGGTAAAAGCTTTTTTGAAATACAATTTTATATTGGTTATATGTGAGAATGTATAAATGAACTGTACACATACTAAATACCAACTATTTACATACATAAAATGTAATGTTATGAGATACACTAAGTATTTTGATAAAGAAAAAAGCGTCATTATAATCAAAACTTGTTTTAATTGTACAAACAATCTTAAAACACCATTGTAATGATTAAAAACTTTCATAAAGTGATCACAAAAAATATTATTGTCGTCTACTCAGCGGCAAAATTTTATGAAAGTCCAACACATTTACACTAAAATAATATGTACACACTACAGTAAAAATGTTTTTTTAAAGAGCAAATCTTTTATTGTTATAACGGACGCAACAACATAACAACCAAGAATAAAATTCATAATGCGGAAAAGGTTGGCAATATCTGCTTTTAGGTAAGACCGGCATATGACGGACTTCCCTCGAATACTCTAGACGGTCTTTCCAACTTGTAAAAGTTTTAAGGTTAGAAATTCACATATTTATAATTACAAAACTAGGGCAGTTTTGTAGTATTAAATAACGGTAATATGTGAGGTGGTTATCAAATTACTTACATAGTTACTGTTTGATCCAAAACACCTTGAATTTCTATTTTTTATGATTTTTCTTCGAACAGGTCGTTAACTTACCCTTAAAGTTCAAAATACGAAAAAACTTGACACTTGAACTACTTCCAAAGTTTTTGTCGTAGCGACATCTAATATGAAGTGATGGAACTAGAACAAAATGCTGTTTTACCGAGCGAGCCGTCGGCGGTGTACTTATTCAAAAACAGAAGTTATAGCGTGTAGACGGACTTGCCTTGTAGACGGTCTTACCCACATTGACCTTATTTAAAAAGTTAAAACTAGTTTTGAAGAAAAATACTGGATTTGACATAATAATTTTTATTTTTACTAAAGTTGACACGTTGACTTATAAAAGCGTTTCCTCAGTATAAGACAAGTTTTATTGACCGTTTCCAGAGAAAACTTCGTGCTAGGTATGAAGAACTTCTCAGAGGCTTCGAATGTGTAGGCAGAATTTTCCGTTTATACTAAACAGACATTCTGTTATATGTGTTATTTAATAGATTTGTTTTTGCTCCCACGATAACGACGTATGGTGATATTAAAATGGGCCAAGAAATACAGATTATATAAGCATTTAAAAATGCTAATTAGACAGCTATCCGATATGCATTGTGACGTCGTGTAACAGGTTGGCCGTATAAACTCCATGTTAAATTAGGTTTTGCTAGAAAGAGATAGGAACAAATCTTTGTTGGCTTATATCTTGGTTATTTTTAAAGCTATTCAAAAATATTTCCTTTCTCAATTGTTTTTACATGAACTAGCTTTTATTAAAGCTGAAAAAAGTCATGAATAATCCCTATTAATAAATCATATGTAGTTTTGGTTTTGGTCAATAACTTAAAAAAAAACTTAACTGTGCAGTTTAACAACTTTAAAGGTATTGGTTAAATTGATACCAGTCCTATTTAAATCTTATTAAAAAAAATGTAATTAGTTATTGGGAAGTACAAATAAAGCCCTTTCTTATACTATTAATAGATAAGAGCCGATGTAAATAGTATTCCGAAATTTGAATGCAACACAAACACATTTTGATTTGTGTCGCTTTTTTATTTAAGCAACAATTTATTTAAAAAGATAAGCATAGTTACTTGATTTGTTTTGTAATAATAAAATTAAGAGTTAAAAAAATTCATACAAAAGGGCATTGGGTAAAGTTTGAAGAATATTGTCATAATTTTTTTCAGCGGCCACGGAAGATTTTTACTTATTTATTTAGAGGACCTCTAAATACACATAAATATATATAATTTATGGCGTTAAATGATATCGGAGCAGAGATTTTAAAGATTTAAGTATTCAGTTTTTAGTACAAAAGTACGCCCTAGTATGAATATTTAAATATTTCGGCTCTGATGCATTACATAACAAAGTATGTTTATTTTTACTAATTCTATCATAATTTGCCACTTTTACGAATGGCCGCTCACCTTGAAAATGTATGAATTTTACAAATGACAACACTTTTACCCAAACCCCTTTGATTACGTTTCTTTTTCCTTTAAATGTAGTCTGATTTTTACGATTTTTGAATTTGTTTTAGATATTATGAAAAACTAGATCTATACCTTTTCCTTTACCAGATTTTTTTTATTGAAAGAAAAAAGAAAATCAATTGCATTCTCAAAGTGAGTAAGCAATATCTAAAAAATATTTGAAATATCAAGTCTTAGTCTATGAAAAATGCTACTATAACCTGTACCTAGTATAGAACTCTAAAAATATTAAAAACACTTCTTTCATTCTGTTACAGAAATAACAAAACTGTTGTCGCTCTACCCTCAGCCTAGGGTGACCCTGAACGAGTTTGCTGCCAAATCACCAAACAATGTGTTTGACATTTACTATAAACAAAGTGTGGTCACCCCGAAGGGAGGAAGAAAGAAAGCCTTGCAGAATGACTGGACGTGTACTTACGCATTCGTGTGGCCACAGAAAATTAAGTTTGAAGGGTATGTGTAGTCAGTAAATAAAATATATTTATTTATATCAATAACAGGGGACAATGTCACCCCAATTGACCTAGTCCCAAACTAAACTCTAGGCTTGTACTATGGGTACTAGACAACGATATAAATCCTTATATAGAGAAACTAGCTTGTGCCCGCGACTTCGTCCACGTAGATTTCGATTATCGCTATTCCTTCAGGAACTTTGAAATTTCCTGGGATAAAAAGTAGCCTATGTGTTAATCCAGTGGGATTGCGAAGCTAACTCCATTCCAAATTTCATCCAAAACTGTCCAGCCGTTGCAGCGTGAAGGAGTAACAAACTGACACACACACACACATTGTGCTTATCACACAAATATTTTCCCAGACCGGGAATCAAACCCGGGACCGCTAGTTTTGTAGGTAGGCTCACTACCAACTAGGCCAACGCGTCATCAAAGATTAAAGAAGAAACTGACTGGCTGACTGATTGATCAACACAGCTGAAGCTGCTGGACCTAGGGGACTTGAAATTTAGAGGGAATATTTCTTGGATATCATACGGGTGCACTAATAAGGGGATTTTTGGTACGTAGTACGAATACGAAGACGAATTTTCTCTAAGTTCTTATTACTTATTGCAAGTATTGTTCAATCGACAAAATGGAACCCTAACCTACCATAGAACTGTGTCACAGTGTCTATAAATAAAATCGTAATGATTCTCAAACAAAATGTCACTCAAACACAGTTCTATTGTGATTCTATGGTCGGTGACGGTTCCATTTTTTCCCCCCAAATGGTTCACTTTGCTGACAATATATGTATACGTTCCTTAAACCTGACATTGGTGAAATCATAGTGACAAGACAAAATAACTTATGCCACAAAACAAAGATACATACATTCCGATTGTAATTATATCTAACGTCTTTCAGAACAGCATTATCAAAGCGACAAGCCGCCGAAAAAGCAGCATCGCAAGCGTTACATTGGCTGTGCGCCAACAACCGAATAAACGACAAAGGCTTTCCAGTATTCGACAAATCTGTGATAGAAGAACTGAACAGCTCAGTACAGGAGCCTATAAGAGCCAGCATAAGTGAGAATTCTATGGAAAGGATAGCAAGGATATGGGGAGACTATGAAAATGGAATAAGTGAGTTTAACGCCATCTGTGTTTGTTATGGGTAATTACTTAGCTGGTTGATAGAGTATCCTCCGTGTTGGTCTCTCGGTGATTAAGATTAATGTAATTCGATATTATACATATTGTGTATGTAAATAATTTACTGTATATACCTGTGTTGTAACACATAATAATATGAATCTTTATGGAAAGATAGTAGGAAGGTAGTTTAGTTGAGTTCCAAGAAGTTCATGAAAGATCTACTAGGTGGCGTTGATTTCAATGTATAATTGTATGAGGATTTAGTACTTTGTTTTTGTCCATTTAAACTGCTTTATTAGCAAGTGCAAAATGTTAAATATAAGTATATTTAGATTGTTTATTTCAGTTTGCACCACCAGCCAGTTTTTGTTGTTTATTTTCAATAATCTGTTCTTTGTAAGGTTGTCTGGAAGAGATCGCTGTAGACTCACTATGTAACATTTCTTTTTTTATATTTTATCTGGATGTTTGTGGTGTTCAATAAAGAGTTCTTGTATTGTATGATCCGTACTAGCTAACAGTGCATACGTTTCAGAGGGCATATACGATACCACGTTTGAAACAGCGAAACACAACATGGTTCCTCCTGCTGCTATGATCAAGGATTCTACTATTGATGAAGAAGGTAAACTAATTTAACTATTAACCTTTTGATCATCACAGATGGCTCTGGCTGACAGCTAAAAGTCGTGCCGCTGACGCCACCGTCGGGCACAGCCGACGCAAGTTCAAGATTAAAAGAGACTTTGTTTCGTTTGAATTAAGTTGTAATTTGCATAACATAGCAAACATGATTGTCGTGTGAGTGACACATTTTGTAAATGACGTAAGGCGTTTATAAGGTTGAGAATTTGCCTCCACCCCAACCCCCTCATATCGATAAAAAAAGTGTGCGTATCGGGACGGCCGACAGAAGTGGTAACTTAAACTAATCTAAGTTGAACTATTTAATATTGAAATTGTTTAACTGACTGCAAACTTACGCACACTAATGCAGAGTGACACACACTAACAAACCTAAAAAGTGGTACACTATTGAAAGAGGTCCTATATAGGCGTCTCTTTTTACGAAGGGCATTTGTAACAGGTGCGAAGAGTACTATTCTATTAGCTGTTTTTATTACCCCTCTATGCTTTCCTACCTCTATGCTGGCGCCGTAATGCGTTACGTAACGAAGCGGTTTACCCTCCCATAAGAAGTTCAAAAAGGCGAGAATCCTGCTTAATTAAGTAATACTTGAAAGGAAGTTTCCACGTTCACTTCAGGGGAGATGTTTCCACCACCTTTCGAGCCTATCATCAGATTACCTTTACTTTTATCATAATGTTTAGTTTGTTATTTGTTAATGTACTTTTTAAATAAATATATATATCAGAGCCTGTATTATGAGGTTTCAAATCCTAATAAGTCCCATTCAGAGAAACAGGCAAAGTTACAATTTCAACAGTGCACATTTTCGCCAACAAACCGTCCTTCAGTTTGCCGAAATGTTGTAATTTCGAAACGTTTCTATAGATAAACTTTTGCCCGCGACTCAGTCCGCGTAGATGTCGATCAGGCGCGGATCCAGATTTCAGATTAGGCGGTGGTCATTAACTGTTGAACGCAGAAGTTCGGTCAAGTGTGGCATTCCACACGACTATTTACTTTCTGACCCGTATCTACCAGTGACGAAGGGGGTGGTCATGACGTACTTGACCACCCCCGTGGATCCGCCACTGATGTCGATTATTATTACTTTATTATTACTTCCCGGAATAAAAAGTACTAAATACCTACCTTATTTCCTTCTCCGGGGTTCAAGCTACCTCCACTCCAAATTTCATTAAAATCGGTTCAGCAGTTTTGCTTTAAAAGCGTAAGAGACAAAAAAAAATATGTTTATTTTCTTATTTATAATATTATGAGTATGGACAGACGTATTTATAAGTTAAAAAACAAATAAGTTATAGTCTGTGCCAATTGGAATTGGCAAAGATGTTAACACAACCAAACAAACCAATTTACCATCATTTCTCAATAAACACGTGCTTTTAAAGATCAAGTGAGGTCTTAGCAACGATTTATACACTTGATCTTTACTTTCACATTAAGTTTATCATTAAATAACTATTAATTATACGTTATTTTAAATAAAAACACCCTTGATGAATATTTGAGGTTACGTCTCAAACAGTACTAATTTGTTTACATCTTTGGCAATTTCATTTGACACAGGCTCTGTAGATATTTCTGCTCACCAAAGGTTTTGTTTCAGATGAATTATCAGAGGATGAATTCAAACCCAAAAGTCAGGCTGCAGACTTATCAGGTATGCACAGTCGAAAGCATTATCTATAGTTATAATGCTCAAGCCATCGAGTCAAATATACAGGGTGTCCCTCAAACCAACGCTAAAACTGAGAGGGCTGATAGAGCAGCTAAAAAGCTATCGATTTAACCTCTATGTATGTTCAGCGATTGTTACTAGTTTCGGAGATATTGATCATTTTAATCTGAATTTTTGTAATTTTCCCTAATGTCCATGTCAAGAAAAATCATTAATTCCATGTTATATTTCATAAGTTTTTCGGTGGTATCATACATAATTAGAATCATTACGAATCAGCGAAGTTTTTAAACCTATTTTCCCGTTTTTTTCCAGTTTTTTTTTAAGTAATCACATAAAATTCTTTATTCCATACAAAGTGAAAAGCAAACACTGGGACACCTAGTATGAAGAAACAAACTTTATGTGATTAGGTACTTAAAAAAAAATGAAAAAAAACGGGCAAATAGGTTTAAAAACTTCGCTGATTTGTGTTGATTCTAATTATGTAAGATAACACGGAAAAACATATGAAATAAAACATGAAATTAATGATTTTTCGTGACATGGATATCAGGGAAGTTTACAAAAATTCAGATTAAAATGATCGATATCTCCGAAACTAGTAACAATCGCTGAACATACATAGGGGTTAAATCGATAGCATTTTAGCTGCTCTATCAGCCCTTTCAGTTTTGACGTTGGTTTTAGGGACACCCAGTATGTATAAAACACCTGATTGATCCTGTTTCTATCCAGGATCAAAACACTAATAAAGGTTCGATCTTTACATACAATTAGTAGGAAAAATAAAAGGTTTTTTTTCCAGAAATATTTACTTTTGCTATTTTTTTCTACAGATTTAAAAATACACGTGCATCCCGTGTATGGCAAGCATATTTCCCAGCCTACACAGATGGCGTTAGACAGAAGAAAGAGACAGCTGAAGAAAATATTCGAAGTGTATGATAGGGAGCGGACACCATTGCCAATTGATGAATACAGGTATGTACGTACTGCCATCGCTGACATCGCCCTTAGGCTTGATTCGGGTGCGCTTCAATTAGCCTAATAACGTTTTTTATAATTTCATTTAACTAACCACGAAAAGCATAACGAACGTTTAGCATAAAAACCAATTGTATAATTTCATCAGGCATACGATCGAGTAAAATAACACTCATTTTTAAATAACTATCATAAACCATGTTTTTATATATTTTAAGTCAATTTCTTCTAACTACGTTAGGTTAGAACTGTGACCACATTAATAGTAATGAAAGCAGTTAGAAATATTTATTTTTTAATTTATGAACTTTATAGTTTTAGAAATTATGCATTTCGTTTTATGAATCATGATTATTATATCGTTGGTTTATTATAGAGATCGAAATTATGCAATTCGTGTTATGTAAAATGAAAATTAGACCGTTTGTTTTTATACTAAACATTACACACCCCTTTATTCATGTACTGGACTTTTATTCCACTGGGTAAACCCATATTATATTTTTATATGTTAAAGTAAGGGAAACTAGACGTTATTATAAAAATTTAACCTCCTACGGCCCAGCATACAATGAAATTTGTCAATGGAATATGAATCTATTACGAATGACATAAAATCAATTTTCCAATTTCATCGTATGTCATAAAAACAAAAGAAATTACACTTTACTTTCTTTGCACTAGATCTTTATTTGAATGGCCGTATTTTGTACTAGTTTTAGTGCAAGGAACCTCAGGAGGTATACTGAGCTAAAACGACATGTCTTGGTCGTTCTCATTTTGGTGTTGGGACCCAAAAGTTGAGGGTCCGTCCGGATCGCTACCACCATGTTATACTTCGACCTACCGCCAAGCAGCAGTGTTCGCATTGTTGTGTTCCAGTGTAGGGAGAAGACAACCGGTGAAAACTAGAATAGGGACATTCCATCTTAGTCCTCAGGGTTGGCAACGCATTTGGAGTCTTAGGATTGCAGTCTTTAGATTGTAGTATTGAGAGTTCATATATCTATGGGTCTCAGATTCCGCTTACCATCAAACCCCTATTTCACCATCTTGACAATGACAGTGACAGGTGACATTTCAGTGTACATGGCTCAGGTTATTTGAAACCCAGTCATGTATCAGAGTGTTAACTTAGCAATGTATACAGAATTGTCACCTGTCATGTGTCATTGTCAAGGCAGGTGGCATGTGTGCTCGTGTGTTATTGTAATAAAAAAAAGTTATTACAAAATGGTTGAAGCATTTATTTTTACCGAATTTCTGTGTAAAAGCCCCAATTGTCCTTCCATGATAATTTCACCAATAGCTTTTTTTGCAAAGATTTGCTGTAGAGGTTCCATTTTCTGTAAATCTGCCGCACAACTCAACGCCCAGTTAACAAATTCATCTGGGTTCCGTCTAAAATGTTTAGTTGCTAATTGTAAATCATCTTGATGTTTATTTTTTAGCTTCTTTGATTCAAGTCCAGGAACAGAGTTGGTTGTAGTTGATGTTCTATCCGTTCCAGTAATAGTAGAGTCCTGAAAAAGTTAAGAACATAATTAATTATTTTTCCTTTTTTAATCACTGACAAAAAAGAGTGGACTTAAGTAGATTAACGTGTGCATCTGTTTGTAATAACAGTTCTATAATAATTATTATATCATTGTTATTACCATGTATACGCGTATAAACAATGTCAGTGATGGTGTTTGGTGACCAACTGACATCTCAATAACTTACTTGTCAAGAACTGTTTTAACAACAATTTAAATGTGTAAAAATACGAAAAATATTTAATTCATTGCCATAGCAGTAGCTTTAAAATAAATAATAATTAAGAAAAAAAACAATAAAATTAATTGATTTGACTGTTTAGCAAAATGGCAATATGGCGGCACCACAGACTACTTAGAGAAACTAGGGCAGTACACGTAGCTTTCGGCTGGCTATCGCTATCACGCTTGCACTTGCAACTGACAGTATATTTGTCACTCGTGTGTTGTAGAAAAACGATGTTGCCGATCGCTATTAACAAAATGGTTGCACTGTACTTTAATGTTCGAATTATTAAAAAGAAATATGTCAAAATTACCAAAATATAAATTAATAAGCTTAACAAAGAGCATTATAATTAATAATCACAAAGAAAAGATAAAAAATTATATAGATCAACTAGGACGCATGACCTATGACGCCATTGGGGTCCTAGTGAAAATGGGTGTAAGTCTTCTGAAGACTAAGTGAAAAAGGTTTTAAGTCCGTTTATGTATATACCCTTTTGTAGACCAAGTTAAGTCGACTTATACCCTTTTTCACTAGGTTCCCATAGTTTTTCTCTGTGGTCGACTTGTCGCTGTCAATTTAGAAACCACCAGAAATTTCTCGCTCGCAACCTCGGCACTTATACCTTAAGCAGCTTCATTATGCACCAGTTACATAAATAACTATTATCGAATATTGTAAGGTAATGAGATCCAAATTTGGAATATCTTCCAAAATTAACAGCTGTCATCCTACGGGTTTTAAAAAGATAAAAGATAAAAAGATAAAAGATGTTTATTCAGTAAGTAGGCCGCACGGGCACTTTTACACGTCAAAAATCTACCAGCGCTTCGCAAGAGACCACTGCTGAGAAGAAACGCCGCAAGAAACTCAACAGTCAGTCGTTTTTTTAAAAAATTACTTATACAATTATAGAACTTAACCTAGCATTATATAAAACAATGAATTTAACATTAAAATATATATATCATGCGTAGTTGAGCAGGAAAACGTGTCAAAACTCAGTATGTTCAGATGAACTCTTAAATAGTAATAATAATTATATATATATATATATATATATATATACATATACATATACTTACCCATGACGGTGCAAAACAACCACATAGTTTTGATACATTCTCCTACAGAAACCTTGTCCCCTAGACAATAATTATACCTACAATGTTTAGATATTTTCCTGACTAAGCTATAACTAAGTTATTTAGGTGTTTAATTTAGGCCAAGCATTTTTATCTGTTAGATAGTCCTCGACCCTATAATAAGCTTTCGACATCAACGACTTTTTCAAGTAATTTTTAAGTGCTGGATATGATAACTTTAAAACTTCGTCAGGTAATTTATTATAGAAATGAATGCATTGACCAACAAATGATTTATATACCTTACGGACACGAAATTTTTTAATAGCAATTTTATTTTTATTTCTTGTATTCAAATTATATATATCACAATTCTTAACAAAAGAGTCTTGATTTTTAATGACATAAATAATATTCTCATAAATAAATTGTGACGCTACTGTCAAAATACTAATTTCTTTAAATAGTAATCTAAAGGAATCACGGGAGTTTAGGTTATATATGGAACGAATGGCTCTTTTTTGTAACACGAATATAGTCTGTATGTCAGCAGCTTTTCCCCAAACCAGAATACCGTACGACATAACACTATGAAAATAACTATAATAAACTAAGCGAGCTGTCTCAACATTGGTAAGTTGCCTGATTTTCCTAACAGCATAAGCTGCCGAACTTAATTTACCTGCTAGTACTGCTATATGGGGACTCCATTGCAAGTTTTTGTCTATAGTTATCCCTAAGAAAAGCGCCTTGTCCACCATCTCCAAACACTCATCATTTAGAAATATACTAGATTCTACCGGTCTAACATTAGGCAAAACGAACCTAACACATTTAGTTTTCTTAGCGTTAAGTAGCAAATTGTTAATAGTAAACCAATTAAGTACTTTAACCAGCGTGGCGTTTATCCTACTGTAATCGACGGATTTTCGGTCCACCTTGAAAATTAATGAAGTATCATCAGCAAATAGCACAATATCACAAAGGTTATCTACCGTGGGTGGTAAGTCATTTATATAGACCAGAAATAAGAAAGGACCTAATATAGAGCCCTGAGGCACACCTAATTTAACAGTTGCTCCAATGGACTGTGTTTGGTTTACAACAACCGTTTGTGTTCTATCACTAAGATATGAAGACATAAGATTTAGAGAATTATTTGACAGACCATAATGTTGTAATTTTAATATAAGAGTCGCATGATCTACGCAATCGAAAGCTTTGGAAAGGTCACAAAAAATTCCTATTGCATCACAGGATTTCTCCCAAATATTGTATATATATTTAATGAGTACAGATGCTGCATCAGTTGTGGATCGTCCTCTGGTGAAGCCGAACTGATTACTGTTAAGCAGTTTATTTCTATTGAAGTGACCTAACATATCTTTTAACATTAACTTCTCAAAAACTTTACTTAAAACCGGTAGAATAGAAATGGGACGGAAATTCGTTAAATCACTCATGTCGCCCGATTTAAAAAGTGGTATGACTTTACTATATTTCATAAGATTTGGAAAAACCCCCTCCGAAATGCAATTATTGTAGATTAAAGCTAAGTGAGGTGCAATTATATCTATGACATGATGGATCACTTTAACGCATAACGCATAATAGAGGACTTATGATATGAGTGTAGATAATGAAACTTACCTGTGTAATAGAATGTTTAGCATCCTTCCGCCTCCGTATAGTGGGCTCTGCGTCCATAGACTGTAGATCTGACGCACATTCCTGGTCTTGTAAAAAAACCATTTCATCATAATACCATAAAGTAGGTTGGTATGTATCACCAGTACTAGATACCGACTTCCTTTGAAGGTTTTTTCTTAACTCCTTTCGGTAATTTGTTCTTAAAGAATTAAGTTTCTTCTTCAAGTCATCTTTGGTTGCGTCTGTGAACATCTCTTTGTATTTAGACAGTAATGTATCGTAAGCAGCTTTCTTTTTGCTACGATCGTAGTATTCCTTGGACTTGGTGTTCCACAGAGTAGGCATGTCGCGGTATAGATGTATGCATTCGAGAAGAAACTCCCTCTCTTTCTGTTTTTGTACCATAACCGCCATTTTGACGCGCGTGCAGGTCTTCCCAGAGCTAAGCACAGACTAAAAAATATTGCGCAATGTTTCGTTAGGCCGGCCCTTGTTCGTATTGCGCAATATAATTGAATCGCCCCTTGTCAAACGATCAATATGACGCAACGCTATTGCGCAATAATATTGACGGACTAATCAGAGACTACAAAATATTGCGCAATATGCATGTAAATATTGCGCAATATTTTGTAAAAATTAAACTCGCTCAAAGTTTTCTTCAATCATTAACAATATACCTTAACAATACTAACTACTTATGTCTTCTCAGCAGTGGTCTCTTCTTGGGAAGCGCTGGTAGATACATGACGTGTAAAAATGCCCGTGCGGCCTACTTACTGAATAAATATCTTGTATATATTTTTTTATTTTAAATAACATTGCGCCTTTTATCATATTGTGCAAAATAATTGATCGTTAAGGGCTGGCCTTATAAAAAAGGTGGCTATCTGGGGCACGTTTTATAAAACTACAAGTAACAATTTTACAGGTCTAAACTGGCAATACTGCTCAAATGGCTGGGGCCTGTTTTATAAAGCTACAAATTACAATTTATAGGTTACAAGTTTCCATTTGACACAACCTCGACCAATGACGACCAGCCATTTGAGCAGTGTTGCCAGTATAGACCTGTAAGATTGTAACTTTTAGCTTTATAAAACGTGTCCCTGTGACCCGTTTCACGAAGCTACAAGTTACATATTATAAGCGGAACTCTCTTTCTAGCAAAAGGAGATAGAAAGAGACTTCCGCTTATAATTTGTAACTTGTAGCTTCATGAAACGGGCCTCTGGTCGTCATTGGTCTAGATTGTGTCAAATGGAAACTTGTAACCTGTAAATTGTAACTTAAAGCTTTATAAAACAGGCCCCTGCATAGTAATAGTATACTATTTTCAGTTTAATGTGCTTACGAATAGAGTATAGAATAAATCATTGGACTTAGCGTTTCTACTAAAAGAGAGCGCATCACCGAAAGTGAACGCAAACTTGACGTTTCAAAACGACAAACTTAACAATGCAGTAAAAAAACTAGCCTCTTTTAAATGTAACTGTACAATTGCAATTATACTAACAGCAAAATAACTTGGTATAAATGCGGCTACGTCAGTCAAATAAAAGTGAACGTCTACGTCACACCAGCTGGGAGTCGATTTCACTGGTTTCTCTCAGCTGTAAGGAGGTTACGATGTCACTCTGAGGGAGATTGAGGTCACGCGGCCGCTTACTTTTGACGTTTTGGCGCGAAACTTTGGCGGGAAAGTTTGTAACTGTCAAAGTGTTTTGTTTTACGAAGGGATATTTTTTTTAATAAATATTTTTGAATATATTATAAGAAGCTATGTCTGAATTATGAACAGGAAGATAATATGTGTTTCTATTGTCAAAAGAACACTTGTACTTAGTTAATAATTATTTTTAAAAAAATGACTACATTCTTAAACATACTGACCCAAACTATTCACTACGCTTATAGTATAAGTATCAAATACCGATCTACATCTAGGTGCATTTTTGTTTGTCCACTTAGCCCTGAAAAATCTCAAAAAACACAAAAAAAAACAATGCGGTTTTTCAGTAGGTAGTATCTTGAGAGGCAATTTGGCCTTGCCACCTAATATGGACCTATTATAATTATAAATAAAAGAAAGTCAAATTTTGAATTTGATAATACATATATCATAAAAAACAAATGAAATTCCACTTTATTTCATTTGCACTAGATCTGTATTTCAATGGCCGTATTATGTCCAATATTTTGTACAAGAAGCCTTAGGAGGTCAAGATCTATGTATGCAATACGTATTTACGTACCAACTCAATCGTCATCCAAGACTAGATGACCCACCTCCCCAAATTCCGCGAGTGCCCCAGTTGCGCGTCCCCGTTGCCCCGATCTCGTGACCTTCTAGTCTAGGTCACCCCGATCCGCGGCCTCCCCGCGTGACCTTCACCTTCATTGCATTGATCCTCATTTTGGGGTTTTCGGGGCCACCTTGGTTTTGGAGGTCACGAATATGAAACAGATTACGAGGTTGTACGAGTTGTTTTTAACCGACTTTGAAAAAGGAGGACGTTCTCAATTCATTGGAATCTTTTTTTTGATGCGCTTGCTAGTTAGGGTTTCGTACCCAAAGGGTAAAAACGGGACCCTATTACTAAGACTCCACTGTCTGTCTGTCTGTCTGTCACCAGGCTGTATATCATGAACCGTGATTGCTACACAGTTGAAATTTTCACAGATGATGTATTTCTGTTGCCGCTATAACAAATAATACTAAAAACAGAATAAAATAAATATTTAAGTCCAATACAACAAACGTGATTTTTTGCCGTTTTCTGCTTGATGTTAATAACGGCAACTGGTATAGTGTCTAATGTTGTATAGATAATGGAACCCTTCGTGCGTGAGTCCGACTCGCACTTGGCTGGGTTTTTGTTTGTTTAAGGCAAAGCACGCATTCCAACTGGTGTTAAGTGGAATCATAGACCCATAGACATTTGCATTCTCAAGACTGCAATCCTAAGACCGCAAATGCGTTGCCAACCCTGAGGACTAAGATGGAATGCCTCTATGCTAGTAATTTCAACGGTTGTCTTATCCCCACACTCGAAGAGAATAATGCGACTGATGCTTGGTGGTAGGTTAATGGATAAGATAAGATGGTGGTGGACCCTGCACAAGGTCCTACCACCCCTGACAAAGGAGTCGGTGATGAAAATATCGATTGTGAAAAATCTTATGAGTTGTATGAATAGGGTTACTACTAACTTCATAGGTACTATAAAGAGGTTGTGTTTGTGTATGTTGCTCAGATGCGCTAAATATCTTCGCTTTTACAAAAGAAATTGCCTTGACCCACACTCGTTACAACAATAAAAGAACTATCTATTTCGTTTGACGTCATTTTCGTCACTAACTGAAAGTGACAGTGATTTTAGAAACGGAAAGTGCTTACTTTCGTCGCTCATACGTCACTTTGACGATACGACGTACAAATTATTTTATTGCAGTGAGCTACGGTTTAAAATTGGATAACCAGCGCTTATCCTAAATTCAACGCGCTTAAACGTCAAAAGCATTGACGTCGTTTTCGGCACGAATTGAAAGTGACAGTGCTCTTAGAAACGAAAAGTGGTCGGTTTCGGCGTCTACGTCACTGTGACGCTACACATTGCTTTCACCTCTCTACTTATAGAAAGTATTTTTTTTAAACGCCCTACTTGGTAAGGCGTGTTCTCTTCGCCTGACCTTCCTAGTATATCGCAAAAGCCAAATTTAATTATGTCTATTTATTTATTTATTTAATCTTGATTGCACAAAAATACAAACTTGAGTATTATACTACCAGTTACTGTTGACTTGAGCAAATCAGCGGGCCTAGTAAAGCCTTATGGCTTCGTCTATATCGCGTGTCAAATGTGGATAAAGCATCCGTCACTCTCGTACACTATTCCCAGCTTCTTAATAGCTTTTGGCTGGCAATCGCTATCACGCTTGTACTCGCAACTGACACTATATTTGTCACTCGTGTGTCATAGAAAAACGATGATTGCCGATCACTATTAAGAAAATGGTTGCACTGTACTTATTAACGTGTCAGAAGGTGACGGATGCCTTATCCAAACTTTGTCACGCGGTAAACGCAGCCATATGAGGTCCCCAGAAAGTTGTAGGCATATCAACGTTTTATATACTGTGGGGGTAGTAAACATACGTTCATACATTTATTTAAAATATTATAGTGGTTGTTTATTTATAATGTTTTTATATCAAAATCTTGAGAGGTTCTGACGTACCAGACCATGACAACGATGTGTTATTCTCCGTAGTTCTTATTTTAAAATATCAGGCCATAGAGGTGACGTGAAGGTCTTCAACCTTCACAATACTTAAGTTTCACTAGCCCTCATATAATTACAGCTAAACTTTAATGTCGTACCTAATTACTTGAGCTAATAATTATGGTTGCAATACAAAATATCGAATGCTATGCTGTATATTTTTGTCATCTCACGGGAACCGTTCATTTTTTCGGGATAAAAAGAAGCCTATGTTACTCTGGGACTATTTAGCTTTCGAATGGTGAAAGAATTTTTGAGATCGGTTCAGTACTTTTTGAGTTTATTCGTTATACGAGTAACCATACAAAATTACAAATTTTGGCTCTTTAAAATAATACTGGCGACCCGCCCCTCCATAACACCCGTGTATAATACAGAATGTATTATACATAAAACCCTTCCTCTTGAATCACTCTATCTATTGCTGAAAACTGCATTAAAATCCGTTGAGCAGTTTAAAAGATCTAAAGCGCTATTTCCACCAAACGGCCCGCAACGGATCGGAACGGAAAGAATTTTATGGTCTTTAAACGATACTAAATCTTCTTTCGCTTGTCGTCGTGTGCGATCGGAACCATTCGGCCGTGACCGGACGACCCCACTCATTCTCGAAAGTGCACTCAAACACATGGTAGGAACGAAACTATTTGACTGGGTGCGGATACGTTCGCAAGCAACCGTACGGTGCCGATCGTGTGCGTCGACATCCTGTCGACCGCGAACGGCTGCTACCGCCCGATCGTTAGCGTCGACATGCTGCCGGACGCGATCGGCTGTCGCCGCATCCGTACGTACCCTTTTCGATCCGATGCGATGCGAGCCGTTTGGTGGAAATCTTCCTTATGCGAACAGACAGCGGAAGCGACTTCATTTTATACCATGTAAAGATTATATTAGTTAGTAAATAAAGGGTTTGAAATGTGATGGTGTTTAGCTCGCAGATCACGTCAACGATAGCCGCGTCGCGCGTGACGGTGCTGGTGGGCGCGGCGGGCTGCGGCAAGTCGTCGCGCGCGCCCGCGGCCGTGCTGCGCGCGGGCGGCGCCGCGCTCGTGGCCGGCCCGCGCCGCGTCGCCGCCATCGGCCTGGCCCGCAGGGTGGCTGCCGAGCTCGGCGAGCAGGTCAGTCATTCTGGCTACAACACTGCAGGGGTGGCAGCGACCAGATAACCGTAGCCACATCTTGGCAACCGCCGTCGGAATGGCCAGGATAGTCACAGCTGAGCTAGGGGAACAAGTTAGTCATTCTGGCTACCATACTGCAGGCAAGGCAGCGAACAGATAACGATAATCGTATGACGGTGCTAATGGGCGCGTTGGGATGTGGCAAATCTTCGCCGTTGGACCAGCCAGGAGAGTCTCTACGGAGTTAGAGGAACAGGTGAGTCTTTCCACTGGCTACAACACTACAGGCACCGAGCAGATATCAGTAGCGACATCTTGCATGACGATACTAAAGGGCGCCGCGCTCGTGGCCTGCTCGCGCCGCGTCGCCGCCATCCGACTGGCAAGGAGAGTCGCGGCTGAGCTAGGAGAGCAGGTCAGTTATATCTTGAATGGGATCGTGTCATCTATAGATATACAGCGGTGATCACATAATTAGGGATGCTTGCGGTTTTCCCAAAAAATTGCCTACAAATATGACTTTTAAATTTTGACATCCAATCAAAAAGTTCGTAATCAATTTGATTGTTGGTTACACTTATCGTTAACTAGTAAACTAAGGTTTAAAGTATGTACAAATTATCTCTGTTGAAAATGAATCCTTCGTTTTATAAGGATTTTAAAAATAAATGTTTGGCCTTCATACAAAGTTGTAAAATTTTGCATCCATGTAGCCTTCACTCTCGGATATTTTCCTTTTACTTTTTAAATTTTTGGATGCATAATAGACCAAAAACTGATTAAATTTATGTTTGCTTTTGGTTAAAAAAGAAATTGTTGTTAATAGGTGGGTGAAACTGTGGGATACCAAGTGCGGTTGGACTCGAAGCTGCCGCGGCCGCCCGCCGGGTCCATACTCTACTGCACCTCGGGAGTACTCTTGAGGAGGTTGCAGGCAAACCCTGGTAAGATATTGAGCTCGCACTGTTCCAGTGTGGTAGGTTAGGGCCTTCCCTTTTAATTGAATGACTATGAATTGACTTTGTACTCAGGTCTTCTGGGCTGCTCGCACGTCTTCATAGACGAGGCGCACGAGCGAGATGTCAACACGGACATCGCTCTCTTGCTGCTTAAGAAAGCTCTAGACTTGAATCCAGACCTTCGAGTGATTGTTATGAGCGCAACTCTAGATACGGAGGTCTTTACTAGGTAAGAATACTTTTTTTAAATATAATTTCATTCACCTGGATTCCTGACTAAATTTTGGCTCCAGGTTGACATTTCCCTCATCACCCAAAGATTACCTCAAAAAGATACCATAAAGGGAAAAGTTCACCTTTGTACATCCGTATTTTGTAAACATTGTATTTTGATTTTGCGTCTTGCGTTTTGCGTGCGTGCGTGCGTGCGTGCGTGCGTGCGTGCGTGCGTGCGTGCGTGCGTGCGCGCGTGTGTGTGTGTGTGTGTGTGTGTGTGTGTGTGTGTGTGTGTGTGTGTGTGTGTGTGTGTTGTGGCATCGTAGCTTCCAAGCGGATGGACCGACACGGACGCGTTTTTTTTTAAAGAAAGTAGTTTAATTGAGTTTTTTCTTAGGTAGGTTCCAAGAAAATCTGTTGGGGTCGCCACTATACCGGTGATTTTTACTGTAAATAAATAAATAAATGAATTAATTAATTAATTAAAGCGTGTAAAGTCCAAGTCATAAATATATATACGTTTCCAAGACGTCAAAAATATGTACAAGCGCGATCGCCGTATATTAGTGATTTTGAGTGTACATACACACATAATCTTTTAAATTGTGCCACTTGTTCATTTTTTAATCGCCTGAATTGGTGTCTCACTGCTGGGCACAGGCCTCTCCCTCGGATTTCCAACCCTGTCTGTCCATAGGAATCTCTGACCAGTCGCTTCGAAATGTATAGCTAGTATTAAGCTTTTTTTTTAATTGTAGAGTTATACATACATACATACATACATTAAATCACGCCTGTTTCCCAGAGGGGTAGGCGGAGACCATATAGAGTTAGTAGAGTTATATCGCCAGTTAAATTATTTGTGGCATCATCTATGTAAAGGGACCTTATTGTCGATGGCGCTTACGTCGCACTGCGTCACGCGACGTTGTATTTATATCGGAGCATCTTTAATAATGGCGTAAGCGCCATCGACAATAAGGTCCCTTTTCATAGATAACGTCACATTTATGTTTGTTTGGCATTTCCTCTAAGCTAAATCCTTATGTTATTCCAGATATTTTGATTCGTGTCCAGTAATAGAAGTACCGGGGCGGACGTTTCCTGTGCAGACGACGTATTTGGACGAGGTCAGACAGAGATACAATCTAGAACTTTCTAACACTGTCAAGAACAGTGAAAGAGAAGACGGAAAACCGTTCGTCAACTGCCAGGAGGTAGGAGATCGTCACTGTATATTTAATATGAAAATAATGAAGCTGAAATTGCAGCATAATAAAAATTAGTTTACAAACTGACATAATTTCCTAGCCTACATTAAAAAAATACGGTGATATATGATATGGATTGAATATATTTTCCTTCTTTATTGTTTTTATTATGATTTCTCTGTTGTCTTTTTTCCTAATATTTTGCTCAGTTCTGATTTTTTTTCTTGTGCTGGTCGAATAAATGTTTCTATTCATATTTCGTATTTCTAAATGGTCTTTGATCAGCTTAATGCATATTGATTTAAAAAAAAATGTGTATAATTAAAGAGGGACCATTGGTTAACTAAATGCAATGTTTTCTATCGTATTCATTACATTAAACTGCCGATTATAGTTGACGACGCGTTTAACCTAGTTGATAGTGACCCTGCCTACGAAGCTCGGCCCGGGCTCGATTCCGCCAATAGGGGAAAATATTATAATACGTGAGTAATGTACTACCCCCATGGGGTAGCCCTTATAAAATATAAAAAAAATTAATTTATTTAATCCGTTTGGCGGGCCGGTAGACAAAAGATATTTGCCAATCGAAATAGTGGTAGTTACGTTGTGTGTTTTTTTAAATGTTTTAGTAACCCATGGTTCCTAGGGCGAGAATGAGGGATAACAGATTCTTCTGATTAAAGAGAAATTCAAGAATAAGGGAATTCAAATAATTGTATTAGTTGAGGAAAAGAAACGACTAGGGAACTTCAGTTTATGGAAATTCGACAAGTTTCTGAGATCTGGTAAAAGCAGAGCCCCTCCCCGCTCTTGCTCGTGTGCTCGACTCCAGGCTGGTCACACTCCGCCAGCCTGTCTCGAACTTGTCTGGGGAGAGCTTCCATTACGTCGCCAAGTCAGTCTGAGTAAGTCCTCGTAACCAAGGGAGCAGAGGGCCCGACAAATTATAGTCACTCCAAGAGACAGGATTTAATTCTTTTCCTAATAATTTAGATGGAGAGACTATTGACCTAAACTACCCCTCTTGTGTCCTCGGATATTTAGGACGACGGAGTGTATGTGTTTTCTGCAATCCAGTGTGACAGGTATCAAAGCAAATCCAGAATATTGGAGGTCTCCTCCCCTTCGAATCCGTCAAGGCACCCGATATCACACGCTCAGCTTTCGCTTCGCTTAGTCGAGTCCCCACGAACCGACATGAGAGCCGGGAGTAGAAAGCAGTTGCCGAGCTAAACTCGCAGGCATCCTTGCCGACATGAGATCATAAAACCAAGCCAGCAAGTCACCTCAACTAACTAACGTCTTTCGACCAGAGGTGAGATCGACTCTTGACGCAACTCAAATCCGACCCCCGATTCCCCAAGATAAATTTTGAAGCTTTTAACCTTGAACCTTCAACACACTGAAGCAGTCTGTGCAGTCTGTATGGAAACTGAGCGTACAGTGTGTAGTGTCACTGCTTGCTATTTTAATCCAAGATGTTTAGTGGCGGTAAGATGTCATCGACGTCTGTGTCCCGCTGATAACTTTCACCAAGACACTAAACCCTCTTCGACTCGAATAGAAACATGTATAATATCCGATGCATTAAACGAAAAAGGTAAAGATAAATTGTAATTTAATTTGCCAGGACACAAGCAAAACTGTAAAACCCATTATGAGAGCCGAAAGAAAACTAAATAATCTTAGCCAAACAGCATGGGAAAAATTTAGAAAAGTTCTTCCAATAAACTGAAGATTAGACATGGAGTCCTAAAAGGTACACAAAATCCAAAAGAATTAGATCAGTCTTGAATTATTAATAAACCTTTGAATTCCCTTGATTAAAAACATTTATAAAAGAATATCAAATGAACAATAAAATTATTTACCTTTAAATAATTATTAGTTTCGCAATAGAATTAAAATCCCGTGAAATAATTCAAAGAAATTTATCACTAGTTTGGTTTTCCGACGACCAGCGTATATCACTTTTAAATCCAATATGATTTGCTTCTAAGAATTTATTTTTTAAAAATTGTTCTGTTTTTTAAATAAATTGTTCCTTCCAAAAAAAATAAAATTTCGAAACTAAAAACATTTTGAAAATATTCGTAAATAAAAAAAATCAAAATCAAAGAAAAAATATTCAAATAAACATGTTCTAACAAGGACAGCTTTGCTACGAATGATCTAATAGCCTTGTTGTCAAAATTGCAATGACATCTTCCATAATTCAAAATATTTTGAAAATGACGACATCAAATGTCATTCGTAACCAACTGCATTACTACCCTAAGTGCAACGATGCACCCATCGAGTAACCACTAAAAGACAACACTTAGCTTCGGGTCCCGTCGAGATGTCAAGGCCGCGCAGCCGCAAACCGAACTCTCACGACAGCGACTCCAAACCGCTTAGAAGCCCTCGTAGTAAGCGACGGAGCTCTCAGGATCATGTTCCCGCGTGAAATGTATTAAAATGAAAAATTAAATATGCAACTAAGGTTTCCCTGTACTACGAAAGTTTTCCCTACTCTGTTACTATACCCTGAAACACAACAAACATTCACAATAAATTAAACACCATACGGAACCCCTTCTAAACAACGACCATCACCCTTCCATTCGTCTTTCAGATCCTCAACTAGAACACTCATTCCCAAGCTTCCCTATTCTAAGTAATAAGACATATACGAAAGATTAAAATACCTATGAGAAATCACTAGTTCGATTTTCTAGTTCTCAAATCATAAACCAAATTATTCGTGGACATGATTTCTTATAGATAAGTGTTTCCAACAACGGTAGGACTACAATATTTACCTTTTTAAGTAGACTTTGTCTACATGAACTTACGAGAACCTTCTAACGTTTCTTTGCAATAATCCCATAGATCAGCTTTTATAAGCTATTTTCCATTAAACACTCGGCACATTATTAATTTTAAAAGGGAAATTTTGTAGATACAACACTATTACTTTAAAGAGAAAGCAAATAAAAATCTTAAGAAAAACATTTTTTTCAAGCCCGTCGATCACTCCCGTCAACCACCAACCGTTTCCTAGCAACCCCCCAACACTCTCTCTCGCCGTTTTCTAACCAGTCAAATACCAAAGACAATTTAATTCTTGCTTGAAGGTTTGACTCGAGATGGGGTCAGTACAATCCCCCCCTAAATCTTGACGATATTCAACGGAGCCAAGATTTAACCTTCTTATTCTAACTCCTTGTCTCCAATCAATCCCAAACAAGAGTTAAATTTCAAAACCAATTCACCAAACGAACCCCGAAAAAACTATTTAAGGAGTCCCCTAACTTATTTTATCTTTCTCCCCCCCCCCCAATCCTTTTTCCCCTATGCTACATCTTTCCCCCCCCCCTCTCCTAAATTAAACCTCCATTACCAAATGTGAATTCAAAACCACTAGCTAGTAAGCAAATACTTTATTAATATTTCCAAAGCCTTATAATATTGAACTAAACACCAAATACCATATAATCTAATACTCAAATATATTCCAAAGCAAAATTACTCCGAATTAATCCTACCCCACATAACACTCACTAATGCTTCTGCATGGAAATTCATAACCGACATCAACGTCCCTATAAAATTCCTAATTCCCCAACTTCTGACTTCATTTTCCTGATTAAACATAATATCGTGCTAAATGTATTGCATTGAACATCCCCTTCTCTTGCAAAGTTTCGGGGTGTACCAAAACATAAACATTATCAAACTGTCTTGCTGCTACCCTGTATGGACCTTCATAAGTTAAATCAAACTTCCGAGTAACTCCACTCATAGAGTCAGACTTGTTCAATCTTCGCAACTTAACCAAATCTCCAACCTGATACTGAATTAATTTATGAGTTAAATCAAACCTAGTCTTTCTCTGTTGACTAGCCAATTGTAAATTAACCCTAGCTTGCTCCCGAATCTCTCCTATATCCCTATTACGTACAAGATAAGGCAAATGGGTATCTATTGATAAATGAGTCACACTACCAAAAAGAACTTCATTAGGTGTAAACCCCGTACTTAAATGAAATGTATTGTTATACAACTCCTCAATCTTCTCTAACCATAAACCCCAATTTCTATGCCTTTCATGACAATAAATCCTAAAGAATTTTCCCAACTCTTTATTAACACGTTCCGTCGTATTTGGCCTAGGGTTCCTAATAGTTGTATATATAGCCCTAACTCCCATATTCCGTAATCCTAATTTCCATGTATTCCCTATAAATTGTTTTCCATTATCAGTCATTACAGTTTTCGGCTTTATTGTTAATGCAAAATTTTGCATCCTAACCACAACCGCTTTCGCTGTTGCCACCCTCAACCCATATAATTTAATGTATTTAGTAAAAGAATCTTGTATTACGAATATGTATGTTATCCCCCCCCTAGACGCTGGTAAGGGTCCATAAAGGTCTGCCATAACTAAATCCCCTGGATTCTCCGTTACAATAGAATTACACGCCCCCACATACTTAACATTATCCACTTTGGATAATTGGCAAATATGACAACACCTAACAAACTTCTCTACCATTCTCTTCATTCCAAGCCAATAAAATCTTTGTTTTAGATATTTCATCATTTTATAAATCCCCAAATGCCCTAACTCTAAATGAACTTGTCTACACACCTCAGCTTGCAAAGCTTCTGGTAAATATAAAACTTCAACATCATTGACATGTTTTCTAAAATAAAGCACACCATCGACAACTGAACAATGCATCGCTATTCTGGACAATCGACTTCCTCCTTCCACTTGCCCTAGCACGCGTTCTTTAATGCCTTTAGCTACATTATCCATATCCTGAAACTGAACCATCTGTTCTAATTTAGATTCTAATTCAGTATTATTCTGCACCCCCATATACATTATCGATGGACACCAAGTTTTCCCTTCTTGAATGTCCCCATCTCTTGGAAATCTAGACAAAACGTCCACTCCCCCATTTTCGACCCCCTAACATGTTCTATTGTGTAATTAAACTGTTCTAAATACAATATCCATCTTGTAATCCGACTGTTAAATAATTTAATGTTCTTTACAAACACTAAAGCTTTATGATCAGTCCTAATAATTAATTCCGCCCCCCTTAAATAAGTCTCAAACTTCTTAACCCCATAAATTACTGCCCAAAATTCTTGTTCTGTAACTGTCCACCTCAATTCTGATCCTCTCAACGACCTTCCACAAAAACTCAAAATCCGTTTATTACCCTCATCGTCATATTGATATAACTCTCCCGCAATTCCTACCCCTGAACTATCCGTCTGCAAATAATAAACTTTATTCACATCTGGATGTGACAACATAATAGTTGTAGAAAACTCCTGTTTCAATTTCTTAAATGCCGTATCTAACTCCTCATCCCAATACCAAACTTGTTCCTTTTTTAACAATCTTGTCAAAGGTATAATCAAAGTACTATAATTTGGAATAAATCTCCGGTAGTAATTACATAACCCTAAAAATGCTCGCACATGCTTCACCTTTTTCAGAATTGGAAACTCTTGAATCGACTTGACTTTATTTGGATCAGTCTGAATCCCTTCAGTAGAAACTATATGTCCTAACATTTTCACTTCCCGACAAGCAAACTTACACTTCTCTAAATTACAAGTCAAACCCGCATTCTCTAATCGTTCTAGGACCTTGTCTAATTGCTCCAAATGTTCTTCCCAACTCCCTTTCGTTAATATTGCCAAATCATCTAAATAATTTACACAAAAACTTCTAACTCCTGGCCCCAACACTACATCCATCGCCCGACTAAAACTTCCCACAGACGTCTTCAGACCTTGTGGCAAAACATTATACATATAGGACCTCCCATTCACAGTAAACCCGGTATACTGCCTACTCTCTTTTGATATAGGAATTTGAAAATACGCATTGTTTAAATCTACGATAGTTATAAATTTTACACCATGAAATGCATTTAAAACATCTATCTGCATTGGTGGGGCCTCTGACTCTGCCACCATGTATTTGTTAATTTCTCTAGCATCAAGTAAAATACGAATAGACCCATCAGGTTTGCTTGTATATGTTAAAGGACTACTATAAGGAGTTGCCCCTCTAGAAATAATCCCCAACTCTACCATCTCATTTAATTTTTCATCAATCTTATTACGATAAGCATACGGAATCGGATAGGATCTATTTATTCGCGGAGTGTGTTCAGACATTTCTATATGATGAACATAACAATTTGCCCTACCAATTTGCTTCGTGAATACTATCTTATGACTCTCTAAAACTTGCTTTAAATCCATCCTCATACTATCAGTCAATTTTACTCCCACATTAAGTCTATCCAGAAAATCCTCACTCTTCACAGTGGAATCCCTTTTATCATCCTGACCGACTCGTAGAGTTCTAACATTTACACTCTCTTGACCTTCATCAATAAACGGTACACTAACTTCTTCCCCATTACCCGACAGAATTAAAGACTTAGGATCTCGCAAATTAATAACAGCATCATGGGAAAGTAACCAGTCAAAGCCTAATATCACCGGTACTGTCAATTTTGGAACTACCAACAATCCAGTATCGAAACTTATCCCCTGAATTTTTAACTCAACAGATGTTAGCTGCTGTATTTTCAAACTTTTCTGCCCTACTGCTCCTCTAATCTGTATAGGTTTCACTGGTAATGATGGAAACCTTGTATCTTTAGTAATTTGTAAAGATTCATAAAGCTCTTCTGAAATACAACTCACTTCACTCCCAGTATCTATCAACCCATTTATTGTATTCCCTAATATCTCAATAACAATCTCCGCTCTAACCTTGCGAGAACCCTCATCAAAACATACCTCTTCATCAAACAAGGATGCCGCAACAAAAGTTTGTAAAAATTCAGAAACACGTGGCCGATCTAATAAACTTGGGGAAAGATTTGGAAAAGCATCTAAATTCAACTTAACTTCCTTATTCTGAACTCTATTCTCATCCCCAAAACCACATCTACCAAAATTTGACCAAGTTTTATTAGCCGATATGGGATATAAATTTCCATGTCCGTCTTTCCCTAATCCTATTCCTGGTTTCCACCCATTTTTCAACATTATCCGCAAAGGGATGTTACAATATATGCCCTTCTTCCTGTAAGCTAATTTCGGGTCCTTAGAATCAGCTTCAACTAGTTTAAATCATTATTATTGTCTTCAGCTCCATCAAAATCTTCTTCTTCTTCCACGTCAAGCCTTGCAACAACCTTAGGTCTTTTATTTGTGAATTTCGGTTTTACCAATTCGGTCGTGGCACGTTTCGTTCCAAACGACGTCTGCCCGTTACCTCGATTCTCTACGTAACGATTTTGCTTATCAACATCATCCAAATCTCTTAAAAATTCTGTTCCTTCAATAATAGTCGTTCCCTTCCTCATCCTCCAAGCATATTGGACCTCCCTTGGGAAATGATGCATTAAATCATCAACTAATTGACCTTCCAGAATAGGCGTACTTAACATTTTGGCCTGCCCTGCTAATGATATAAAATATCCCATCATGGATTTGTTCTTATCTTTTTCCCACACTCCACATACAATATTTCTTCGCAGTAAATTCTGTTCTGGCTCTCCCCAGTAAGTGTCCATAAAATCTGACTTGAAGTCCTCCTCCGTATTCCAACGTTCCCTATAAATTCTGGCCCATCTTCTAACATCCCCCTCCAAACATCCTATTATATTATCTATGACATGTTCTCTTGTGGGGATTCTTCGTAAATATGAAAATAAGTCTTCTATAAAAGAGACAGGGTGAATATCTCCCCTTCCGGGAAATTTGGGACGATCAAATCTTCCATCAATAAAAGAGCAAGTAGCAACCTGAGGCTTTTCTAAGCTAGATTCTAGACTCACCTGGCCACCCCGGACTTGGTTCTGCAATTCTGTCACTCTCAAATTCAGTCTCCCAATGGTCGACCGCAATGTTCTAATCATCAAAGACAAGGCACCTGCTTGCCCGACGACAGTCCTTTTACGGCCTTCTGATTCATGCGTAGCATTCATTTCCTCGGCCAGTGGCGATGTCTTTCGGTTAATTCGGCTCTTCTTGCTCATAATTGTAACTCTGGAATAAAGTTTGGCTATGATAAAAAAAATCTAATTCTTAGTCTCCCAAGTGGCTATTATTTCCCTTTCAATAACTCGATATTGATTAACGATCGCTTCTGGTTCACAATTACCATCTATAATTCGGATACTCTGAAAAGAATCCTGCCATTTATCTCCCAAAAACCAATCTTCATGCTTACTATGTAACTGTGTGAGATAACCTAGTGTAATCGAACTTTCTTCCAACCTTCCTCTACTTAATGTTCGCTGAAATGAAACTTCCGGATTTGTCCGTATATAGATTCCCAAGTCGACACTCATAGACATATGGTCCTTTAGTAAATGCATCCATTCTTCATGGACTCGAACCTCTACCGGATGGATTATATCATTGTCAAGAAGTACACCCATGAAACAATACTTCGAACTGTAAACGGACCGTTCCGTTATTTTGATAGGAGTATTCACCTGCGCAACATGGTGATCTATCAAAGTTCTCATGACATACGATTGGAATACACTCGCCCACCTTTTAGGCTCTCCTACCATCAATTGAAATAAATTAATCCCATCTAGGTTTTGCCACTTGTGTACTGGCTCCGGTAATACTGTTACTAATTTATTCGCTTTCAATTTCTCTAATAAGGTAGACTTCCCTGATCCTATATTTCCCTCAATCGCAATGGTGAAAGCTTTATTTCCTCCCTTTAGCATAGTGAAGTGCCTCAACCTGCAAATTGCACTATTCATAAATCTCGAGAAACGAAAGTAATGCCTCTCCCTTAATTCACAATATCTCTTCCCCTCAATCTGCTTAATACCCTAGGATCCTGGTCACGGCACCAATTGTACTACCCCCATGGGGTAGCCCTTATAAAATATAAAAAAAATTAATTTATTTAATCCGTTTGGCGGGCCGGTAGACAAAAGATATTTGCCAATCGAAATAGTGGTAGTTACGTTGTGTGTTTTTTTAAATGTTTTAGTAACCCATGGTTCCTAGGGCGAGAATGAGGGATAACAGATTCTTCTGATTAAAGAGAAATTCAAGAATAAGGGAATTCAAATAATTGTATTAGTTGAGGAAAAGAAACGACTAGGGAACTTCAGTTTATGGAAATTCGACAAGTTTCTGAGATCTGGTAAAAGCAGAGCCCCTCCCCGCTCTTGCTCGTGTGCTCGACTCCAGGCTGGTCACACTCCGCCAGCCTGTCTCGAACTTGTCTGGGGAGAGCTTCCATTACGTCGCCAAGTCAGTCTGAGTAAGTCCTCGTAACCAAGGGAGCAGAGGGCCCGACAAATTATAGTCACTCCAAGAGACAGGATTTAATTCTTTTCCTAATAATTTAGATGGAGAGACTATTGACCTAAACTACCCCTCTTGTGTCCTCGGATATTTAGGACGACGGAGTGTATGTGTTTTCTGCAATCCAGTGTGACAGGTATCAAAGCAAATCCAGAATATTGGAGGTCTCCTCCCCTTCGAATCCGTCAAGGCACCCGATATCACACGCTCAGCTTTCGCTTCGCTTAGTCGAGTCCCCACGAACCGACATGAGAGCCGGGAGTAGAAAGCAGTTGCCGAGCTAAACTCGCAGGCATCCTTGCCGACATGAGATCATAAAACCAAGCCAGCAAGTCACCTCAACTAACTAACGTCTTTCGACCAGAGGTGAGATCGACTCTTGACGCAACTCAAATCCGACCCCCGATTCCCCAAGATAAATTTTGAAGCTTTTAACCTTGAACCTTCAACACACTGAAGCAGTCTGTGCAGTCTGTATGGAAACTGAGCGTACAGTGTGTAGTGTCACTGCTTGCTATTTTAATCCAAGATGTTTAGTGGCGGTAAGATGTCATCGACGTCTGTGTCCCGCTGATAACTTTCACCAAGACACTAAACCCTCTTCGACTCGAATAGAAACATGTATAATATCCGATGCATTAAACGAAAAAGGTAAAGATAAATTGTAATTTAATTTGCCAGGACACAAGCAAAACTGTAAAACCCATTATGAGAGCCGAAAGAAAACTAAATAATCTTAGCCAAACAGCATGGGAAAAATTTAGAAAAGTTCTTCCAATAAACTGAAGATCAGACATGGAGTCCTAAAAGGTACACAAAATCCAAAAGAATTAGATCAGTCTTGAATTATTAATAAACCTTTGAATTCCCTTGATTAAAAACATTTATAAAAGAATATCAAATGAACAATAAAATTATTTACCTTTAAATAATTATTAGTTTCGCAATAGAATTAAAATCCCGTGAAATAATTCAAAGAAATTTATCACTAGTTTGGTTTTCCGACGACCAGCGTATATCACTTTTAAATCCAATATGATTTGCTTCTAAGAATTTATTTTTTAAAAATTGTTCTGTTTTTTAAATAAATTGTTCCTTCCAAAAAAAAAAAAATTTCGAAACTCAAAACATTTTGAAAATATTCGTAAATAAAAAAAATCAAAATCAAAGAAAAAATATTCAAATAAACATGTTCTAACAAGGACAGCTTTGCTACGAATGATCTAATAGCCTTGTTGTCAAAATTGCAATGACATCTTCCATAATTCAAAATATTTTGAAAATGACGACATCAAATGTCATTCGTAACCAACTGCATTACTACCCTAAGTGCAACGATGCACCCATCGAGTAACCACTAAAAGACAACACTTAGCTTCGGGTCCCGTCGAGATGTCAAGGCCGCGCAGCCGCAAACCGAACTCTCACGACAGCGACTCCAAACCGCTTAGAAGCCCTCGTAGTAAGCGACGGAGCTCTCAGGATCATGTTCCCGCGTGAAATGTATTAAAATGAAAAATTAAATATGCAACTAAGGTTTCCCTGTACTACGAAAGTTTTCCCTACTCTGTTACTATACCCTGAAACACAACAAACATTCACAATAAATTAAACACCATACGGAACCCCTTCTAAACAACGACCATCACCCTTCCATTCGTCTTTCAGATCCTCAACTAGAACACTCATTCCCAAGCTTCCCTATTCTAAGTAATAAGACATATACGAAAGATTAAAATACCTATGAGAAATCACTAGTTCGATTTTCTAGTTCTCAAATCATAAACCAAATTATTCGTGGACATGATTTCTTATAGATAAGTGTTTCCAACAACGGTAGGACTACAATATTTACCTTTTTAAGTAGACTTTGTCTACATGAACTTACGAGAACCTTCTAACGTTTCTTTGCAATAATCCCATAGATCAGCTTTTATAAGCTATTTTCCATTAAACACTCGGCACATTATTAATTTTAAAAGGGAAATTTTGTAGATACAACACTATTACTTTAAAGAGAAAGCAAATAAAAATCTTAAGAAAAACATTTTTTTCAAGCCCGTCGATCACTCCCGTCAACCACCAACCGTTTCCTAGCAACCCCCCAACACTCTCTCTCGCCGTTTTCTAACCAGTCAAATACCAAAGACAATTTAATTCTTGCTTGAAGGTTTGACTCGAGATGGGGTCAGTACAATAAGAATAAAAAAGAAATGCTGGATGACAGCAGCAGAGGACCGATCGTCGTGGAAAACGTTGGGGAAGGCCTTTGTCCAGCAGTGGACTTTTGCGGCTGATGATGATGATCAGAGCCCGGAATTTTCGTGGCAGTTCTCAATAACGCTAGTGACTTCTCATTTATCGACTTCCCCAGTGTGCAATAGAATGTACATAATCAAGGCAATTTAATTTGAACTGTGTTGCAATGTGAATAAGGTTTATTTTCCTATGTTCATAAACTGAAAATGTCATTATCGAACAAACGTAATTGAACTTTATTGCGTTGATGGTAGATTCAAAGTCCCATTCACAAAAAACTCCCTGTTTGTAGTATGGTCGGCCTTACGAGGATATATCGATACAACACATAACACAAAAATAAAACAATTTGCTAAAAAACGATCTCTTCCAGTCACCTTTGGGTAGGTGAAAATTCGAAATGGTCGTCGTTATAAGTTACTTAAAAACATTTTTATTTTATAATTAATCAGTTCCCAAATACGGCTACCAATAACTAAGCCATTGCGGCTTTTTCAATTTCATGTTCAAAATTTGTGTAAGTGCTAACAAGTTAAGTGTTTATTAGGCTATTTATTTTCAAAATTGATCAAATTTTTATCATATTTGGTATACGAAAAGTTACTAATAGTCTATTTTAAAGTTTAACATATCGATATATACATAATTGAAAGTCGATAAATGAGAAGTCCCTATGACAGCTCAAAAATGCCACGAAAATTCCGGCCTCTGATGGTGATGAATGAAAATCCTTGGCTGTGGCTACCCAGAACCAAACGATTTCGAGGCACTGCCATTACACTCCACTATCAGCTTTCTGGGAGGGGTGGAGGCAGTATTGGACTAAGCGCTAAATAAAAGGAGGGGTAATTACACAAAAGATCCCATAGGGTCGAAGTGTATCCGTAAGGACCCCGCCAATAAGATAAGATAAGATAAGACCCTGCATACCAAGCTAACGGTGGTCTCCTCTTGGGTCGGGTTGGTACATTTTTGTGTAAAAGTTCTCATGCGGCCTTACGGAGTGATCTTTTTTTTTGCGGAAAAGAGTGTTTTTGAACTTCAGGTGGTGGAAGTAATAAAAGCCGTGGACAAAAGGGAACCGGAAGGCGCCATCTTGGTATTCTTGCCCGGCTGGGCGGAGATAAAGCAAGCCAAGATCCTGCTAGACCAGTGCTACGGAAACAGCACGCATTTGATACTTCCGGTTCATTCCAGGTGCGTAAACCTCAAATAATTTTTTTAACACTCCTTTCGAATAACTCCACACATCAAAAATGTGTAAATTTATCATTATCTATGTCTAATACCCTTAGTTAGTACAGTCAAGGACTTTAATTGTTGAACCACTATGGAACCCTGTCGCATAACGTTAATCATTAATTTTAGCGTAATTTCTTTCATGTAGTTTGACGCTGTCATTGTGTCAGGGTTCCGTAGTGGCTTAACAATTAAAGTCCTTGACTGTACAAGCCTAGAGCTTAGTTTGGGACTAGGACAATTTATGTGATTGTCCCCAGATATTTATTTATTTATTTATTATTAACAATGATCGGAAATAGGTGAGCTAATTTGCCTAAACTTGATGCATGTTCATTCAATAATGTATTCCCATCTCTCTCACGCATGAATGAATATGCGTCAAGTTTAGGCAAATTAGCTCTACCTATTCCGATGTCTGGTGATTAATCATAAGTCCCCGAAACCGGCGTGCATGCATGACTCGATGTATGAACGTGGAAGAAGTGAAAGAGATTTGTCAGGATCGTAGCAGGTGGAAACAAGTGGTCTCTATCTACTCCTCTGGGAAACAGGCGTGATTTAATGTTTTTAGGGTTCCGTACAAAAAATGAAAAAACGGAACCCTTATAGGATCACTCGTGCGTCTGTTTGTCCGTCCGTCTGTCACAGCCAATTTGTTCCGAAACTACTGGACCGATTGAGTTGAAATTTGGTACACATATGTAAATTGATAACCCAAACACAGATGTGCAAAGTTTTTTTTTTTAATAATGGTAATTTTTGGGGGCTCAAATTAGGAAAGTTAAAAAAAAGTTTTGCTAACCTTACTGTGCCATATATCAAATGAAAGGGCTCGTTATGAGGATCTCAATATATTTTTTTATTGTATAATAAATAGTTTTGATTTAATTCATGAAAGAAAAAGAAAACTGACCATTCTCCCCCCTCCCCTGACCTCCGAAACTACTGAGCCTAAAATTTTGAAAAACAATTAAAAATATAGTTCATTGCTTGTATTATTTATTTCACTTTTACTTCGTTTTCAGATTGTCAACAACAGACCAAGCGAAGATGTTCTCCACGCCGCCTCCGGGCGTGCGTAAGATCGTGCTCGCCACCAACGTCGCGGAGACCTCCGTCACCATCCCCGACGTGGTGCACGTCGTCGACTCCGGCGCGCACAAGGAGAACCGGGTTAAAGAAGGCACTGGTACGTGTCAAAGATTTAACTTCGTAAGGCCCACCATACTATAAACAGGGAGATTTTTGTGAGTACGAAATTGAATTTACCGTTATCGCAATAAAGTTCAATTACGTTTGTTCAATAATGCTATATTCAATTTATGAAGATAGGAAAATAAACCTTATTTCCATTGCAATACAATTCAAATTAAGTTGCCTTGATTATGTACATTCCATTGCACATTGGGTGTTACGAGGTTAAAGGATAATGCCAGGTTTCCATAGAAGCTTTGGCCTAAGAAAAAATTGTGACGGATAATTATAGAATTGGGTATATTTGATGTAGAAAAATATTTCATACAATGCTGTGGTTTTAGTTTTTCTGAGGAACCTGTCTTATTTGACTTTACATTACATACATTACTCGTGATTTGCTTTATCTATAAAGTATCTTAATAGATGGCTCTATTTTTCTTATAAGTTCCCTAAATGTGTAAGTAATAAATACTGAATTTAAATCTCATAAAAGTGTTTTATGCCCAGATCTGGCATTGTCCTTCGTGACCCACCTTAGGTACAAAGACAATCTTACATTCTACATTAATAAGGTTGAGTTTCCTATAAGTATCCAAATGAGTTAGGATCAAGCTTCGCATATTGTTGTTGTTTGCAGGGTCGGCGAGCTTGAGCACGGTGTGGGTGTCCCGCGCGGGCGCCGCGCAGCGCGCCGGGCGCGCCGGCCGCGTGCGCGCAGGTACCGCCACTCCGGCCAGGGGGGGGGACTCAGATACAGTAGTGCCAATAAAGGATCCAACACACTGGCGCCCGAAAGACGCTGACGTACGACCGACCAATCCGCAGTCGACACACTAATATAACTTACTAGCTTCCGCCCGCGACTTCGTCCGCGTAGATTTCGATTACCGATATTCCCTCGGGAACTTTTAAATTTTCCAGGATAAAAGTAACCTAGGTTTTCAAGTGTATGAGCTATCTTCATTCATCCGCTTCCGTCCAGCTGTTGCAGCGTGAAAGAGTAACAAACAACCATAATATCCATACACCCATACATAAAAACTTTCGCGTTTACAATATTAGTAAGGATGGTTAATTTTCATCATCATCATCAGCCTATACTAGTCCACTGGTGGACGTAGGCCTCTTCCTTTGCACGCCATCAAACACATTCTGCTGCCACTCTCATCCAGCTCTTGCCAGCCACCTTGCGAATATCGCCGCTCTATCTAGTCTGAGGACGTCCTACACTGCGTTAGCCCATCCGCGATCTCCACTCAAGAACACGCTAACTCCAGCGATTATGGTTAATTTGACTACGGATATTTTTCCCAATCCGTAGTCACACCAACACGGCATAAATCCCCCTCTACCCCTCCCTGAAGTAGGTTTAGGTTATGTTAGTTCTTCAGCTGACCCAAAAGGCCGAAGCACTCACAAATAAGAGCCCCGCTGCGGATCTCCATCTCTAGCTTTAATTTTGAAATAGAAATCATTGATATTCGCGCTCATCACACAATTATGTACCCTTACCGGGATTCAACCCAGGACCGCTAGTTTGTAGGCAGCGTATACCAACTGGTCTAACACGTCGTCAACGTCAATTTGGTATGACTACGGAAATGCCAAGTTCCTCTTAATCCTACTGCTGTACAATCACACAAGAATTTCCTTTGAATTACTGCCATATTAGGTAGGCTTAGGTTATGTTAGTTTTGCAGCAGGCCCGGAGGGCCAAACTATCCAGAAATAGGAGCTTCGACGACACTGTCTAATTGATTTGAAATTAAGGATGTCGACGACTCCTATATATATGGGTGGTTTGCTGCAAAACTAACATAACCTAAACCTATCTATGTATTTACATTTTTAGCAAACGAAAACGATCATTTAATAATTTGTCCTACCAGGAGGACTACCAGGAATAGGTCTCCCTCGTGGTCTTACTAATAGGACAAATCAGTAGGACCACGAGAAAACGGGGTCGATTATTACCTTTTTGATCTGAAAACGTATCGTGACCGTCGTATTTTGGATGCCTGACTGTACAGTCAAGGAATTTAATTTGTGACCCACCTTGGGTCCAAAGTCAATCTGACATTCTACAGCAATAAGGTTGAGTTTCCTATCAATTACAAATGACTTGGCATCTCTATTGACAATAACATCTTCAAGCAGATTTTCTTTGAAATGGGTAGCAAATTAACCTCCGTGACCGTACCTGTGACCATTCCATAGACCGAATTCTGGATCCGCCCTTGAGCTTTAGTTTCAAATTAAAAGTATCGACATAATCTGATAAGATTGAATCGAAATGTCTTGTTTCTTCAGGTCATTGTTTTAAACTCTACACGAAAGAGAAAGAGGATGACTTCGTGCCGTTCACGACCCCTGAAATATTGAGGTATGAATGTAAATAATTAAATTATATCGTATTTCTATCGGTGAGAACCTTGAATTGGCTTTTTGTTGCGTAATTTAATTTCTATCTTGTTTTGTAAGCTGTTCGATCTCCAATAAATCATAAATAAATTATAAACTTTTGTATTTATCACACTTTCTCAATTAGTATCCCATAAACTAAAAAAAACCGCCGATATAATGATCACTTGTTTCAGAGCTGACATTCTCATAAACGGCCTACAGATTATCATGCAACGTAGCTAAAAACCATCCAGATTAAACTAGCTGTCTTTTTAGGGTTCCGTACCCGAAGGGTAAAAACGGGACCCTATTACTAAGACTCCGCTGTCCGTCTATCTGTCACCAGGCTGTATCTCATGAACCGTGATAGCTACAGTTGAAAATTTCACAGATGATGTATTTCTGTTGTCGCTATAACAATAAATACTAAAAACAGAATAAAATAAATATTTAAGGGGGGCTCCCATACAACATAAGCGATTTTTTTGCCGTTTTTTATTCGATATTAATAACGGCAACATGTAGAAGCTTGAAATATTCACAGAATATTTATTAACCGACTTCAAAAAAAGGAGGAGGTTCTCAATTCGTCTGTATTTTTTTTAAATGTTTTTTACCTCAGAACTTTCGACTGGGTGAACCGATTTTTTTGTATATTCACTTTAAAAATAAATAATTAAATTTAAATAAAATAAATATGGGGGCTCCCATACAAAAAACGTGATGTTTTTTAAAGATGTACGAAACCCTTCGTGCACGGAACAGTTCTCAATTGATTGAATATGTTGGTACATATTTCAGAGTACCTCTAGAGCAGACGGTGTTGGATTGCAAGTCGTATGCCCCTAACGATAAGGTCGAAGATTTCCTGTCGCAGTTGCCGGAGCCGCCATCGCAAAAAGCTATACAACTCGCTGTTAATGATCTAATAGATTTAGGTAAGTTTTTGAATATAAATTTTACAATATATTTAGTTCACTTCGTATCTTTGCCACTCGCGCCAATATATAAAAAAATGGCGCCCAATTTTTTTTTTACCATATCTAGTTTCCGACTTGTTTAAAGAAAGATTTTAGGAAAAGAGCACGTTGCAATCGACATCACAAATTTTCAAAATTCCCGGAAAACTTTCCATCTAACCTACATATTTAATGAGGATTGGAATAATTTCTCTCCTATTCATGAAGTGTCTAGCAGGTACACCTTTAAGCCCAAGCTTAAGGGCTATTTGTTGACACTCCAAAAATCCTAGCCCTTACCCAGCAGTGAGTGGAAGAGTCGGAAGGGGCCGCCCTAGGCGTACTTTTTCGAATCAAATCGGAGAAATACTGGAAAAGGGCCGAATCTTAAGTACCCGAAACCGACGTGCGTGCATGACTCGATGTATGAATGTGGAAGAAGCGAAAGAGATTTGTCAGGATCGTAGCATGTGGAAAGAAGTGGTCTCTGCCTACCCCTCTGGGAAACAGGCGTGATTTAATGTGTGTATGTATGTTACTAAATTATTTCATATACCCTATAAATTGTGCATTCATTTGCACGATAGTTTAGCACAAATGATAATTAGGACAAACGATATGATTAGGAATTTTGAGGAATAGGCCCATTTTTGCTCGATTACCGAAGGAGGAAGTAATGTGTTTATCAGATTACATACTGATTTTGACGATTCTTTTGTCAATTGATTTGTCTTAATCTTGTTGTTTAGAGTTGCTGGTAATTCTGTAGCTCTGCCTACCCCACTCTGGGAATGCGGGCGTGAGAGTATGTATGTATGTGTAATTTTGTGAGTATCACTAAAGATAATTATGACAGTTATCAAAATTCAATATGGCGGCAACCAGACGTCATACTGTAAATAAAATGTCGACGGACTATGACAAGTGGGGTAACATTGAATAGATATTTAAAAACCATGTTTAGGTTTCTTTCATCATTTTTCATTTTGAATGATCATTTAGGATTTATATTGATTTGGGGCCAGTTGTTTGATCAGTAGTTAAACTAATTGTTAAAAATCGTTACTAATGGTTAGATCTCAAGGAAATGTGTCAAATTTTCGATTATTTTTTCGAATTTTAACAATTAGTTGAGTAGAAACAACAGGCCCTTAAAGTTGGTTAGCAACAGTCGGGTTTTTTAAAACTTGTTTTTTTTTCAGGAGCGTTATCCCCGTCGCAGCAGTTAACTCGGCTGGGCGCCCGGCTTTCCTCGCTAACGCTGCACCCGCGGCTCGGGCGCGCTCTGCTCGCTTCTGCCGCGCTCGGGAACTGTGTGGCGAGTGCTCGCGTCATGACGCACTGTGCCGACAACATAGAGGTGTTCGCCGACGCCGCCGACAGGAGGGAAGGTAAACTATTGGAAGTGCCATGAGCTTCGCTTAGTATCAGACCTGTTGTCGCCAATACTCACACTATCATAAGAACGACACGCCACCATGGAAAAGGTTTTCGGTGCGGCTATCGTTTTTACATTCCAAAATAGCACAATAAGGCGCTTCAGGATTTATTTCCTATTTTAGAAATATTTATTCGCACAACTTTCACGCACAAGCGATCGCAGTAAACTACGGAAGGTTGCGCGGCACTCCGCATAGCCATGCCACACGCGACACGCCCACGTCATACTTCTACTGATTTTTTCATTCTGTGAGGGTAACTCATGTTCAACTTTACTATACAGGGTGGAAAAAACGAACGCCACATGGATGGCAACTACCTTAAATATTGGAAAAAGCAAGTTCTACTTTATTTTTGAAAACAAAAACTACTGCATTATTGGATTTTTGAAAAAAAACCTCTTCCTTAAACGGGAATCGAACTGGTTGAATAAGACAAAACCATAAAGTCGTGTTTTATGATACAGATCAAAAGGGTAATTCATAGTGATCCTTTATGTCTATAACATATACACCTTTAAATTAAGTAAAGACCGTAAAAACCCTTCTTTATTATTTTGTCATATTCGAACAGCTCGGTTCCCGGATAAGGCAGACGAACTTTCAAAAACCCATGAATGCAGGATTATTTTTTCAAAAATAAAAGTAAATCTCCTTTGCGTAGAACTTGCTATCTATATATATAAAATGCAAGCTTGATTGACTGACTTAGATATCAACGCACAACCGAAACTACTGTACCTAGAAACTTGAAATTTGGTACAGGGGTTCTTTCATGTTGTATGTGGGCACTAAGAAAGGATTTTTGAAAATTCATCCCCTAAGGGGTTAAAATAGGGGCAGTAGCGGGAAACTAATTCTACCCGTACGAAGTCGCGGGCGTCCTCTAGTTTTGAATATTTAAGGTAGTTGCCGTCCATGTGGCGTTCGTTTTTTCCACCCTGTATACTCTAGTGATATGGATTGAAACACTGGAAATTATCATAGCAAAGTAAAAACAAAAAAAAAAACCAGTCTACTACAAAAAGATATATCCACTTTTAGCCCTTATTACGTGACTTTTTGTATCTCGTCATCTACACGTGATGCATCTTGGCTTGGACCTAGGATTATTCGCGCTAGTTCCTTTGATTGTTCCTTTGATTGAACTATTACGTTTTATTTTCGCTAGTTTCTTCACAAAGGACGAACTGCGACTTTTTTTTAGCCTTTGTTCCTTTGCAAAATCCGACTTTTCCTTCAAATCAAATCAAAATATTTATTCAGTAAATTGGCCACATGCGGGCTCTTTTACACGTCGGTAATATAAAGTTAATCTACTAGCTCTTCGGACAAGACCATCATTGCAGAGAAGGAGCGCCGCAAGAAACTCCAGCAGAAGGTCATTTTGTTACTTTACGTTACGTTTCGCTTTTGTTACTTTACAAAAGCTGAAAGAACAACAGAGACCTTTTTTCGCCTTAGTTCCTTTGGTTATTTTGCAAAGGAATTTATTATTTTGCACACTGATAGGAGTAGATAATCATTAATTTCTGAACATTCTCTGAGAGTAAACAAATTCTGGTCTATTATTTTCCATGAGGTAGTACAGTCAAGGAATTTAATTTGTGACCCACCTTAGCTCCAAAGTCAATCTGAAATTCTACAGCAATAAGGTTGAGTTTCCTATCAATTACAAATGATTTGGCATCTCTAATGACAATGACATCTTCAAGCAGATTTTCTTTGAAATGGGTAGCAAATTAACTTCCGTGACCGTACAGTCATTTCATTAAAGTTTTATCGCTTAGGTACCCGACGGGTTATTTTATTATACTTGACATGAGTCGCTTAACATCAAACTCAGATATCTCCTTGAAATTTGGTATAAGATTTAAAACGTAACTTTTTGAAATGAGACGCAAATTCCGTTGCCCTTTTGAAGTTAAGCGACTCACATGATAGAGTAAGAGTTAAGATTTAGATGGAATAATCACACACATAAAACAACTGTCGCGAATGATTATAAAATAATGTAAATATATCGGCATGATTTTTTTAATATTATAAATATTATAATACTCGATAGATTGCGATAGTCTTTTTCTTTTGCTGCGAAAATTCCGGTAATCTAGGCGGTAAAAACCCATATCGTCTTTGACCTGTTATCGTATTGTCAACGTTTTGATAGCGCTTATTTACTTGACAGTAATGGCGGCCGAGTTAAAAACCATACCATAACAGGTCAAATACGATATCGTTTTTACCTTCTAGAATACAGGGCCTGATCCATATCTATTTAATAGGTTTTGTGACCGCGGTTGACAGAAGGTAAAAGTGCTATGATGAAATATAAATGTATATTACGATTTTGCTTAATCATTTTCCCATAATTGTTTGTAAACACAAAGGACAATGGGCATTTTGGTACCCGCTCCAATAGCAATAATGGTAGTGTCATTGAATAGGTCATACCAACAGGAACAACGTTTACTATGGTGGTTTGTCTCAAATCCCTGTCAATTCGGAGATATTCATATACGAACATGACACCTTATGCGAAATAAAATCTGCTCCCGGCATCTTTATTTCCTTAAAAATACAACTTAAGCAAAAGTGAATAGGCTGCTACTGCACCAGAGAGTTCCATCTTCAGTCTCGTGGACAGTTAGGTATTTGTAAAAAAAAACGAATGTAACAAAAATCACCTCTGTTGTCACTTTTCAAATGAGAAAAAAATCCATTTTATTTATGAAGCGGAAACACTGAAGTGTACCCTTGATAATGTGGGCACCTAATAGTAAGTAGTATAAATATAGTGCCCGGCCGATACGAAGTTAGATATTTCTCGTTATGTAGTAAATACATGTTTTCTTTTCTTTCATAATGGTATCCCTAAAGGAAATTGATTGATAACATCGTATATTCAAAATCAAATAACTCAGTTCCGACAGGAAATAGAGATAAGCGATATGGTTATCTTTGCCCAATATAAAAATACCTTTCCAATGATATATACATTATGTCCATTGGCGCGAGTACCACGTTCCATACATTTTTGCCCATTGTCCTTTACCTGTGTTATTTCCTCCTATTATAATTTGTAAGTCTTTTTTCCTTTCAGGGTATTTAAATCTAATTGAAATTGCGGAATGTGAGTGCAGGAAGTCTATATTATTTGTGAGATGTTTATTGTAACTATTTCAGGTTTTTAATTTTTACTTTATTCCTATAATAAACAAGAGATATATTTATTTATTTGTTTCAATTACTTTGCACAATACATCAAAAATTATAAATGTAGAAATGGCGCAGTTAAAGCCGAAATGCATTCTCTACCAGTCAACAACATGGTCAACAGATATAGTGCAGCGGTGCATTAAAGAAAAGTAAAAAAAAACCATTAAATTTCAAACATGAATAAACGAAATAAACAACATGATAAAATAAACAATACATATTTTACATACATAATACCAAGTAATACCAAGTACGGTCACAAGCGTTAATGCGTTAATTTCGGACCCATTTCAAGAAAAAATTACTTGAAGTCGTCAAAGTCATTAGAGATGTCAAGTCATTTGTAACATTTAGGAAACTCAACCTTATTGTTGTGGAATGTCAGATTGACTTTGGACCTAAGGTGGGTACCAAATTTAATCTCGTGACTGTACACGGAAAACCGAGCGTCGGTTGGGTTGAAAACGGGGTTTTCCTGAACATAACAACATGACAGGTCGATTTTTCGCCCTCGTAAACCACTATATTGCAAATTCATCGAAATCGTGACAGCAGTTTTCGAATTTTAGTTATACAAATATTATTCGTTTAATGCCCGGTTCCTATATTCAAGACACGAATCGTTTTCCTTACGTCTCTATACTATTATTTATATCATTCATTCGGGCATAAAAGTATAGGATATAGTAAATCCACGTGAAGACATGTAGTGGCACTATTGTAACCCGGCAACCACACGGGTATATTTAAGTATTTGTTTCGCTATATATGTTGGTCGTTATCTATACTCGAAATCGTAATTAAAGACCAACGTGGGTTGCCACTAAAAAATAATATATTTGCCTTAGTATATTTTCACTTTTTAAAATACCGCACTAAGAATATTTATTTGTAGGTAGTTTTAAACCTTCGATTTAAATAAACAAGTTAATTCAAGTTACTTACACAAATACAAGATGGCCTATTAAATATTTAACCATAGAAGATTTTTGGTAGCAAAACTGTTATTGCGCTTGTAATACTTCAGGTATTAATAACATTTGGTACGATAAATAAACAATAGTTGTAAACAACGTTAGATGAAATTTAAATATTACATACGTTTAGCTATTCAACAAAATAACAGGCCAAAAGTGTGTATCTCACTTTATATTGACAATCATCGGGCATTTTACCAGCCATGACACCATGGGGTCCATGGGTACCTGTCAAGTTTAAATCAAGCATAAGTGTAAGGCATCCGAATTTAGCTTGTCATTTTGTTTTAGCTAATAAAAAAATCGCCATTGAACACACACACACCCGCCATTTAATGACTTAACACACTATATGAGAAAATATTCGTTTTGGGATATTTTAATGTTTTGAATATCGGGTAGAAAAAACATTGAAAGCATATTCTCTATTGTTAAATATAACTTTTGATATTGAAAATGTTAGAATGATCTACAAATATTTACAACAATTTGATTATCAATGCCAAAAGGTTGGCTAACTCTGAAATGTTCGATTGACACTGACATAATTGACTTTGAAACTTATGACAGTGACGTATCTTACGTAGTTTTTTGGTCATCTTTCATCTTGGCAGGGCCCTCAGGACACTCGGCGATCCCCAGCATAAACCGCGGCACGCGCACTACAAACGAAATTGGTCTGTAGCCAAGATGAAAACGCTACTAGCGTTTTTCTTTTCAATCACTCAAAATGTATGGGATGGTTCCCCTATGGAATCCCTAATCGTCATTTGTCCTAATGCATCGTTTGTCCGAGTTTTCGTCTATCCTAAAGCCATTTCCGCTTAAATTTTAAAACTTTTTAGTGTTGTTATAATACAACCCTAACCTAACCGAACCGCAGATATAATTGGGAAACTTAAAAAGATGCCTGACTCATCTGAAAACCAGTTTAGGGCAAATGAAAATTCGGACAAACGATGTGTTAGGACAAACGTTAGGGATTCCGAGGGACACGGGAACGATTCACGTGGTTTGTCGCAACGCACGAGAATGTAATCCATTTTGAGTGATAGAAAAGAAAAACGCAAGTAGCGTTTGCATCTTGGCTAGGGCGTCTTAAGTGTACGTAGCGCAGCGACCGCAGCTGAAACATCGTTAGACTTATGTGATTAAACTGTTGTTTTAGAGATCCGTGAAATAAAGCGAGAATTTAGTGCGACATCAGACCATGTGGCTCTACACTGGATACAGGAGGAGTTCGAGCGCTCGCGCTCGGCTGACGAGTGGGCCACGCGACGCGGCCTGCGCGCAGACCGCCTGCGCTTCGTCAAATGTATGTTCATTCATTCATTCAATCATTCATTTACAATTCATTAATTCGCCATTAATTCATTCATGAATCATTAATTAATATTTTAAGAATCATTTATTATTCATCAATTAATTCATTTTTCAATCATTCACCTTTCAGTCAATTTTGATTAATTCATCGTTCATTCATTATTTATTTATAATTATTTATCATTTATTAATTCACAATTCATTATTTCGCCACTCATTCATGAATGATTAATTAATATTTTATTCATAATTTATTAATTATTAATTAATTACTCAATAAATTCATCTATCATGCATTCATCGTTTATCATCATAAACAAAGCGAAAGTTTAACCCAATATTAGACCATGGGATACAGAAACATATTACAAAATTATATTACAAAAGATTAATAAGAAATCACTTGTTAAGGACATATCGGGAAATAAAACAAGATTCAAGTTTGTAATATCAAGTCTGCACATAGCTTTAGACCTACCCCACTTACAATCAGCTGGCATGTGTGCTTGCCAGAGGTTTGAATTTTCGTGGCACTTTTGGGCTTAGTGACTCCTCATTTATCGACTTGCAATATCCATACCTATACTAAACTTCTCACTAGGTTAGCAACTTATCGTGTCATACGGGTAACCAGATAATATGAAAAAAAAATAGGAAAATCTATTTATTTATGAAGAAACGAAAGAAACACTTTGATAGCACTAGCAAGTATTTTGAACATGAAATTAAAAAGGCAGAAATATATTGGTAATTGATATTTTTAGCCATATTTTGGACTGATTTTGTAAAATGTGTTATTTTCCAAGTTTTTATATTTAATTCCATATGTCGATTTCAAAATGTTAATCTTTTTTGTGGGCTGTATTGTATTGTATCGATATAATGTATATCGGAAATCGATAAATGAGAACTCACTAGCGGTATTGAAAAGTGCCACAAAAAATCCGGGCTCTGGTGCTTGCTCATAAAATCACTCAATGTTTCCAGCTCTCTCCAATCTATACCTAGAGCAGCTACTGTCCAGCCCTGTAGTCCAACCATGTCCTGACGTAGAGGAGCTCAACCGCTTCTCCGGCATTGACGAGTTGACGGCGGCCATATTGCTGTGTGGACCCAACGCGCTTCTAACGACCAGGGCAAGGGTCAGGACCAAGGGGAAGCTTGCGACGGAGGTCAAGCTGGCCACCAGGTAAGGATTAGGGAAGGATAATAAGAATAAGACCTAAAACTAGATAGCCTGACGACATTGTGGGAACAGCCGGTAGGAAGTGGAGGAGAAACTTCATCTAGGAATGATAATTTTCGCCTATTTGCAAAACTTTTTTTTTTTCCTAAGTTACCCCCCAAAAGTGGCCCCCTTGTCCAAAATTCATTTATTTACGTTACACGTCCGTCTTTGGGTCACTGACTTACATATGTGTACCAAATTTCAACTCTATCGGTCCAGTAGTTTTGGAGCAAATCGGCTGTGACAGACGGACAGACAGACGGACGCACGAGTGATCCTATAAGGGTTCTTTTTTTCCCTTTGAGGTACGGAACCCTAAAAAAGAAACTGACAGGCTGACTGATCGATCAACGCACCGTCACTGGAAAAGGGGGCTAGAATGGGGGTTTAAAATGAAAGTGATTTGATTATTAGTAAACCGGGTGTCTATGAAAGAGCTCAATCTGCACATTTCAAAACATGTACAAAGTATGTATTTTTGTGTATAAGTATGTTTATCGTTATCTAGTACGCACAGTACAAACCTAGAGCTTAGTTTAGGACTTGGTCAAATTTATCTCGTAAAATGAACCTTATTGCATAAAAAATTAAGTTCATAACATCATGCGTATTTTTGTTTTATTTTTTCCGAGTCTCACTTGACTGGTTTTTTTTTAATTGTCCCAGCAAGGGCGAGCACGCACACATCGGCTCCGAGAGTGTAAACCACGGTAGACGCCAGCGCGGCGAGTTGCTCGCGTACTTCGGCGGGCTGCACTCGGCCGAGCGCCGCGCGCTCGTGCTGTACAAGACGTCGCGAGTTACGCCGCATGCCGTCGCTATCTTCTGCCAGGGAGACGCCGCGGTGGTGAGTCTACTCATACTTAGCGTGAGCTTAGAGCGTGAATCACGGTAGACGGCGGCGCGACGCGTCAATCACGGATGTGCCTTAGAGCGTGAACCACGGTAGACGGCGGCGCGACGCGTCAATCACGGATGTACCTTAGAGCGTGAATCACGGTAGACGGCGGCGCGACGCGTCAATCACGGATGTGCCTTAAAGCATGAACCACGGTAGACGGCGGCGCGACGCGTCAATCGCGGATGTGCCTTAGAGCGTGAACCCCGGTAGACGGCGGCGCGACGCGTCAATCACGGATGTGCCTTAAAGCATGAACCACGGTAGACGGCGGCGCGACGCGTCAATCACGGATGTGCCTTAGAGCGTGAACCACGGTAGACGGCGGCGCGACGCGTCAATCACGGATGTGCCTTAAAGCATGAACCACGGTAGACGGCGGCGCGACGCGTCAATCGCGGATGTGCCTTAGAGCGTGAACCCCGGTAGACGGCGGCGCGACGCGTCAATCACGGATGTGCCTTAGAGCGTGAACCACGGTAGACGGCGGCGCGACACGTCAATCGCGGATGTGCCTTAGAGCGTGAACCCCGGTAGACGGCGGCGCGACGCGTCAATCACGGATGTGCCTTAGAGCGTGAACCACGGTAGACGGCGGCGCGACGCGTCAATCACGGATGTGCCTTAGAGCGTTAACCACGGTAGACGGCGGCGCGACGCGTCAATGACGGATGTGCCTTAGAGCGTGAACCACGGTAGACGGCAGCGCGGCGCGTGAATCACGGATGTGCCTTAGAGCGTTGGCCAGGCCTGTAATGTTACTGAGTTAACCACGTCTATAATCTCGAAGTGTAAAGCGTGATCGTATAGACCGAGAGCTTATAGCTCCTGAGGCTGTATTTAGGGTTGCCATCCGTTGGGTTTCCCCGGATTTGTCCTAGTTTAGAGGGCATCCGGGGAGCGTCCGGGCGGGGTTTCATTTGTAGTCCGGGTTCTGGGCTCCAAAATCCGGGGTTTTCACGCGTCTTGTCCTGGTTGCCAAATTTTAGAGATGGCAACCCTAGCTGTTTTGATAATCTGAAGTGACGACACGTTAAAGTTGTCAAGCCATTACTGTTAAATAAATAAGAGCTATCGTAATAACGCTTACAATTATTATCGATGCGCCGAATAGTGGTTTCACCGAATAGCCGAATACCGAATACTATTCGGTTTAACCTTTACCGAACCGGTTATTCGGCCGAATTATTCGGTTTATAATTTCGTTGTTTTGCCGCGCAAACAGGTTCTAACATGGACGCTACGTGTCGCTGCTGTCTAGATGACGAGCGAGCCGTACCTACCTCACCGCTCACCTAACTAGGTATAGGTTAAGAAATAAATATGTTGATTTGAAGTTTAATTGCTTTATTCTATTAGCTTTATTTAACACATTCTTCATAGAATTTCTTTGACTTATAATATAACATACATCTTACATAAGAAGTTTTGTCTTTTAGTTCTATACCGTGTCGTGTAGCCAAGAAAATAGAAATAATGGAACCGAATTTATACGGCACCAAAACCGAATAATTCAGCCGAATACAAATAGTGAAAAAGATGCCGAATACGCCGAATACCGAATACCAAACGAATATTCGGCGCATCTCTAATAATTATGGTTTCACCCAGTAGAATATAGGCCCTGCAGCATTTCAACTTTTTTTTCCTGAGTTTCTGGACCATCGTTAATTATATCTTATATTTATTACAGGGAGAGAGTGACGGTGATTCCACCGTGCTGAAACTTCCGAGACATAGGCTCGATATCCATGTTCCAACAGGGTAATATACTTTTTACATTTTAAATTATTTTTTGACATGGCAACATTATTATTTATTTGACTCTGAGCTGATTGCTACACATCCTCGCGTGCTGGGATGAAGTTATGTGCTGTATTTCGTTCGGCGTGTTATCTACAATTTGTATTCAACCTTCATTTTAACTCGACATAAATATACCTTGACAGGAGTGACAGCCATTAATTAAAATTAGAATTAGAACCTTCATTTATTTTTTACTTTTAAATAAAAAGAGACAACCACCAAATTAAATTCCAGATTTTATTTGCTTGTAACAAATTTAACCAAAATTTTTGCAGCAAATAAAATACCAACGTGAATACAACAACAAAAGCCCTACTTTGAAAATCGAAGTTCGTAATTACTTAAGCTCCATCCCTGTCACTCGTCATTCGAGACTAAATCGAGAGAAAGGGATGGAACCAACGTAACTTAGAACTTCGATTTTTAAAGTAGTGCCACAGATAAGTTTGACAGCTTGTACAAAGTTAGATCTGGTGTTGCCAAGTCAAAATATTTTTAAATTGACGAGTATTTCCAACCTCATCTTTCACATTATACGTCTTCGTATTTGTATTTTTCAGTCAAATCGATCAAATCCTAAAGGCAAGGGAGATGTTCTCTAACACGCTACAGTATTACATCGAGCGGGACCCCTCAGAAGTATCTTATGAAGAAAATACAAGTGTTTCCCGTTTCAAAGTGAGACTAGTCAAGGCTATAGGAAGGATATTAGTGGAGGCGCACCAGGAGATCGAAGAGAAACCGCTAGATAAAGATGGTAAATTTAGATAAATAAAGTTATTTATTGTTTTATGTTGTTTTAATGTGCGGCAGTAGAATCCTCAGTGCGCGAGTCCGACTTGCCCTAGACCGGTTTGGTAGACTGCTTTGGTAGACCGGCAGGTTGACTATTTTTTCCCGTCATAACTATTGGGTAGGTAGGTAAGTCAGTACTAATAATTTGCACTAAACCTAACGTTTGCATATTCTATAGGCTCCATGCTTTCGATTAGTATGTAATTGGTCAATTTAACAAGAAACAGCAATTTAAAAAAAAAAAGTTCATTTTCAGATTTTTTTATCATATAAGGACTGCACGACTGGACTGAAATTTTTCAGTCAACCTATTCGCCATATATTACTTAGCACATTAAATTTGATATAAAATATTTTTTATTGAATAAACAGCCCGGTGAAGGTCGTCTCCTATTCGGATCTTAGACCATTAGGAATTATTAGGAACTGGAAATTTGGAGAGAGTATTTCTTGGGTACCCTAGAGGTTTATCGAAAATTGACCCCCAACGGGAAGAAATAGGGAGAGAGTAGCGAGAAACTTATTCTATGCATACGAAGTCGCGGGCCCTCTATTCTATTAGACCAGAGGTCCCCAATCTTTTTTTGGTCGTAGACCACTTGGCAATTTTTTCGGTTTTAGTTGGACCCTCTGCCTACCATTAGGTAGGTTAATATTAATTTACGTTGTCACGTAAAAACTAGAAACTAAAAGAAATCTTTGGGATCTAGCTAGGTCTAGTCGGCTAAAAATTGACAAAGGCTTCAATTAAAATTTAGTGCGGAAAAATATTTTTCTCAAAAATGCTCGGAAATGTTGACATTACTATCTACATAATGAGACGCGAAGTACATAGTTTACTGACAGTTCTCGAATTAAAAAAAAAACATTGCGTGCTCGATACACAAGCCCGCAATGTTGCATACAAATTCCATTACTATCTAGCTTGTAACTTTTTAAAAAGTGAAAAAGCCCATAATAAAATTATGGCACAAGTCTTATACATCCAAATTTTATTCGAAACATAACTTTTTTATCTGTGTCTGGAATAGCTTATGTTTTTTTTTAAAACAGCTTGCGTTTCTCTTTGTCATAAACAAAAAGGCGGTAAATAGTGATGGTTTTTTCACATGAAGTTTCTGTTTTTGTATGCAATTAAAAAAATGTGTTCAAGCGATGAAGATTTTACTCCAACACAATTTTTTTCTGGCGATTTTTGAGAAAAGCACTATATTTGCCTCGGCAGGAACTGCAATTGCGGGCTTCGTATTTTTAAACGGACTCGCAAGCTCGTCCGTTTAAACCAATACTCGGCCCGCAATTGCCTACTTCCATGCCTAGGCAATAATGTACTATTTTACAACATAAAAACTTACACGCAGAGAAAATTAAAATATAATTTATATAGATAGATATGTGTATATTTGCATATTTATAAGGAAGTACTACGTCAGTAAGTAGGCGCCTACTATCAGTGTGTGAATATGGATTATTCCATCAATCATCATCATCATCATCATGTCAGCCGAAAGACGTCCACTGCTGGACATAGGCCTCCCCCAAGGCTCCACTCAATTCCATCAATGGAAAACCAAAATTAAAGTCACGGCCTGTTTACATGGAATCCACTATCGTGGCCCCCATTTTCCTCTCATGGACCCCCATTTATTTTTTCCGCTCACATCGAAATCGTCGATCGTCGTCGACTCCTGGGGGTCGATATAGACCACTTTGGGGATCACTGTATTAAACAATGAATCAACTAAAACAAAACTAGTTTTATAAATCTGTGCCCGTGTCCAAAAAAATATCCACAATAACGCCATCTGTTGGCAAATACGGACATTACAAACAGATTCAGGCAATCCGGTCAGTCTACGCAGTGTTGCTCGACATTCTCGACAATAGATGGTAGGTATGTCAACAAAGTTCCTTTAATATAACTATTCGTTGTGAATCATGTTTTCCTAGTATGTTTCACTGCTTACATCGAAGGCATTATAACAAAATTATAGAAACATTTAACATTATTTTAGGTTGCAATTGATTCCTAATCAGCCCTCGATTTATTTTATTAACCATTGAAAAACCATTGAATTGTTCTAATCCTTTTTCAAGCAAGGGTTAACTAATACGTATTTAGTTCAATTAAGTGATTATCATACATACATACATACATTAAATCACGCCTGTTTCCCAGAGGGGTAGGCAGAGACCACTTCTTTCCACCTGCTACGATACTGACAAATCTCTTTCGCTTCTTCCACATTCATACATCGAGTCATGCATGCACGTCGGTTTTAGTGATTATCAATTTTAAATAAAAACATCAAATCAATAGAATGATAGTACAATAGGCTTAGTTTAAAATAATGTGTTAAGTACATTAATTGCCGCACTCAGAGACGTCAATTAAATTTAATGCTTGTTTAGTTATGTGTTGTCTTATTCAATTGCTGTAGCAAAGAAAGGGACAGCAGCAACGTTAATCAAGCATTAGATTTAATTGACGTCTCTGAGCGCGGCAGTAAGTCTTGTTTGGCAGTAGATGTAATAAAATCCTTAAAAGTTCAATAATATGTGTACTTGCCCCAAAAAGTTCACTGCTCGGAAGTTGTACAAACAATGGACCTATACGTTTTTTTAAAATATGCACCCGAATAAGAATGAAGAACTACAACGTTTGTGTTGAATTATTTTTTATTTCTTTTACATTGTCATCTTAAGTCAAAGCAGGGTTCGGGTGACATAACGTCCCACAGTAGTTTTTTTATATTCATTTTTCACTGCTTTATCATTAAAAATAAACGAAGAGTTGATTTTGCAACTCTCCAGCATGAGACGAACCCAAAGACATCATTTATCAAAATCGGACTATAACTGTAGATCTGAGGCCCTACTTTGAAAATAGAAGTTCGTAGTTACGTTAGCTCCATCCCTGTCATTCGTCATTCGAGACTAAATCGAAAGAAAGAGACAGAGCTAACGTAACTACGAACTTCGATTTTCAAAGTAGGGCTTCTGATGGCATGTACAAAAATCGGCCTCGAGTAATAATAAAAAAAAAACATTTATTTCGGACTCTGGGTCCATAATATTTTGTTAGTTATAATAATCTTAAAAAAACTAGTGTTAGTAGGTACACAAAATTACAACAAACAATAAACAACTAATAACGCCGGACGGGGGCACACACCATAATATAATGTAACAGGCTGGAATTTTTAAATGCCACCTGGAGGGAAAGTGCTCCAAATAATACAATCTATTTGTAATTCAATGTATTTGTATGACTGTTTGTTCCAAAATAAATAAATAATAGAGATAACAAATTTCACTCAAAGGAAACATTCCTTTATTTTTAATAAGAAACAAAACTGCATTCCAACAGTTTTTTAAATACGCACCTAAACACACCTGTACTTTTATGGCTTCAATCGACCGGGTCAACCATAAGGCTCAAATCTCTCTAACAGACATGGCAAAAATTGAAAGGAAAACCATATAGCCACGGCACTGCGCGACCAGTCAGTATGACGTCAGACAGAGCAGCGCGCGGTGCGTACGCAGCAAAAGAATCGTATTTTTTAATATAATTGATATTTATTAATGGATACGGAAAAGTTCGATGCGCGCGTGTTCTGTGTGACCGGGCGTCCCGTCCGCATCACGCACTCATCACGTCCCGCTACCGTCCCGCTGGCAGTTTGTTCGAGCCTTTATAATCTGTGCAGTATGTTTGTGTACGTGTTTGTGACATTTGCGTGTACTTCATCATTGTGTTCTGCCCAGGTGAATACTCCAGCGCCGCAGGATAAAGTGTTACAAAATGAGCTGCAATCCAACTACCCCACTTATTTGCACACTAAACTTAGCGAAGCAATTGGCAACTTCTCATTGGAGTTGCTGTATGCGACAGCATTGCAGGACAAGCAAAACCTCATATTGTCGCCCTTCACCGCGTGGACAGGGCTTACAGTGACAGCGGCAGGTGCGTTGAGAGGTACGCGAAAAGAACTAAGCAGGGCCTTACGCATCTCTGCCAACAGAACATTAGGCAGAGAGAAGTACCAAGAAATCGCAAGGTGGTTGGTCGGCAACACACAAACCGTCCAACATGCCAGATTCAGCGGGTTATTTGTCCACGAAAATATTATATTGGAATCAGACCTGCAGCAAGTTGCGAAATCATTTTATGACACACAAATCATCAATTTAAACTTCAGTGACACTGTTAAAACTGCAACAATAATCAATCAGGCTATTGGTAGTCTCACGAGGAATAAAATCCCAAAGGCGGTTGAAGCAAGCGATATAGTTGGTACAATCATAATAAGCGCTGCATATTTTAAAGGACTATGGGCTTCACCTTTTAATGCGTCGTCTACATCTATACAACCATTTTATAACAGCAATGGTACACAAATAGGAGTAGTAAACATGATGCATAACTCTTTTACATACCCATTTGCCAATATTAAAGATATTCAGGCCAGGGTAATTGAACTGCCATATGGTAAAGAGAATCGTTTTTCCATGCTTGTGATGCTTCCGAATCCTGGCGTCACAATACAAGACATGTTCTTAAACTTCAAAAATGTTCCTATTGATACAATGTTTGCTGAACTGCATCGGGCTCAGGACGAATATAGCGAAGATGAAGTTGATTGTTTCATACCTAGATTTAAAATAGAGTCAAAATTAAATTTAACAGAAATTTTGAAGTCAATGGGTGTTTATGCTCTGTTTAATCCACAGGAGGCTAATTTGGGTCGTCTTGCTCGCAGTCCTATGTATGTAACAAAAGTTATCCATAAAGCTGAGATAGAGGTAATAGAGGAGGGGCCCACACCATCTGCTGAGACACCTGCTACGCTTGCAAACCGTAATGGAGTGGTGAGGTTTGAAGCAAATCATCCATTCAGCTACTTTATTGTTGAAAAAGTCACTAATACAATATTGTTTGGAGGAGTTTACCAGCAACCAACAGTATACTGAGAGAGAAGTTTCTTGAAAAATAGAGGTTACTTATTGGGACACATTTCTTTTTTACGAATTTGTGATATGTAATATAATAATTTAAAAGAAAATTATGGTTCATAATCTCAGGAACTTCTCAGGATCTTTTCAGGAAAGAGCAGACGTCAACAATTATTAAACTCACAACAAAGTAGGTACCTACACAAAGTTAGACACGCAATTAGTTACCTACAGTAAAATTTAAAAAAAACCTTATATTCAACAAATCAAATTAAATTCAAAGTCACACACGCAATTACAATTATTTTTTTAAGAGAGATAAGTCTCATATCTAATCCATCCATATACTTACATTGTACTCTTAATTTTAATTTATTTTGTCTTGTAGAGGCTCAGGATTACCAACAACTCAAAACTTTTTGTTAACTATGTTACCACATTTTGCACAAACAGGCAAGATGTTTACCAGTGTATGTGTTAAGTAATAAATTGAATCAAAATGTATTATTTTCTATGACCAGAATCACACTATGACATCCGACGCGTTGGTAATTTAAATGGTGCACATCGGTGTCGACACGTTGCGTTGCGTCGCGTCGCGTTTCAAGGTTTCAATCGTGTGTGTTCGGCGATAATGCGCAATTCACACAGCGGGCGGGAGCGGGTCGGGCGCCGAGCATCGCGGGACCCGCGCGGGTCGTCGTATTCATACATAGCGCCGAACCGCGACGGACCCGCGACGGACCCGCGGCATGAATGCTTCCATATAACTCCATGTTAAAACACCCGCCGAACTTCCGACCCGCTCGGCGGACCACCCGCTCCCGCCGGGATAAGGCCTTTACTCACTGCGCCCGATACGTGTCGCCTATACTATGAAATTTGAACGCGTGCATTCTTATTTTGTACTACAAGATAGTATCGGGCGCAGTGACTAAAGGCCTTTATTACACGTTGTCCGGCTTAACTATGTTTGATATTTTATTCTATAAGCATAATTTTATATAAAGCTAGGTTAATATTATCATCGTCATAAGTAGGTAATAATAATATGTTAGAGAATGACTGACTATTGAGTTTCTTGCGGCGTTTGTCAGCAATGTTCTCTTGGGAAGCGCTATAGTAGATTTTGACGTGAAAAAGTCCTTGTGGCCTTTTTACTAAATAAAAATATTTTCTCTATTTTTTTTTAACAAATGCAATACCTTCGTGTCTATATGAACTGTCACAGGGATCCATCCAGAGGCCCTACTTTGAAATTCGAAGTTCGAAGTTACGATAGCTTCATCCCTTTCTCTCGATTTAGTCTCGAATGACGAGTGACAGGGATGGAGCTAACGTAACTTCGAACTTCGAATTACAAAGTAGGGCCTCAGGGCCTAGAGAGTGACCGGACTATAATTAGAATGACGACTATAACGTACAGTAGCCTGAGGCCCTACTTTGAAAATCGAAGTTCGAAGTTACGTTAGCTCTATCCCTTTCTCTCGATCTAGTCTCAAATAACGAGTGACAGGGATGGAGCTAACGTAACTTCGAACTTCCATTTTCAAAGTAGGGCCTCTGTTTTATAAAGCTACAAATTACAATTTACAGGTTAAAAGTTTTCATTTGACACAACCTCGACCAATGACGACCAGCCATTTGAGCAGTGTTGCCAGTTTGGACCTGTAAAATTGTAACTCGACCAATGACGACCAAAGGCCCGTTTCATGAAGCAACAAGTTACAAATTACAAGCGGAAGTCTCTTTCTAGCAAAAGGAGTTAGAAAGAGACTTCCGCTTGTAATTTGTAACTTGTAGCTTTATAAAACGTGCCCCTGAGGCCCGTTTCATGAAGCTACAAGTTACAAATTACAAGCGGAAGTCTCTTTCTAACTCCTTTTGCTAGAAAGAGACTTCCGCTTGTAATTTGTAACTTGTTGCTTCGTGAAACGGGCCACAGGTCGACACCCGTAAAAAGAGTTCCGAGCGGCTAGTGGAGGGGATATAAGGGGCCTGTTTTATAAAACTAGAAATTACAATTTACAGGTTACAAGTTTTCATTTGACACAACCTCGACCAATGACGGCCAGCCATTTGAGTGGTGTTGCCAGTTTAGACCTGTAAAATTGTAACTTGTAGTTTGATAAGACGTGCTCCAGTGGCCCGTTTCACGAAGCTACAAGTTACAAATTACAAGCGGAACTCTCTTTCTAGCAAAAGGAGTTAGAAAGAGACTTCCGCTTGTAATTTGTAACTTGTAGCTTCGTGAAACGGGCCACTGGAGCACGTTTTATCAAACTACAAGTTACAATTTTACAGGTCTAAACTGGAAACACCACTCAAATGGCTGGTCGTCATTGGTCGAGGTTGTGTCAAATGAAAACTTGTAACCTGTAAATTGTAATTTCTAGTTTTATAAAACAGGCCCCTTATATCCCCTCCACTAGCCGCTCGGAACTCTTTTTACGTGTGTCGACCTGTGGCCCGTTTCACGAAGCAACAAGTTACAAATTACAAGCGGAAGTCTCTTTCTAGCAAAAGGAGTTAGAAAGAGACTTCCGCTTGTAATTTGTAACTTGTAGCTTCATGAAACGGGCCTCAGGGGCACGTTTTATAAAGCTACAAGTTACAAATTACAAGCGGAAGTCTCTTTCTAACTCCTTTTGCTAGAAAGAGACTTCCGCTTGTAATTTGTAACTTGTAGCTTTGTTAAACGGGCCTCAGATCTCTTTTTACGTGTGTCGACTTGCACCTACATTTTCAAAAATCACTCGGCGTGGCAACAATATTAGGTTCCACGCAAGTACAGTCAACAGCATAAATAAGTGATCATTTATGTACCTTGTCGCTTTCAATCGTTTCACAATTTTGTATGACATTTCAAACACGACGTTAAAGTGACAAGGTACATAAATGGTCACTTATTTATGCTATTGACTGTACCTAGTGTTGTAATTATTTTTGATACAACACTAGGTATTTTGTTACAACACTAGAATGCTTTTAAAGCATTCTGATGAGTAAATAATAAAAAAATGGGTAAGCGCAAACTATGCAACTGCACTCGTATAATATGTGTCTTGTTAAACAACAAGTGAGAGACTAAGGACAAAAAATCGAATCATGGTGTACCGGAAACCACCCGGCAGCTATGCTTGCCGGTGGGTTACGTTGCTTTTTGGGTCCGGCAGCTATGCTTGCCGGTGGGGCACAAGGGGTTAATACTTTCCATAAACACCCCGCCCCTCCCTAAGGCCAACACTCGGATTTTTATTATTTAGGACCCCAGCCCATACCTTAACCACCTTTTGTAAACTATTGTAAACGCCTTTATGTTCCAAGTACCTGGGGCCTGTTTTATAAAGCTACAAATTACAATTTACAAGTTACAAGTTTCCATTTGACACAACCTCGAGCAATGACGACCAGCCATTTGAGCAGTGTTGCCAGTTTAGACCTGGAAAATTGTGACTTGCAGTTCCGCTTGTAATTTGTAACTTGTAGCTTCGTGATACGGGCCACATCTATTTGATCAGTGTTGCCAGTTTAGACCTGTAAAATTGTAACTTGTAGCTTTATAAAACGTGCCCCTGGAAGACCGAGCGTCGCTCGGGTAGAAAAATATTTTTTCCGAACATGGAAACTTGCCATATCGTTTTTTCGCCCCCGTAAACCCCTATATAGCAAATTTCATCGAAATCGTTAGAGTCGTATTAGAAAACGAGATAAATATATATATATAATTATTTACAATTGTCGTTTCATTTTGTTACTTTTTTGGGGAGGGCTCAGTTGTCTGTTAGTATGGCAGCACATTTGTACAAACGTCACTGTCACTCACGTCATGGCCGTCTTTAGACATATCTTATAATCTGTGGTCATGGCCGTTGGCCATCCATTGTCCGTCTCCGTCCGCAGCTCGTAGCCGGTCCGGTCCTAAACGGGTTTAGCTGTATGCTTATATTATGTAAATAATAGATAACGTTTTCCTCCTTCGCTTGTGTGATAGCCGACGTTCAGTTGGCTGCGGCATAGCAGCAACTACGTGTTGACTAAAGCGGACTCGATTTAAGCCAAACTTGCGGTTGACTTTTTAAGTGTTTTTTTACCGTGATCAGTATGCTTTTGTACGTGTTTGTGTTATTTGCGTGTGTTTTATTGTGTTCCGCCCAACGGAATGTTCCAGCCCCGCAGCAAAATGTGTTGCAAAATGTACTGCAGAACAACTACCCGACCAATCTGCATAATGAGCTTAGCGAATCGATGGGAAACTTCTCCGTGGAGTTGTTATACCATGCGACGGCATTGCAGGGCGAGCAGAACCTAATATTGTCGCCCATCACCGCGTGGACAGTGCTTGCAGTGACAGCAGAAGGCGCGTTGATGAATACGCGTAAACAACTAAATAGGGCGTTGCGCATCCCTGTTAACGAAACATTAAGCAGACAGAAGTTCCAAGAAATCGCGCGGTGGTTACTCGTCAACACAACCACCGTCCAACTCGCTAAATTCAATGGAATATTTGTTGACAAAAATAAATCATTGGAAGTAGACTTTCAGCGGGTTGCAAGAATGTATTACGACACGCAAATCCTTGAGACAGATTTCAGAGATGCTGTCAAAACAGCCAACTACATCAACCAGGGTATCTCTACTATCACCAGAGGCCGTATCCCAAAGTTAGTAGATGCAAGTGATTTCCGTGAAATAGAGATGATCATCGCAAGCGCAGTGTATTTCAAAGGGCAATGGACTTCGCCTTTTAACGCGTCGTCTACTACTAAACAACCATTTTATGACAGCAATGGTACGAAAAAGGGAGAAGTAAACATGATGTATAACCGATACACATACCCATTTGCTAATATTAAAGATATTCAAGCCAGGGTAATTGAACTGCCATATGGTAAAGAGAATCGTTTGTCCATGCTTATGATGCTTCCAAATCCTGGCGTCACCCTACAAGACATGTTCTTAAACTTCAAAAAGGTTCCTCTGGATACAGTATTTGCTGAACTGAAATTATCTCAGGAAGAGTATGGAGATGATGAAGTTGATTGTTTCATACCTAAATTTAAAATAGAGTCTAATTTAGATTTGACAGAGATTTTGAAGAGGGCAATGTTTATTGAGGACCTCTTTAATCCACAGAAGGCTAATTTGTACCGTCTTGCTCGCCATCCTATGTATGTTACAAAGGTTATACATAAAGCTGAGATAGAAGTAACAGAGGAAGGGACAACGGCATCTGCAGTGACAGCTGCTGAGTTTGCGAACCGTATTGGAGTGGTGAGATTTGAAGCTAATCGTCCGTTCAGCTACCTTATTGTTGAAAAAGTCACTAACGCAATAGTATTTGGGGGAATATACCAGCAACCAAGTTTATACTGATGAAATTTTTTACTGATTGAAGTTATTTGCACACAGTTGTTTACAAATTTTTGAATTCAATGAATGTTACAATTTATAATGTTCTATAAAGTTTAATTCGAATAATTTTTCATTGAGGGTGCTTCTTGATGTTAATAGTGTCATCTGAGCAATCAAAGCTCTTATTCCAGAATTAGATTAAACGCCTCACAAATATTTAAAGTAAATTACAAACTAACTACTTTATCATTTTAATATCTATGCTTACTGTAGCTAAATATAAAGTTCATATTTTAATTGTTGTGTCAAAGCATTTTAATATGATGAAAGAAATACACTGTATTATTAGTAATTGGGACTTAAAATACATCAGCTTTTGTTTTGCTAGACAATTCCCTTTTATTGCCGCTCACAAGGTAAAATATGTTGTAAACAAAGTGAGTTCATAATTATGTTGGTTAAATACAAAAGTGACACAATTAAAAAATAATTACAGTTGCCATTTAAATCAGAACGCTATGCACATTAAGTGTAAAATCCTATGACATGCATTTTTAGTTGTTTCATTTTTATATTAAAGCAGCTAGTTATGTATACAGTCATAGATGATTTAGTTTGACTTTGGACAAAAGTACTTGAGCTGCTGAGTGGATAATAACTTTTATATTTGTATTGGTAAATAATTTCTGCAATAATTTCTTGACATGCCTCAAATGAAAACTTAAACAAAGTAACATTCACTTTAAATACTCATGAAACATGATAATTGAGATGAAACTGAAAATTGCTAGGTGCTACATTTATGTTATTTAATGTAAGTAAAATGTAAGTAAAACAACTGCTGGACAGAAAAAATCTATATGGCCCCGCTGAACAAGAGCCATAAACAAACTGATCTTTACTCTGCCTGTCTTAAGGCATGTCAAATCATAGCGTACTGGCGGGTATCTATTATTTTATCGAACACCTTTCAACAACCGTATCATTGCACAGAATTTTTATTTAATAGAAAGGCGTTTCTCGCTGTATGTGTAAATTTTTTTTGGCAGTCACAAGACTAATCTAACCTAATGTTTAAGATATCCTGAAAACATCATGTTTTCAGCAGAAAATAGCGGTTGATGAAGTGAAAGCGATAAAATGATGGGTTACCCAAGCTGACGTGACTTTAGATAGGCATCTCAGTCAAGATCCATTTTTAAATAGATTTCGTTTGCAAACCTGAGATTTATCAAATTTTACTTGTAAACTTGTTCAGTCAACATCAAGGATATGTTTACAATTTAGTACCTTGTCACTTTATCCGCTTTGACAATTTCATATGATAGTTAAAACATGACGTTAAATAGGCAAGGTACTAAAGTGTAAATATATTTATGACGACGACTGTTCAATAATTTTTCAAAAAGTAAGCTAAAAGATAAAAGATTTTAACAGGGTGCTCCTTGAATCACCGACACTCATTTCAAGAATGCCTTGTTTCATCGAATTTTCATTTCATCAAAAGCTAATTTCTGCTGACACCTTATTGTTTTTAGGTTATCTTAAGCATGGGTTACGTAGGTTAGGTTAGATTAGACCTGTGACCACAAAAAAATTATAACACCTGCACGTGTAAATGCCTGTACGATGAAATGAAAATTCGATGAAACGAAAATTCGATAAAATGAGTGTCAGTAATTCAAGGGTAAACCATTTTAACAGTTTATGTATAGTCTTATGTACCTATATGTAATCAAAGTAGGTTTAGCCCATGAACAATTGTATGGTCACGGACGTTAATTTGCTACCCATTTCAAAGAAAATCTGCTTGAAGATGTCATTGTCATTAGAGATGCCAAGTCATTTGTAATTGATAGGAAACTCAACCTTATTGCTGTAGAATGTCAGATTGACTTTGGAACTAAAGTGGGTCACAAATTAAATTCCTTGACACCAATTATATTTTAAAGTTTGTGCTTTCCTTAACTTTGACGTTGGAGGAATCAGACAGTCTCAGTGGAGTTTGATTTTCTTGTCAAACGAAATTACTTTTTTCTTCCTTCAGGCTCATAGGGCAAACAGCATCAATGGTTAATGTAGAATTCTTCATGAATATAGTGTACTTACATAAAAAGACAAAGTGAAAAATTTTGCTTCTATATTAGTACTAAGTTTTTTCTCAGATTAAGTTTTTATTTACTTATCTATGATCAAGAATAAGTAAAAGTATATTTGTATAATTGTTTTGCATTAGTCTCATTATTCTACCAAGGAATGTGATGTTTATGACGTTATCAATATTTTTTTACTGTAATTATTGTCATTATAAAAATAAGTATGTATGGAAGACTGCTGTTATCCTAAAATATGAATGTCCTAAGATGTGAGTTTTGTGATAATTTGAATAGCTAAATGACAGATCTGTAATGGATAATCTCATTATATAATTAATTATATTTGTAGTTTGAATATCTTTACCTTTTTTCATATTCCAAGTTTAAAACTTGACAAACAAAATATTGTTGAGGTGACAAGTAGTGGCACCACAGTTTTTTTAAGTGGCAAGTTTTTATGTAAGAATTGGATCATGTTGCCAATTTAATTCCGATATCACTCGTCTGTGGTGACAAAAATGGGGAAAAGTAGTTGTCTGTGGAGCACGAATCGGGCCTTGTTACGCGTTGCAGGTGTTGCAACGCTTACAGCAGTGATCTCTTGGGAGTTTCTTTGACGTGTAAAAGTGCCCGTGAGTACTACTTACTGAATAAACATCTTTTATGTCTAATCTCATAAAGTACTGTGCGGATTTCCGGTTATTTTGCATTAATTATGCGGTTTTCACCACAACATGAGATATTTTTTCACGGAAGGTTTAATTTTAAAGTAGGTAGCGGAATTTAAAGCATGATAAAATAAACTAATTGGAATACCAAACGATTAGGAAATTAAGAAAATCGGAACTTACGCAAACGAAAATTTAAATATTTTAATAATTTTTTTGGGTAATTTTTCTACCTACAGTAGGTACAGTCCAATTTTGGAGTTCAAGCCATTTAAAATATCGTTATCGGTTGTCACTGTGTGTGTAGGTTTATGTGATGTATCCATACCTAGCCGGATGCTCTGTATGATTAGCTGAGCACTGATATAGATAACCAATGACCCTGTATATGTACCTATGTAGGTATGTAGTTGGGTAGGCACATAGGTATTCAAAAAATCAGTAAAGGTACAGTCAAAGACTTTAATTGTTATGCCACTATGGAACCCTGTCATAATGACAGCGTCAAACCACATGACAGAAATTACGCTTAAATTAATGATTAACGTTATGCGACAGGGTTCCATAGTGGCATAACAATTAAAGTCCTTGACTGTACATGAACATGACAAAGCTGGAAGTTTGATTATGGCAAGGATTTGGCAAACGAGCACACAGGCGACCAGGGGCACGTTTTATAAAGCTACAAGTTACAATTTTACAGGTCTAAACTGGCAACACTGCTCAAATGGCTGGTCGTCATTGGTCGAGGTTGAGTCAAATGGAAACTTGTAACCTGCAAATTGTTATTTGTAGCTTTATAAAACAGGCCCCTGATGGTAAGTGGAATCTGTGACCCGTAGACATTTGCATTCTTAACACTACAATCTCAAGGCATCGCATCGAACTATCGGCGATTTTCTTGCCCAAGAAACGACAAAAGATAATCGCTCCCGTGTAAATAAAAGAGAGAGATATAAATTTATAGTTCATCGCTTACTCGCCGGCGGTGGGACCAGTGCCTAAGACTACAATCACGTTGTCAACCCTGAGGACTAAGATGGAATGCCTCTATGCTAGTAATTTCACCGGTTGTCTTGAACACAACAATGCGAACACTGCTGCTTGAGGGTAAGTTAAAGGGTAAGTAAGATGGTGGTAGCGATCCGGACGGCCCTTGACTGTTTGTTTTGATGACGCGCTGGCCTAGTTGTTAGAGTAGAAACCCTGCCTACGAAGATAGCGGTCATGGGTTCAAATCCCGCTAAGGGCAGATATAAGTGTGATGAGCGCGATTATTTGTTTCCGAGTCATGGATGTTTTCTATGTATTTAAGTATTTATTTCTCTATATAAGTATTTATATCGTTGTCTAGTACCCATAGTACAGTCAGCAGCAATAATATATTATCCAACATTGGCCGCAAAAATATCTGACACGCTCTTATACCTCTAGTAATAAAGACATGTCAGATATTTTTGCGCCCAATGTTGGATCATATATAATTGCTGGTGACTGTACAAGCCTAGAGAGCTTAGTTTGGGACCTGGTCAATTGGTGTGACATTGTCCCCTGATATTATTTTTTCTGCACGGTCGTATATCTACTCTTCTAACCAATTCTAACGAGCCTTAACACGACAAATTTATCACGCGTAATTTAGGAGTTCCTATGGCCACCCTGAGTTTCCATCATCAGACCAGCTCGATGGTGCTATATTATTGTATTGTCCTGAGAACTAAAGGTGTATGCAAATTTTCAGCTTCTTCGGAAACCGGGAAGTGGGTCAAATTCAACTTGCAAGATTTGACCCCTACATACATACATACTTAAGTACATAACAAACATAAATTGCAAGTTAAATAAAAGCTTGTAAAAAGGCCTGCCTCAGAAACCGCCCTTAATGTCAAGTAAATAAGAGCTATCATACCTACCTATCGTTGACAATATGATAACCGGGATAGGAAATTCGGATCGATACTTACCTAAACTCCACAAAAGGACAAAAACACTCGAAATCACTAATTACAGGGTTCAAAAGCAAGTTCTCCAAGGAGATTCTAAAACTCAAAAGAGAAAAGACTTGCGCAGTGACTAGGATCCTAACTGGCCACTGCAAATTGAACAAACACTTGTTTCTAATGGGTATGAAACAAGAAGCGGCATGCAGGTTCTGTCAAGAAACAGAGGAGACAGCTATGCACATCCTTTGTTCTTGCGGACCACTAATGCGTAATAGAAGTATCTACCTAGGGCGACATATCATGGACCCACAAGAGATACAACTCCTCACTGCCCAAAGCATCTGGAAATTCCTAGACGCAACGGGCCTTTGCGGTGAACTTTAAATTAAGGGCTGCCACAAAAGATCAGCAATGGTCGAAGTGGCTCACAAGGCCCATCTCAACCCCCCCAATAATAATAATAAATAATAATACCTAAACTTTCGCGGCGGCGTGTTCAATTGTATGGAGGCGGACTCAATCATATAATTCATTAATAAAATTCCCAGAATTTCTAAATAAATAAATTACGCCAGCATAAATTCATAATTAAGTATTTATATTAACCTTTTCAACGCCACAGTCGGCTCTGGCCGTCAACTAAAAGCCGTATGCCACTGACGCCACGTCGGCTACAGCCGACAAGAGTTCAAGATTAAAAGAGACTTTGTTTGGTAGCAATAAGGTGTAATTTGCATAGTATAGCAAACATGTTTGGCGTGTGGGTGGCACATTTTGTATTCGACGTATGGCGTTCAAAAGGTCTATTTGAAGTTATTTTCCATGTATAGATTTATGAAATGTTATTTAATTTACCTGTAACTCATTGACCTAACGAATTCATAGGAGCAAAATGGAATATTATTAACGTTTTGTAGAATCCCGGACTCCCGGAACTTATATTGTTAAAATAATATTTTTAAGAAGAATTTTGCCAACCTTAGGTAAATATCGATCCGAATTTCCGAACCCTGATGATAACATATTAAAAAGAATTTGGTTTTACCGACTAATAGAATAGAACCCCATCTATACTTAAAGAGCTATTAAAAATAGAAAAGTATTCGCTCGTGTGAACGCGCCCTTACAATACTGCCGTGCTAGGACAAATGGCGGTATCTCTGACAAAACCCCTGTACCAATTCCAACCTTATTACTCACGGGAGAAGGTTGTATCTGCTTTGGCTATTGAGTTTGAGATATCGCCTTTCGGCTTATGAGGGCAGAATATGAGTCGCGACATTTATAAACAAGGAAAAACCCGTACTTAAATTTAAATAAAATGCTGGGGAATTCCAGATGTGCGCAAGAGACTTTCAACCTTATTGAGCGTTCATCAAAGGTGAATCTTTCCGCACATCGTTAAGTTCAAAAGATCAAGAACAATCATCATAACTGTTTGTTTTTTATGTTTGTGTTATGTCGATGGGGTTCGCAAACCCACGACTTGTTTTCGATATTTGTGATACGAGTGTTACAGAATTCTCACATAAACCGAAGCGAAGCGAGCGAGCGTATATACAGGGTGGGTTTTTATGTCATCATCTACCAGAACTAAGTAGTAATATAATGTAGGCGACACCCAAAACATCTAAAGGCAAAGTGTGAAATCCCACTAAATGTGAAGTTTGTGTGTGTGTGTGTGTGTTAGTTTGTTACTCCTTCACGCTGCAATAGCTTAAAAGTACCCTGGATTAAGACATCTGCTACCTTTCGTCCCGAAAAATTTGTTTTTTTCCGAGGGAATAATTATAATTGACATCTACGCGGACGAAGTCGCGGGAAGAAGCTAGAAAGCAAATATATAATTACTAGATACTTAGTAGCACTCCTGATAATTTCGGAATGACCTACCTTCTTGAGAAAGTTGTTGGTTATCTGTGCCTTTTGTGGATCCTTTTCGTTCCAAATTAAGTGCTTTGGAGTAACACTTTTTTACTTACCCATGTTTACCTTCCAGGTAAAATTGCTGTATTTACCCATTCTACCTGGTAAATACCAATGGTCTACTTAAATACTAATTTACACCCAATTGGGTGGGTAAAACAGGTAATAAACTCAAGTAAAGCCCCTCTTCCAAGTAGTTGTAATGTAGGTAACACATCTTTAGATACGAGTATAGGGTTACGGCACCAATGATGGACACTTTTAGCTGACAGGCACCAGTAACGGACACTTCACTCTTAATTCAAATTTCATACGGCCCTAAATTGATTGTTGCAGAACAAATGAATAACCCTTATCTTCTGTAAAATAAGAATTAACTGTCCATTTGGTGCCTTGTCCGTTACTGGTTCCATCACCCTAGTTCGACATTTTATATTTGAAATTTGACATAAATTACATATTAGTTTAGCATACAACTAAATGCAAGAGGCGATCCACTGAAGTTTTTTACCTATGCAACAACACCATTGTTTTACCTACCCAATTGAGTGTAAATTTGTATTTACCTAGACCATTGGTATTTACCAGGCAGAATGGGTAAATACCTTTACCAAATATCGGAAAATTACATGTAGGAATAGAAAAAAACCATTAAATGACGTCACATTTATTTGTTAAATTTTCGGTACACTTTGGCCATGTTCTGCCGTCCAATTTAAAAAATGCCAAGTGCGGACTGTTACGGAGTTACAAACGACTGTGGCTCTCGCTGACTCCTAGTCTATGTTACTATTATGTGAAAGAGATGAATTATGTTATGACTTCCGTGTTTCATATATCCTTCTGCACCGGAAACGTTTCAAATCGGACAGCCTTTTCTTACGTTAGATAGTACTAAATAATAGATATTTTCATGTGTAGCAAGCTAATATTTAGACATTTTACCATTTTTTTACAATACATTTAAGCATATTTTATTACATTATATGATTTATTTACAAAGTTTAGGTAAATATCGTTCATATTTTCCTATGAATACGTTACGTATGGTCGAACTCGGAGGTAGCTATATGTATATTTTAGTACTTTGTCACGGTACTGCTATAGATGTACTAAATTCAATAACTTTTGGTTTATTAGGTACGTGTCTGCGACAATTTACTGAAATGTAAATGTATGTGTTTGACTGTAATAACAAAACTCTTTTTTGTCATACATCAATAAATTAGACACACAAACACAGAACGATAGTTTTATACAGCCGACGTCAAACGAAGCCACAAATGGAAGCATATAGATCTAGACGTATTCTTCTCGTACGTCACGCACACAAGTGCACAAATGACGTCGTACTGAGCAGATCAAATTTGAGTGGCATCACATTGGAACGTGTGGATTGTGTTATTATTCTAAGCCTATGTATAATGCAACGTTGAAAATTTTAATTGTCTAAAAGTGGTAGAAAGATTAGAAATGTTAGGCGGAAATTAACACCACATTTAAGTGTTTTTAATCCAAGAAGCCACACCCTTCCACCATTTGACGTCGGACGATTGTGTAAATATACAAATAGGTTTGTAAGCTTGGCAAAGAATTTGGAGAAATGAGGCCAGTTGTCAGTTTTAAATATTAAGTTCCACTTTTCCCTATATTAAAGTCTTTTTGCCAAACTATATAAATATTGGGGGCGTATTTGTAGATAAAAACAAAATAACAACGACGTGTTAAATGACGCCTACGTCTCTGATATTTACGTCCGATAGGTATTCCCTTCCTCTGCTCTGTGCTTAAATAAGGTAGGTAGGTACCTAAGGGGTTTTTTCTAACACGAGTCAACCAATCAAAGAAACCTCTACAATCAAATAGTAGGTAAATGTCCGTCAATTTAATCTAGGTACCTACTTAAGTTGATGATTATGCGAATAGTACAGGGAGATTGATGTTTCGATACAGTCATAGCAGAGGTCATTGGTAGCAAAAAAAAACATATAGTGCCTGTCCGAGTACTTATCAGAGTTACTTATAGTAGGAGATCCGAACAGGAGACGATTTGCGATTTGAAATTTTTCAGCCTACCTATTCGCCACATATTATTTAGCGTATTAAATTTGATATAAAATACTTTTCATCGAATAAACAGCGCGGTCCAAATCTTCTCCATTTGGATCTTAGACCATTAAATAATTATCATTTCGATTATGCTGTTGGTAGTAGGGTAAATATTTGTGTGAAGAGCTCGAGAATTTGTTTCCGAGTCTTGGATGTTTTCTATGTATTTAAGTATGTATTTCTCTATATAAGTATGATTATCGTTGTCTAGTGTACCCATAGAACAAGCCCTTGATATTTATTTGTTTTGTATTAATAAGACTTCATTTCTAAAAATATATGTGGGTAAGTAACTACCTATGACAGCGTATACGTATTGCTTAAATGACTTAATTTGTTAACCAACTTTTAAATGAAGAACTATAAAAAAGTTAAGCATATTGCGAATGATGTACCTAGTAATTAAATATTTGCAGCAAATTTGCCTAGTAACTTTGCAGCAAAGGTCGTGCAAGTGTTTTCAGAAAAAAGTTATTTTCGGTCAGGGTGAACATGACCTTTTTCGCTGCATAAATATAAACAATCATAATAACGACGTATTATCTGCAGTTTTAATGTACCTACATAAACATGTGCAGTATCTCCACAAAACGACAGATAAAATGGGGGAATAACACTGTATACCTACTGGAATTAAATTTCAGCGTTATAATTTAATCGTTTGGAGAAGTCTTCTGTATAATAAATAGGGTTAGGACTTTTTGGTGGCATATCGTGTTTCTAAAATCCATGGAGTCGCTATTTTCTAATTATTTGACAACGTGATAGCCTAGTTGGTAGTGTCCATGCCTACGAAGCTAGCGGTCCTGGGTTCAAATACCGGTAAAGGCAGATATTTGTGTGATGAGCACGAGTATTTGTTTCTGAGTCTTGGATGTTTTCTAAGTATTTAAGTATTTATTTATCTATATAAGTATTTATATCGTTGTCTGGTACCCATAGTACAAGCCTAGAGCTTAGTTTGGGACTAGGTCAATTTGTGTGAGATCGTCCCTTGATATTCATTTATTATAAACATACCACCTTGATTTTGACCTTCAGTATTGCCATTATATTGCAAAATGCGTTAAATCGCTACACCATTTAAAAAAAACCAATTTAAAAAAGTAACGAGGATAACTCCGCTGTGAAAGTGTTACAAACAAACAAATATTAAAAGGTATGGATAAACTGAACTACAAATGTATTATTTTGAAATATGACCGAAATCAAAGTGGTATGTTTGTAATAATTAGGAAATAGCGACTCCATGGATTCTAGAACCACGATATGACACCAAACTAAGCCTAATAATAAATAACCTGAATCGAAACATACCTACTCAATTATCTACCCAAGTGGCTAGTCAAGATGCATAAAACGTTAAGTTAGCGATTTCGAAAATTGCCGAAATGTATAAGATTGACGTAAACTGATGATAGATCGCCTCAGGCGCATACACAAGTAAGGTGGGGTAACTGCGTCTACGGGGCAAGTGCGCCAAACCAACAATATCTCCTAGAAAATATATGGTTCGTCGCACTTACCCCGTTGACGCTCTTCCCCCACTTTGAGGTAAGTGCGTCTACGGGGCAAGCGCGACGAACCGTATATTTTCTAGGAGATATTGTTGGTTTGACGCTCTTCCCCCACCTTGGGGTAAGTGCGTCTATGGGGCAAGTGCGACGAACCGTATAATTTTTAGGAGATATTGTTGGTTTGACGCACTTGCCCCGTAGGCGCACTTACCCCACATTAGGTACCTTATGTCAACAATATACATATCGAGTCGATAAAAAACAGAAACGTTAGCAGCCTTTGCATCTTGTCTTGGCCTACAGTTGAGTTCATAAATATGTGTACACTTTAGTACCTTTTCTATTTAATGTCATGTTTAAACTGCCATATTTGAATTCTCACAGTGGTTAAAGAGACAAGGTACTAAAGTGTACATTTATGAACTCGATTGTACAAGGCGCTCTTGTAAACCGGGGTAGCAAATTTTCAAGAGGGTGTTACTTACAAATGCTTGTTCAGAATGTAATTACCTAAATATATTATAGTCACAAGCCAGAAAATACATTTTTGAAAAATAGCACTACGTCGAGAACCTCCTTCTTATTTGAAGCCGGTTAGAAAGCAGCTGACGGTCACATTTTACATCAATTCAGTTTATATCTAAGTTCTATTTACAATTAGTACAGTAACGTAAAAATAGTTAATTATTATTTACAAAACAACTTTACTTATAATTAGGCTTAAACATAAAAATAGGAACCTTCTTAGAAAGAAGATTTAATTATAGTACCTATTCCAAACACATAAGACATACATATAGGTATATTCTCTGACAGCGCGAAGAAATTTAGAACTAAATTAATTAAACGCTTCATAATATACCTCTTAATTCAAAGAACATAAGCTTATAAATTGATTGTCTCAAAATAAATGAATAACCTTTATCTTCTGTGCCATAAGACTCAAGTGTCCATTATTGGTCTCTGTTCATTACTGGTTCCATCACAGTAAGTGTCTTATGCACGAGTATAACCTTAATTTTAAATGCTTGGTGTTCAACATGTTATTGCACCTAATCTCTACATAGTACAACACAAAGTCGCTTCTCGCCGGCTGTCCCTCTGTATGCACGCGTAGATCTTTTAAACCACGCAATGGATTTCAATACGGATGCATCACTAGATAGAGTGATTCAAGAGGAATATTTTCGTATAATAAAATCAGGAGTATGTACGGGTGTTACAGAAAACTTACATAAACCGAAGCGAAGTGAGAGCTGGTCGCTAATAAATAAAGTCGGAAGTCTGGACTAGAGTCTAAAACAAGTAGGGTGAACTTCCCTATTGTTGGCCACCTACCAATTATGGACCCCATGAACTTAAGCATAAAGTAATAGAGACGATAATTATCACTAGGTGCCAGTAACTGGTATTTTAGAGGACAGTGATTAGGTGTTTTACCCTATTTAAAATTTATCTGTTTTAAAATGACAGGAGGTGAATTGATTAAAAATATATTTTTCAAGATTACTTCTTTTTTTGTAATTTTTGTCGCAGTTGAATGCGTCATGTCATTAGGGATAACTAATATTCGTAAAAAAACCAAGCCAACTGTGTTCCCGGAAATTAAATAACAAGTAGTAATATCTCGATGAGGAAAATAATAAACTAATCTGCCAAAAAGTTTTTAATCACTTTAACCTAAAGCTGGGACTAAGATAAACGGCAACAGGATTTTTTAAAAAAGGTGTTCTATTAAAAATCATGTTTATCGACGTATGTCTCAATTTTTTTTATAATAAATTACTGAGAAAAAAATATTTGAATATTATCAGTGTTAAGCATAAATAAGTTGTGACGTTATCTATGTAAAGGGACCTTATGGCGAATGGCGCTTAAGCCGCACTACGTCACGCGACGTTGTATTTATATCGGAGCATCTTTAATAATGGCGAAAGCACCATCGAAAATAAGGTCCCTTTACATAGATAATGCCACAATTAAGCATTTTTTAATTTTTTTTGTTCATTATTTACTGAGAAAAGAAATAAACACATTTTTGCTAGTGAATAAAGAGCTTAAACGCACACATGGTGTTTTCTTCGTCACAGCTAGCAAAAGGCGCTGAACAAAATGACGTCATTCCGACCACTGGTCCAAAGCGGGCGAAGCAAGCTCTGATAATATTCATTATTTTTCTCAGTACATAATATAAAAAAAAGGTTTCGAGTTTTATTTTTCAAAAGACCTATTAAAGAACTACTTATTGACAATTAGCTTAAGCGGCCGCACCACAGCTAACTTGATTTCCTAAACACATTTTTTAGTTTTGTTTAAAATAATACAAAAATAATTAATAATTAAAGCCACAACAATTAAACATCATCATCAAATCATCATTTTTCTGCTGACTTTCACTTCTGAACAATGCAATATTTTGCCACGATTCCCTTAATTAAAAAATTTCTAAGAAATAATGCCTCGTGTCGTCTATATAGATGACTACACGGTGTGGTTTGCGAGTGCGAGCAAAGTCCTTCGACTTATAAATAGTTTATAAACCTGTTTTGCCTTGCAACTTGATTCGCGTCGATTGCCTTACAGTAATCTTTAAGAGAGACTTGATTTTTTGATAAAATGCCGTTTATATTCTAAATGTGGAAGAGACTTTGATGTTTACGATAGAAAGTATCAACGGCTTGACGAATTTGGATGAAATTCCTGGATAAAAATATAGGTGTACACTGTACAGTGATTTTTTTCGCGTAGAAGTCGTTTATCACTATTCCTTCGAGAACTGATCAATATTATTATGTTCATCCCCGGGACTCGATCTATCTCCATTCCAAATGTAGTCGAAATTGGTTCAGCGCGCAGAGGTTTAGTTGTAAATGAAACAAACAGATAGGCAGATAAACAGTCATAGTTACTGTCACGTTTATAATATTAGTATGGATTTATAAAATAGTCTAAATGCATAAAGTTCTAATAAAGCTGAGAATCTTGTAATTAAATTAAATTGACAAGATTCAATTTTAAACAGTTTAATTGTCCAGTTAAGAAGACATAATTTACAGGTTTCTGCATTAATTACTCAGCAAAATTACAGTTAAAAAGTCACCCATTATAGAAAGAAAAATGACGTCATTCAGTCGTCATGTCAAGACACACCTCACGCATTTTGCATAGATCTAAACAACCAAATGATATCATATCTTTTTTCCTAAATTTTGAGCAAAAGGAATATGAAATATGCTTTGCTTTTCTATGGTCAGTTTTCTTGGAAGGCGTTTCGATTTACGGCAGATGGACAATATTTTTGTCAAATATCCAAGTAAGGAGCTGTAGGGCTGTAGCTGCTGTCTGTCGGGATATTTACTGGTTAAACTGGCTGTTAGTCACCCAAAAGGCCCAAACATATGAACGAACGACACTCTTTACTTTCCTAGTTTTACCCTTCCTGATTAGCCGAAAAAATAAAGAAAGAGCCGGAAAGACACGTCATTGGATTTTCAAACTATCAAACATTTTACATAGGTTGCTACATGACAATGTCTTTAACTAGGGTGTTGGAATCAGTAATGGACAAGAACCCAATGATTTCTTTCACTTGATTCTTATTTTACAGGTGATAAGGGTTAATCATTTGTTTTGCAGCAATCAATTTAGCACCGTATGAAATTTGAATTAAGAGTGAAGTGTCCATTACTGGTGCCTGTCAGCTAAAAGTGTCTATCATTGGTGCCGTCACCCTATTAGATAGATAAACCCCATAATGATGATCCCTTCTTTCAGAGCTGATATCTCTTAAACGGCTCAACCGCTTTTCATGAAACTTAGCTAAGAACCACCGCTAGAAAAACTGCTTTCAAATAAAAAAAAGTCGCATCCAAATCAGTTCACCCGTTTAAGAGCTACGGTGCCACAGACAGTCACACACATACAAATAAACTTAACGGTTAAAGTTATAACACCCCTCTTTTTGCCTCGGGGGTTAAAAACATATCGCTTTTCAATTCATCAACGCAGTATTAACCGGTAAAGTAAAGTTACCCGCGGCTGAATTAGGTTGGGGCAGAAGGTGCAGGAGTAAACGGGCCGTGAGGACAATTATCGTGACGCTCTCGAGGTGCAGTGCATCCGGGAGCTTCACCAAGAGGAGGTAATGAGGAGGGCGGAAGCATTGGAGGCCCCCGTAGCTGTCTCACTCAAAGTGGGCACGGCCAGGCACGGCGTTCTCTCGTGCAGTGCTACCCTAGTCTACCTACACTGCTTAATGGATAATCCGGCCCTAGAGGTGCGCATAGCGATGACTGATCGTTCCTCGTTGTCTGCGGAACGAGATAATCCGGCCCTGCGCAAAGGGTCGGGGGATCCCCACCGTGGCGCACCAAAGGTCTGAGGTTATCTTGGAGTCAAAGGCGTTGAGGTGTCCAAGAGAAAGCACACGTTCGTGATCATGTGGCACCTTCCTGATTGTAGCAGGGGATTTGCCACGGAGTTTTTTACTGAGTATCCCCGCGGCCACTACATAGGTCCGAGAGTCCCTCATAATCATTGCATCCCGGTTCCTTCCGAATACGGGTGGTAGCGTAAATGCATTTTACCAGTTCTTAAAGTTACAGCCACTTCAACGGCAAAAGCTGCGATCAAATTAAAAATACACGAAATAGGTATAATGTTAAATGCTCTCACAAGACATCTTACAAGGAAAGGTACCCAACTGTCCGGCTACTTTTCAGTACTTTAGAGGTCATTTCTCCCAACAGGGGCATGTTTTATAAAGCTACAAGTTACAATTTTACAGGTCTAAACTGGCAACACTGCTCAAATGGCTGGTCGTCATTGGTCGACGTTGTGTCAAATGGAAACTTGTAACCTGTAAATTGTAATTTGTAGCTTTATAAAATAGGCCCCAGGTTGAGATTGGGCAGCTAAAAAAAATACGTATCTGTTATTTTAGACTTCTCTCTAACATGTATCAAAATAAATCAAACCGGAGCGGGACAGTTGGGTACCTTTCCTTGTTAGTTACCTAGCGAGGAGAAGCGAGTTCATTGAAATAATCACATCACATGATCGATCGTCGGAGCCTTGAAATACTTATTAGCTTATTACGCTTAAGCATCTCGATCGTCATTAATCAATCACATTTTTTGGTAAACAAATCACTTCTCTTTTAACTGCCTTCAAAAAAGGAGGAGGTTATGTTCGGCTGTATGCTGTATGCATGTTATGATAAAATAGGTATCATTCTTGTCTATAGACACTAACGCCATCTATTGCAAATTTTTGTAACTTTGAACAGTCGCTTGTTGAAAAGTGGCGCACATTTTTGGGGGCCACCGAACCTCTTTGCATGTTTTTTTGATGACAATATAAATATGCCAGCGAACGAACAATTGACAACACACTTTTTTAAAAGGTGTTCTGTGGGGCTATTATGACATGGCTATGCAGTTCATTTGACGGCAAGCGTAAAGGACTGAGCTGTTCTATAGCTCTGTCCTTTTCTCTCAGCGTAAATTGAACAGCATAGCTAAGTCATAATAACCCCCCCGTTCTGATAAAAATGATGCTTATAAAGGTTTGTATCAAAGGCATTTTTTTTTACTGAGAAAAAAAATTGCTTGTTATCTGTGTTGGCTACGTCCGCTTTGGACTAGCGGTCGGAATGACGTCATCTTCTTTGTAAATATATTTTCTCAGTAAAAATAATATGTTCCTATAACTTCTAGGTTTGTCTCAAAAGCAAACCAAGGGGTTATAGGAGCATATTATTTTTCAAAACACCTTTTGTCAATTGCCAGTGTCAAAATGTTTTATAATGTAACAATATCCACGCAACTGAAATTGGCACAAGCCATCATAAGAATAAATAACGCTGCAATTAAGAAGAAAATAAAATGCTTTTGAGACTAAACCTCTATGACGACATTTTTTTTTCAGAACACATTTAAAAAAGTTCTTGTTGTCAATTGCCAGTGTCAAAATTATTTATAATGAATGTACTATCAGCCCATTGAAACCCTGGGCCACTATGGGACGGTGTCACAGTGACATTATAAAACAATTTGTTTGACATTTCTTACGACTTGAATTATAACGTCACTGTGACACAGTTCTATGGTGGGTCAGGGTACTTGAAGAATTTTGTAATTTTAACCTTCCCAGAAATTAAAAGAACAAAAACCCGCCTTCAAAAATGCAAAAAATAACTTCTTTTAAAATGGTAGGTCAGTCCAACTGCATTCGGTTTTTGGTTTAAAATATTGTGGGACGCCGACTTCAGTCGGACTGACCTACCATTTTAAAAGAAGTTATTTTTTGCATTTTTGAAGGCGGGTTTTTGTTTTTTTAAGCATTTATTTTATTTTATACTTTTTAGTGATCCTATTTATGCTGTTACGTAGCTCCACTTCTAAATATTAATGAGCAACTATAGAACATTTCAAGCTCGCCTAAGACAACGCCGCGGGAATGTCATAGTCATATTTAACCCTAAATGTGCTTCGTCATAGTCGCTCAACTAGGTACCTTAATCGAAATATCTTATCGCCACCCTTGAAATAGGTACCGTTAAGGAGTTCCAGTGGCCATCTGTGGTCTTCATCATCAGTTCCACTTCACAATATAGTACTTTTCAAAAGCAAATGCACGAGTTACAGTGAAAAATACCAAAATCGCTATAGCTGTGCCTATAATATTTGAGGAGTTCTCTCCAAGATCCCATCATCAGATCCTGACGTATTGACAATGGGACCAAATAGAAAGTATACCCATTCAGACAACGAAAAAATTTTTCAAATCCGTCCAGTGGCCTTCGAGTAATCGGGGAACATACATTTAAAAAAAAAAACCTGACGATTTGAGAACCTCCTCCTTTTGTTTTGAAGTCGGTTAAAAACATTATGACGCCAAATACCAAATAAGCCTAAGGTCGCCGAGTCAGTAGGTACCCAGAAAGTTTGAGTAAGTACCGTTATCAGGTACTTCCCTCAAACAAGTACAATAACGAACTTTTTCCTTGTCTCGGTGCATTAATAACGTTATTATCACTTTTATCTATCACGTATCGTAGCGTAATTCCCACGTAGTAATTAATGCTGCGTATCTAAATATTGACAAATATTATCCGCGAGTTCTTCGAATTGATTGTGACGTGAAGAGGAAATTTATCTCTTGAGGAAAAAATTCGACATACGTGACCGGCGTAACGTAAGGATGCTGGTTTACCGTAGGACAAAAAAGGCGTGGGGGTAAAAGTGGGTTTCATTTTTAACATGCGGTAAAAGAGGTGTGTTATAAGTTAAATGATTTTATCTTTGTATGTGTGTAAAGTCAGGTGGGGTAAAAGCGTCAACGGGGCAAGTCCGTCTAACCAACAATATCTCATATAAAATATGCGGTTTGTCGCACTTACCCCGTTGATGCTCTTACCCCACCTGACAGGGCAAGAGCGTCTACGGGGCAAGTCCGTCTAACCAAAAATATCTCCTAAAAAATATACGGATTGTCGCACTTAACCCGTTGACGCTCTTACCCCACCTGACGGGACAAGTGCGTCTACGGGGCAAGTCCGTCTAACCAACAATGTCTCCTAAAAATATATGGTTTGTCACACTTACCCCGTTGACGCTCTTACCCCACCTGACCTTATCTAATGTATGTGTGGAGTCGTAGCTCCCATACGGATGAACCGATTTGGACGTGTTTTTTTTTTAAAAAGAAAGCTAGTTTAATCAGAATGTTTTTTAGCTAGGTTTTACGAAAATCGGTTAAGCCGTTTAGAAGATATCAGCGCTTAAAGAAGGGGTCGCCATTATATCGGGGTTTTTTATCACTTTATTTTTTTAGTTTTTCCGGCGGTTGTTTTTAATACAAAACTTGGCATACGACCATATAGGAGCGAATGAGACAGAGGCACAAACCTGAAGGCATTTTTAAGATAGCTATCGCTATCGCACAGTAGGTAGATTGAGCATATAAGGAAACTGATAGTTTACCATTTCTACAAGTCATTATTTTTGTTAAACGTCGCGGAAAACGTTAATCTAAACAAGTCTTTCATAAGTATTTTTTATAACACGAATATAACACGAGTATTATTATTGAAATATGCCTCTCCATGGACAGTCTGTTTAGTTCGTCTAATTAAACAATAAGACATAACAAGACTAAAGTGACTCATAACCACATAAGGATAACATGTGTGTGCGTGTCTCGATCTTGGTCAGCTTTAAATAAGACACGTCTCATCGCATTTTTTTTACGCACTCTTTCTTTGCTTTACTTATTTAGGAATACATATAATTATTACACATAATTGTTATGTTTTAAACTACTAATGTATTTTAACACATTATGAGGCCATAATTCGTTCAAGTTATGTTATAGTCGAGGAATTTGACTGTTGAACAGTTTGACATTATACGTCAAGTTGCCGGGTTATATTAGCGTCCTTTACACGGCACAGTTTGGAGCGCGGGAAACGCCACGCGCCATTCCACGCGCCAGTCCGAACCGTAGGTTTTTCAATATTTTACTATTACAGTTGCATTTACACGTACTGGATCGGCGCGAAAGATTGGAATGGCGCGTGGCGTTTCCCGCGGTACGAACTCTACGTGCGCAGGCAGACTAGAAATGTATAACACGGCCAATATTATATCACGTATTATGTCAAACTGTAACAGTAAAATTCCTTGACTATACCTAGCTTTTAATAGATTTGTTACTAAAGATAAGTTTAGGTAGGTACACTACATACCCATTTTATCCACTTCTTTATAAACACAGTATTTACATATTTAAATGTAGGTACTTGTCAAGTGTTTTATTTACACATCAAAAGCCGTTAAATGCGAGAAAGCAAGTATTTTACGTAACTACGTAGTTTTATTTATGTAATTACTATTTGGCTAAATATTTACAATTAATTGTACATGTTATGAAGACCAACTGTTTTTTGGTCCTTCGAGCCGAATGATGTACGTCATCGTCAGGTAGGCACTTAATTTATTGATTAAAATAATATTTGAAAAAGGAACACCTATTCTTGCCAGCGTACAGTATAGATAACAGACTTAAAGGTTGCAATGTTTGATGGTATTGGTGAAGTCAGTACCTACGAGGTACTCAATACATTCATAATTTAAAATGAAATTGACGAACAAGAAACGACGTGTGATGAAATATCTGTCGTATTTGTCATACATTTGTATGTGTAATGTGTACACATACAGTGGTGGCCACATAATTAGGGACACTTGTTTTTTTTCCCATACTATTGCCTACAAATATGACTTTTCAATTTTGACCACTAATCAAAAAGTTCTCGACCAATTTTATTGCTAAATACATTTTACTTTACATAATTAACTAAGGTTTAAACTGATGTAGGTACAGTGAACTACCTACTATTAAAAACGGACCTTAAATTTTACAAGGATTTAAAAACTAAGTGCTGACGCGTCCATACAAAATTCTACAACTTTGTATGAGCGTCGAATATTTATTTTTTCAAATCCTTATAAAATGAAAGATCCGATCTCAACAGAGATAAATTGTACATTCATTTAAACTTTACTTTATTAGTTAACGATAAGTGTAACTAAAAATATAATTGGTTTAGAACTTTTTGAATGGTTGTCAAAATTGAAAAGCCATATTTGTAGGCAATTGTATGGGAAAAAAACAAGTATCCCTAATTACGAGTATGTGACCACCACTGTATATCCGCGTAAACTAAGGCAAGGCTGCAGAGTTTGGGTTTGACTTTCTTCCGTTGTATAGATCCTTGCGTCTACAACAATTCTGACGAACTCCAAATTACACATGTTTTCAATAAGCCTCATACAAAATCGATCTATTCATGATAAGTTTAGGTTAGATTAGGTTAAGAATACATTTACAAAATATATCGTATAATTTTGTTTGCTATTTCCGTTTAACTTAGATATCTAAATTAAAGAATATAATACATTTCTAATTATCGTAAGCATAATGTTTCTAACACTGCTATTAGCACTAACTCCCCAGTCCATTGCACATCTAGCTTATAAAAATTAACAAAATTCTAGTTCTTATAAATCAGAGATTTTTTTCCCACATTCCTGCAATATCAAAGAAGACGTCTAACTGCAATGTCGTACGCGAAGCATTCTATACTCTATTGGTAACCACATTAAATTTAAAATGCTTATACTATTACTATGCAGGTAGCCCCTTCTTTGGTAATACAGAAGCATAGTCTCACCACCATTGGCTCACAAGCACAGCCGAATTCCTTACTCGGACATGAACCTACACTTGTCTTTCCCCGGCCCAGAAACTTCACCTAATAACGTTTTTTTCCAAAAATCATGCCCTGGTAGTGAATTGCCAAAGGTGCAAAATTGTAGGCAGTTCAAGGGAGAGACATATATGACACCTATAGCATTATTTTATTGACTGTAACTTGGCATCTTTGAACAGTTTAAATATGATTACAGTTCAGTTGCTCACTAGTTTAAGTAGTATCTTAGTGGTACTTTATGCTTCTTCCCTTTAAGAACCCTCAAAATTGGTACACTTGCAAATCCTTCGAAAGATTCTACCTGAACTTTATTCTCAAACATTTCTTCGAGAATTCATGTCAGGAGGAAATGTTTCGGGCTCCTTAGGACAGTCTTTCAACTAGAACAGTGTTTAGATCCACCTGTGACCACACTCCCCTATCAAAGGACTCCTAACAAACCACATGAATACTTGACAATACGAGAGAAAGCCATAGCTGATTTGTTGAATCATAACGAGTACTTTCCCAGAACCATGCTTCTTTCCTCCAGTCCTAACAGTCCAATTACCTTCACATTTGCAATTAAAGTTGCAAATATCCATAACCTTGACAGCCTACATACCTTTAGGTGCCCTGTGCCATGCAACAACTCCCTAATCATTTAACAGTCCTAATTCTTATACATATCTGCGAGCACTTTCTCCATGGGCGTCTGTCCGATGGTCTTCGCGAAGAACTCCTTCTCTAGCTGATGAGGCGTCACCAGCCGGAGGAGAGGCAACAGCAGCAGGAGACGACCGAAACGCGCCGGTGCCGCAGCGTGTGCGGCGCGTGCGTGCGTCATCAGCATCACTTGCGCTTGGTCTTGTAGGTTCTCGATCTGTAAAGGGTCTTTTAGCCCGCGGGTCTCTGTAAAGAAATATTAAATTTACTGATTTGAATCCAAAGATTATGATTGGCAGTTTGCTCTTAAAAATGTAGTACGAGTATGTTGTAAAATGTATAATACAAAAGGTTAAAAAAAATCAGGTAAGTGTTGTTCCTAAGGTCTGTTGTAGGTTTTAATTGCTGTTACGTATGTGGTACTATATTACGTTTATATTACTATAGGTACTTTATTACATACATACATAAACTCACGCCTTTATTCCCAGTTTGGGGTAGGCAGAGCTACAGAATTGCCAACAACTCTAAAAGCTTGTTGATAATTCTGTAACCACATTTTGCATAATCAGGCTAAGATGTTTACCAGTGTATTAGTGACAGGTTGCAAGCCCATCGCCTAACAGTACTACAAGCCTTTATTCCCTTAGTCGACTCTTACGACATCCACGGGAAGACACAGAGTGGTGCTATTCTAAGCCGGCAACCACACAGCTATACATATATGTATTTTATTTAGGTAGTTTTTTTATATATCTGTTTCTCGGATGATGTATGTACTATTTGCTATTTTCTGCTATTCTGTAAATTTTTCTATCCTCTCGTATTGTCCTTGCTTATTCTACACCAAGGTTAACTGGAAGAGATCCCATATTGGATAGGTTCGCCTATGTACATTATCTTTATTGATGCGAACATGTATGTCTTGTCATTGTTTATGCGCAACAAAGAGTTTACATACATACATATAAAAGACCTCTACCCTAAAATAAATGTTCCTATTTTGCTCCCCCACGGGGAATTATGCTTCATGGTTATATTGAGGCAATCTGTATTGTAATTATATTACTTCCATTCACTTCATGGCTGGATGTATACAACGATTCTTCTGAGCAAATTCATCATCGACCCTGCCTTATGCGTAACAAACGAACTACTTATCTCGTCGCTATGGAACATATAAGTTACCCATGAGGAGCAAAGTAGGGTAGGAAAATTTTACGGTACACAGATGGAGACGCTGGAAAAAGTTTCAGGCAAAGGCTGGTACACACGAACCTGGCTTGAAGAGCACGACGGCCTTCATGCAGGCGAACTCGGCCGGGTCCACCAGCACCGCGCGGTACCGCCGGAGCACCTCGCGCAACCGCCGCAGCGCGCCCGAGCCGCCGCCCTCTGCAACATAACACCCACGAATAACTTCCACTGTCTATGTACGGTCCCGGACTTTAATTGATGAACCAGTATAGAACCTTGTCTCATAAAACCAACGACTAACTCCCATGTAATTTCTATCTCGTCACTTGACGCTCTCATTATGACAAGGTTCTATGGTGGATCAACATTTAAAGTCCTTAAAGGTACAATCAGCCCGAGGAACCTCTGAGGCTATTAAATTCTCGAACACTGCGCCACACTCGTGGCACCTAGGCTTGCTCTCCCTGATGGCTACTTGACGCAGCATAGAAAGGTGTCACAGTGACATTATAAAATAATTTGTTTGATAGGTACTTCTTACGACTTGAATCATAACGTCACATGTGACACAGTTCTATGGTGGCCCAAGGTTCCATTCCATTAACCTGATAGTACTTGTAGGAAGGTTAGGGGGTTCACTTATGTTTTACCAAATAATTTGGCAACGCATACCATTTTACAAACTTTCATTTCGCAAAGAGATACTTCCAACCGATTATAAAACAATTTCAAAAAAGAAGGAGTTTTTTTTATATATGTTCCACAATATTACTCAAAGACCGCAGGACCGATTTGAAAAAATATTTTTTGTTTGAAAAGGTCGACTACTCGTCCTGCAACCGCTTTCTTCCCGGTCTCTGCAGTAATGTACTAAGAGTTAAGCCAGAGTATTAATTTAGTATTCGGCTGTTTATCGCCTTCACAATCTTTCTAGTATAATTAATTGTATACTTACTGATAGATGCCAGACGGAGTGTGACAGCAATAATTATATCCTCATGATTGGCAACGCATTTGCTGTCTTGAGATTGCACTTACTTACCATAAGATGACCTGTGGCCCGTTTCACGAAGCTACAAGTTACAAATTACAAGCGAAACTCTTTCTAGCAAAAGGAGTTAGAAAGAGACTTCCGCTTGTAATTTGTAACTTGTAGCTTCCTGAAACCGGCCTCTGTATGTTAATTCTCCATGTGCTTAATTTAAAAAAGTAGCGTTGCGCCTTACCCTGGTCGGTCTGCTCGCTTCCGAAGAGAGCAGTACAGGCAGCGTCGAGCGGCAAACACCACTGGATGGCGTTCAGGAGGAACAGCTCTGACCACGCCTCTTCCAGCAGAATTACCTGAAACGACCACACATCAGCTTTAATGTTTCCACGTCCAACGAATCATCTAAAAACCATTTTGAATGAGTCTCGTATTCAATTAACTTTTAGTGAAAAAGAATAACATCAAATCAAACAATCTACAAATTGACGTAAGCGGGCTACTCACATTCCTGCCGCAGGGGCAATCTCGGAAATTGATCCTTAAGAGGATTGTGAAGTTAAAAAAGTAATACTTTTTGGATATGTTGTAGAGATGTTATGAAACACGTTTGCCGATTCGCGGTCTCCACTCAAGAACATGTCTACCACAATCTTTATCGGTTCTTCTACAGATATAACCAGCCCACTGCCACTTCAGCTTGCTAATTCTCAGCGCTATGCCAGTTACTTTGGTTCCGATGGCCGTTGGGGTAGACGTGTTCTTGAGTGGAGACCGTGACTCGGCAAACGTAGGGTAGGGTAGGACGCCCTCCGGTGTGATGGAGTGATGATTTGCGAAATGCTGCTGTTGTTGGATGCGACATGCCGAGGACAGGGTGAAATGGTGCACATATGTCCAGCAGTGGACTGATATAGGCCGATGATGATGATGATGATGATGATGATGATGATGATGATGATGATGATGATGATGATGATCATGATACTGATGATGATTATGAAAAACTAGGTCCGTACGTTTTCCCTTCCAAGAAAATATAGTGTATTGGCAAGCAGGGGCAATTTTCAGCCCCTACTTGCCTCAAGACTCGTGGCATGGATAGTGATCGGATTATTAGTTCCAAGGGTTACCTGATCTCGGAAGGCGAGGCTGGCGAAGGAGGGCAGGTTGCGAGCCCACTTGACCGCCATGAACAGCAGCCGTGCAGCTGTTTCTGCTGCACTTTCCACACCTAACGGCCTGGACAACACCAAAAATAATCATTCAGATCCGGTTTTCTATAGTACAGTGAAAGGCACTAAAATGTATAAGTGAGTTCGAGTGTATACCTGCAAGGTCCACAGCTCTGGGGGTAGGTGGTGAGGTTGGCAGCGGGTGGTGAGTATGACGTAGAGTCCTCTTCGTTAGTGACGTCGATGCTGTCGTCTGTGGATACAACGGCCTAACATAGTAGTAAATACTTGAATCGAGATTCTATGACAGTAACTTGATCCCATTGGGCATTCGTTCTACTATCATCCACACAAACATATAGTTTAAGGGCTGAAGTATCTAAAGAGAAACTTAGTCGGCTTTTCAGAAGTGTGAAATAAAATTTTGCATTATTTACATTGCTGCTCGAGAAAACTTTAAACATTAGTTAGGTACGCTATATTATTAAGGGTAATTGTTATATTTTTATACCTTCTTAAAACTATGAATAGTTAAAATTTGTGTTCGTATGGGAGATACACACTGTATATGCTAAGTTACTACTACTACTACTAAGTAGTAGAGTAACCGCCATTCACTTAAATTGATCCCTGTTCATCCGGACGACCAAATACTTTGTATGCCTCTATTTTTCATGCGTTAGAGTGAATGAGTCTTGAAAAGGTGACGCGCAATGGATGCGGACCAAAGATAGGGACAGTGGTGCTCTCTAAAGGAAGGCTTACGTTGAGTGGATGGTGATCACCTTATTCATTATATTTCTATTCTATATTATATTTAAGTAATGGTGGTTTTCTCACCGTCGCTGTCAGAGTGGTTCCTGTCTTCATGATCTCGTGACGAGTCTGGCTGCTGCGGCTGAGGTGGCGGCAGCGGCGCGTAGTGGGGGGAGAGTAGGGGGTACCTCGCCGGGGAAAGCGCCATTGCCAGGGATACAGGAGGGCTGAAATATAGATAAAGACATTGTTAATTTAATAAATAACATATCGGGCAACCTAGCGAAAGTGGCCATGACGCCAGTTTTGGTAAAACAGGACCACGCTGTTTACGCACCTCGGTGTTAGTTTTATACTGTTATGTATGTTAGTCTATAATATATTTGTATCAGGACGACAGGAATCAAGACGCTTATGCACTACAATCACAATCTTGTTAGAACCGATTTTTTTTTTCAGTGTAAATCTTATTTTACAAAGTCTATATTCAGACCATTCAGATCATTTCCTAAATCAAAAAAAGGAGAAAAGCTGTTGGCTTAAGGACCTATACATTATACATACATTATAAAATACGTAACTTGTTACTAAACATTTTATTTAGTACTGCTCAGACAACGATCACTTAGATAGATCAAATAACCGTTGCAGATTTCCTTGACCTGAAAGCTCATATTAACCTTTATAAAACATTAAAAGGCTTAAACTCTTCCCTACCGTGAAAAATAACGCAACCCCCCGAGCCGAAGCATCACAACATACGATAATACTGCTCTCCTAACCCAATAAGGAGTATCCCAAATTCAATAACCAAAGCAGTTTTAACGCTATCCTGTTAATAATATGGTTGATATTGCTACAGGAGATTTATCTGAGATATTACCTATTGGCTTAGGAGGGTAGAATACCTAGTCACCCGTGCCGCCAGCACCTTTGATCATAATTCATAGCTGACGATACACTGACTCTGTTATGACTTGACCCTTTGCCTCTATAAATATCCGAGCTAGTTGACTAGTCATTTGGTATTGTAATTGGTATGGTAAGTCAAAAACTGGAGGCCCTGCCAAAATGCATTACGCTTACTAGCGTTTCTATTCGTTTTGTGTTTAAACCAATCGCGTCACTGGTAGATCACGTGACTTTTCGTATCACGTCATCTACCAGTGACGCGATTGGTTTAAAAACGAAACGAATAGAAACGCTAATTAGCGTAATACATCTTGGAAGGGCCTCCTCTGTGAGGCTAGACACGCTAACGTAACGATATTCAAAAATTAAAAAAATGAATGGAATTGTCGTAGACGCTCGACACGACCGTCTGACAGTTTATGCCAATCCTATGAGGGCAGAGTGAAAAGTCTGGAAAAAATTAAACATTTTTTTTTTGGTCCAATTGGATATTTATTTTTCAACGTAGTCCCCAATGTCCCCATGTAACTCAATACACTTGGTCCATCGCTTTTCTAGCTTTTCGATTCCCTCGTTATAGTACGATTTCTCCAACCCTTGAAAATACGCATTGGTTTCTGCGATGATTTCTTCGTTGGAACCAAATCTTTTTCCACCAAGCCATTTCTTCAAGTTTGGGAAAAGAAAATAGTCGCAGGGGGCCAAATCCAGAGAATAAGGCGGATGCGGGAGCAATTCGTAACGCAACTCATGTATTTTAGCCATAGCAACTGCAAAAGTGTGGACCCGTGTGTTGTCTTGGTGAAAAATGATTTTCTTTTTCGCCAAATGGGGTCGTTTTTCCATTAAAACTTCATGAAATCGCTGTAACAAGTTGGCATAATATTTGCCGTTAATGGTTTACCTTTCTGAAGGTAATCAACATATATTACACCACGAGCATCTCAGAAGACAGTAGCCATAACTTTATTCGCCGATAAAACTGCTTTGGCCTTCTTTGGTGCAGGTTCACCTGAAGCAATCCATTGTTTTAACTGCTCCTTGGTTTCTGGTGTATGATGATGAATCTATGTTTCGTCAACAGTTATGAAACGACGCAAGAAGTCCTTTTCATTACTCCTAAACTTCGCCAAACATGTCTCTGACAGGGTAACCCTAGTGCGTTTTTGATCCACTGTGAGCAATCGCGGCACCCAACGGGCGGAGAGCTTCTTCATATCCAAATAAGTGTGAAGGATATTACAAACCCGTTCGTCCGAAATGCTTACAATATCAGCTATCTCACGGACCTTTACTCTTCGGTCGTTCAATACGATGTCATGGATTTTGGTGATCATCTCTGGTGTAGTGACCTCAACTGGGCGTCCGGGTCGGTCGGCATCAGCAGTGCTTGTACGGCCACAACGAAAATCCGTAAACCACTTGTCGATCATTTTAATCGATGGAGCAGAGTTCCCGTAATATTTGTCAAAAAAAATTTAAACTCACTTTTCTCCATTTTTGCAAACACCGAAGTGATTGTTTCTTTTATACAGCTGTCAAAAAAAAACCTAGCCGTGCGAACTGGCTGAAAATTGACATTAATGAATTTGTGAAAAAAATACCTTTAATATGATATTTACCAGACTTCTCACTCTGCCCTCCTATACATTTTAATAACGATAGCGAACGCCGAATGCACCTTGTCTAGGACCTCTGTTTTGAAAAGCGTTCTTGAAATGGCGCCTAAAATTTAAAATTAAGTGCCGGAAGCTATAAAAGATGTTGAAAACTTTAAAAAATACTGTTTAGGGATTTATGGACTACGAAGGCATAGTACACCATGACAAGAGTTCCTAGTTTGATTTCGGAACAATAAAAAGTGCAAGACAAAAGCCAATTTACGAAAACAGCCTATGCTATCTCCAGGGACAAATATTATTATTTCAGCTAACTTAATACGGTGACATTTAGGGTTGCCACCCGTATTTTATTATAAAGTATTGTACTCTATTTTAGCTTCCCGTACGTTATATTTTACGCAAAGTACTTTATTTATGACATTCGGTTTTTAATGGTCATATTTTTCTAATAATTAATAAATTAAACGAAATTGTACCTCAACCGCAACCGTCAGAAACCCTCGACAAAAACTTTGTTTTGTCATGTTTGAACGCGATTGATACTTTAATCGTTTCCAAAAACGCTGTTAGAAAAAGCAAGGTCTGATGATCACTCATAACTTAATAAAAAATATGTATTTAAAAATAATTAAAAAAATACTTTACATTTATGCTGCGCACTTTATTTTTCTTCCTCTTTTGGTAAGTAATACTTTATTCTGTTAAAAAAAAGGTAGCAACCCTAGTCACATTTGTCGCTGTGGATAAAGCATCTGACTCTCTCGCACTTACATATTGGTAGGAAAGTGACAAAAGTTATACCTACACCGATAACACGACCATAATATACCCGCAGACATCAAAGCGTTTGATATTTAAAGGATAGACTAAAGCCGTCTTGGCTTTGTGGGAAGAAAGCGCTAAGGTTATTCTATATGCACTTTAATAAAAGATAACAATAAAAGAGAACCGCAATATACTTATGTACCAAACTTTCCAGAATAAATCAACCTGCAAACGACATTAAATTTCGAAGCACTTCTAAAATTACACAAAATGTAAGATAAAGCTTGTGCATAATTCATACCCCAAACTATCATAAAAGCACTTCATAAAATAAAAACAAATCCAACAGTTGAGCGCTCTATCTAATATCATTCGCAATAAGCGGGTAGTTTACATATCCATGTATGATTTACTACCCACGCTACACGGGAGTGCACTAGCAAGATTGCTTCGCATTTGACTGCCAAATCACGTCGTAATTTTAGGGGCCTAATGTGTATTGGGTTTGATATGAGTTGGTACGATTTGCTACTGTTCGGACGTTATTGTAGCTAGATAAAATGGTAGATGTTATGGAGAAGGCATATGAGCACATACTGAGACCTATAAAGCATCTTAAGGGTTGCTCCTTGAATCACCGACACTCATTTCAAGAATGCGTTGTTTCACCGAATTTTCATTTCATCGAAAGCTAATTTCTGCTGAAATCTTATTGTTTTTAGGTTATCTTAAGCATGGGTTACGTAGGTTAGGTTACGTTAGACCTGTGACCACCAAAAAATTAACTCCTGCACGTGGAAATGCCTGTTCGATGAAATTAAAAGTCGGTGAAATGAGTGTCGGTGATTCAAGGATAAACCGCATCTTAAGACTACAATCTCAAGCTCGTAATCTTAAGACTGCAAATGCGTTGTCAACTCTGAGGAATGGGATGAAATGGCCCTATGCGAAAACGTTTTTATGACAGTCAGTTTTTAAAAATACTCTCTTATCAGATCTTCATAGCAAATTCATTTTCTGGTGACAATCGTTATCATTAAATCTAAAACCGAAACCCGAGGGGCTATTGCCTAACGCACTCGCAATCACAATCGTTTTCATTTTGAAAATCGAAGGCTTGTCTGCATACAAAATGAAAACAATTGTTCCGCTTTGAAACCGATTGCGATTGCGAGTGCGTTAGGCAATAGCGATGCAGGTTGTCTAGTTTATGAATCCTGTTTATTGTCCCTAGAGTCGTGAGTTTGAAACCAGCGGGACTAGTATGGTTGCGTTTTCGCGTGACAAAATGTGGATAAAACATCCGCCACTCTCGTACTAGGTATATACCTACGTGTCAGAAAGTGACGGATGTTTTATCCACATTTTGTCACGCGATAAACGCAGCCATGTTAGGCCCCCTGATTGGGACAAAGTTTGCGTGTCGAGAGTATTTTTTAAAACCGGAGTCACGAATTTTTCATATTTAGGCCCTGTTGTTTGATCAGTAGTTAACTCAAATACAGATCTAGTGAATAATCCTTTCACATCGTGAAAACTCGGAATTCATGTTACTTCCGAATGATGCCGACGTGTCTATGAATTATTGAATTATTGAGTGACATGTTTGTATTAAATAAATAGAGTACTTTAGTTATCAATGTCAAATGTCAAACCACGAGTTTGAAGTATATCACACCGAGATGTTAAAGCCACCACGATCAAATATATAGAAATTAGGTGTAGGTCATCATCATCATCATCATCATGTCAGCCGAAAGACGTCCACTGCTGGACATAGGCCTCCCCCAAGGCTCTCCACTCAGACTGGTCTTGTGCTTTTCGCATTCACCGCGTTCCCGTGATCTTTACAAGGTCGTCACTCCATCTTGTTGGAGGCCTACCTACAGCTCGTCTTCTGGTCCGCGGACGCCACTCAAGAACCTTCTGACCCCATCGGCCATCAGTCCTGCGAGCAATGTGCCCCGCCCACTGCCACTTAAGTTTAGCTATTCTTCGTGGGCGCTAACAATGGGCCTTATAAGGAAGCTCAAAGTCACTCAGAGGGCTATGGAGAGGGCTATGCTCGGGGTTTCTCTGCGTGATAGAATCAGAAATGATGATATCCGCAGTAGAACTAAGGTTACCGACATAGCCCGAAGGTATACACAGGCTTGTCGATCTAAACGTTTCCCATGTCTTAATGCTTTCGGCATGACTATTAAAAAGAACTGAAAACAAACTAAATCTAAACTAACAAAAAAATACTCTGGTATTAACCACTCTATATCGATTACCACTCTCACGATGCGACGTTCCCCCACGTTGTCTTGATGGGTACTGAGTCAGACTGAAGTAGCATGACAAATACGAACATTTCCGAGAAAATACGATGTGAAAGGATATTTCACTACATCTGTAATTGTTAAAATTCGAAAAAAGAATCGATAATTTGACACATTTCCTTGAGATTTAACTATTAGTAACGATTTTTAACAATTAGTTTAACTACTGATCAAACAACAGGCCCTTAGAGGTATATCTGAGTAGCTAGTTACTGTGTATGTAATAGTATCGTAGTATACTCACAAAGTACTTTCTGCGGGCGTTATGGTTGCGTTTATAGCGTGACAAAATGTGGATAAAGCATCGGTCACTCTCGTACTTACATTTATCTACACACATATCATAAGTCCTCTATTATGCGTTCAAAACCCGTAGGCAATGACCAGCGTTACCTGTGGTAGTAGGTGACAGCGATGACAGCTGTTAATTTTGGAAGGTGTTCCAAATTTGGATCTCATTACCTTACAATATTCGATAACGTAATTTCAAAATTACGTTACAGCTGTCATCCCTGTCACCTACACGTAATGCTGGTCATTTGCCTTTCGGCTTCTGAACCCATCTTAGAGTACTTATAATATGTGTGAAGATAAAGTATTGTACGCGACTCTGCGTAATTGGCATTACAACACTCGTGTGACCTATTATGAAACTCGCCTTGTAGCTCGTTTCATAAACCACACTCATGTTGTAATGCCTGTCATTGCAACCGTCACGTAAACTACTATTATATACGTGTCAGCAAGATATTATTGTAATATCAATAGTGTCATTGATTTCCCATGCACCAACTTTATCCTCTCGTTGGCATCTCTATAGTTACCTAAGTCAGCTTTGAGAAAAGTCCGTTTCATGAAATAAATCTACAAAATTTTCTCAGCAAAGCACCGTACATTTTAATTGCTGACTACCAAAGCTTTGTTCGACAAAGGAAAAAATCAACCAAATACAAAGTGTTCATAATTTCCACAACGTCAAACAAGATGTCCGCTACCAAGTTATATTTGCGACCGGATAAATAAAAAAATAACGCTACCTCATACCAGTTTCAGTTGAAACGAGTTAGCAGAGCTTCTTTGAGCTGCAGAGGTAAGTTGGTGATTGTACAAAGACAGTTTCCGAAAGAGAAGTCAAAGACTGACGCGTTCTTTTATAACTGTCACTTTGTGTATAATGGGCCTTATAAGTAGAGCTGCACACTTTAGTACCTTGTCGTTTTAGCGCCTCTGGGGCTCTGGCAGATTAGTACAGTAGTTCAAACATGGCGTTAAAAAGACAAAGTACTTAATTGTGCACCTACTTAAGCCCGAATGTACCTTTGGATGTGGTGGTGTGGGTGGTGTAGCCAACAAAAATAATGATTCAGAAAAACTTTTATGCACAAAGGCCATTGCGGTTGTGGTAAACAGCTGTATTAGCTTAATTCTCAGCCTGAAGCCTTGGCCATGACTTTGAGCGACGGTGGTGGAGGCGGCAGAAACGAATTCATAGAAATAGCCTCATCGCCTGCGCGGTGTGGCTAGCTTCATAGATCTCTATAGATTTCTTTATAGCCGTTCGTCGCTCGTCGTTCGCTCGTGGACGCATGGCCCTAAAGTACGGCCAATGTGACGAGATAAAGAATGTAGACAAACTGACCGTTACTGAGTTACATTTCGATAGTAAGCGATTATTATATCTGTCCTTATTTCTCGTACGCAATAATATCTTCAGTTGGTCGATAACGGCTGTCGTTGCGTGATTCGTGGTACAGGAACTCTGTCCTTAGGTACAGAAGTTGTCAACATTAGGGCCGCCATTTTGTTAAGTTCCTTTTTGGATTGCGTTCGAAGTGACACGATTTTTTAAAGCTTGTTTACATTCTTTATCTCGTCTCGTTGGCATTACTTTAGTCAACACGGCTTTGCTGCGATCCAAAAGAAAAAGGCAGGTCAAGTGTATCAAGTCTATTAAGCATAATACGTTTTTGCTCTGGTCAACCTTATAGGCCACAAAAGGTGATTAGTTCCACCTTTATAAGCATCTACGCCAGAACTCAAACGTGCGTCCAACGAAGGATTTGGACGTAGGGTGGTGCAATATAGAAAAGGGTAGTTCTTTTTCTAATAGGATAGATCTTTGAGTTGCAGAAGCAATGCAGTTAATATTCATTCCGAAAAAGCGTCGTTGGCTCAATACCTTAAGATGTCAACTCGTAAACATAAGGTGTCGAGTTGGAAGTATTCGAGCCCCAGTAATAGCTATGTACTCGTACCAATATTATAACATCAATTCCACAAGGAAGTGTAATCGGATGTTTGTTGTTTCTTGTGTATATTAACGACCTTCCAAAAATCATAAATGAGACCTGTGTATTATTTGCAGACGACATCTCTATACTCACCGCGTGCCAAAGTAATAATAATATAAATGAAAATCTCCGTTCAACTTTAAATAAAGTAACGCACTGGCTTAAAGATCATAACTTAGAAATAAACTTCAATAAAACGAAGATAATTTCATTTTACCCGCATCAAAGAAAACCTTTAGAAATAGATTTCACGTTCAATAATATAGCAATAGAAACTGTAAATAATTTTAACCTTTTAGGAATAAACATTGATACTCACATAAATTGGAAGCCCCATATACAAAAAATCTGTAATAAAATATCTAAATTTACCTTTTCTCTCCGCGAAATAAAGAAAACCACCAACTTTGAGACGGCTCTGGCCACTTACTATGCGTACGCGCACTCCTGGCTCAGCTACGGAATCGTCCTATGGGGAAACAGCACGGATGCACCGTCACTATTCACCCTACAAAAAAAACTTGTACGAATATTAGTGAACATCACGCAAACTGATAGCTGCCGACCGTTCTTCCAAAAACATAAATTACTGACACTTACTAGCATTTACATTTTGGAAGCCTGTAAGTTCGTACGCAAACATGACGAATTATTTAACAACCGAGACGACCTGCCCACAACACGACCAATACGCCATAAATACAAATTATTATTGCCCTCCTCTCGCTTAAAAATCCATTCCTCCGGTCCCGTCGTAATGTCAGCCAAAATGTATAATAACTTACCTGAAACAATACGTAAAGAAAAGAATCAACACCTATATATAAATAAACTAAAAAATATTCTATATGAAAAAGCTTACTATAATATAACAGAGTATCTAAGCGATAAATTATAATATAATAAATAAGAGTATAAACATAATAAACTATACTACACCGAGTAATTATTAAGAAAATAAACAGATAGATATATAGGTAAATAGAAAAATGGAAATATTTACATACATACATACATAATCTCACGCCTTCGTTCCCAGAGTGGGGTAGGCAGAGCTACAGAATATAACAAAATATAAAAATATATAATATTGATTAATTATTAATTGGATAGTCCTCCTCTCTCTTATATTGCTGCGCCCAACAGGGTTCATAGTGTACGAATATCACCTATGTAAGTGTATTATGTATTATTATGAGTGCAATAAATAAATAAATAAATAAATAAATAAATAACCACTACCTTAGTATTATTTTTTTAAGTGTTCTAATTTTTGCTTGTTAAGTCTCGCGTATCCCACAGTCAAACAGTGAAAACAGTTTTACAGGATGTTGTTGTAAAAAAAACCCGTTTCAAAACGTCATGAAATTATATTAATAGATTTAACGATGTTAAGGAAACCACAACATAATGAACCATACCATCAACTGAAAGTTATATTAATAAAATAAAATAAAAGATCACATGAGATTGTAATGAGCTCACCCGAAGAGCGTCGGTGGCCTAGGGCTTAGGGGGTCGACTCGTGATCGTAAGGTTCCGAGTTCGACTCAGTTCAGAGTCCCCCGCGGTCACCAAACTTAAGTACATTACCCGATGCTCTTACGGTGAAGGAAAAACATCGTGAGGAAACCTGCACATTCGAACAGCTGAGTGTTTAAGAGGGTAATTGCACAAAAGATTCTAAAGGGTCGAAGTGTATCCGAAAGGGCCCATCTGTAAGATAAGATAAGATGAGCTCACCCGAACACGCCGACGGCCACGGCTGCCTCCCGAAGAGCGCGCTCCTGGTCCATATCCCGCAGAGTCTCCGGCCGGATGGTGGCGGTGTTCCGAGGCTGCCGTTCGTTCTGCACCGCTGCACAAAAAAAATCGCCAACGCTTTGTTAAGCCGAATACTAACTACCGAGCTATAACTGTAACCGACCAGCGTTTCTATTGGATTCGTTTTTAAACCAATCGCATCACTGGTAGATGACGTGATACGAAAAGTCACGTGATCTACCAGTGACGCGATTGGTTTAAAAACGAAACGAATAGAAACTTTAGTAAGCGCAATGCATCTTGGCAGGGCCCTCAGTTACACCCGGTTTTCTTCCCTTAAACCTAGTTATTTTTACGTTGTAGTTATTATGAAAAATTACCTCTTTACATTTATTGTTACTATAAAAAAACGAAAACATACAAACCTAGTTTTTCATACCAACTATAACATATTCAAAAATCGTAAAAATCGGAGTTGATTTAGGAGATGAGAAACGTTATCGCCCGGAGCTTTTGTATGGAAACATTTTGACAGCTCGATTTTACACTTTCCGTGTCCGGGTGCCCCAATGGGGTCATGGACCCTTTTTTAAGGAGTCCGGGCTTCCACTCACATCCCCATACTGAATGCACTGTTTGACTTGTGATATTGGCCGATTGTTTTATATGAGGACAGTGAATGCGTTAAGCGTTGGTTCACAATCCTCGGATAATGAAAGTTATATAAGTAACTGCTTCTGATTGGGCAATCAAAACCATCTATTTTACGCTGGCTGGCCTTGTATGCTTTTAATCTAACCTTTTTTCTGCAAATCGAGATAGAGAAAGCGAGATCAACTCTGATTTAGCAGAGCCCTCGGGACATGGGGGAATAAAATTCACTCCTCTCTGTCTGCAAAGTTTTCGACTAACGTAGAATTCGAGGGAGGAGAGGGGCAATAAAAATAAAACATCTCAAACCTTTATTACCGGTTTGAGGCAGAATATTGAATCATTAACAGTAGATATAACTTGGCAAAATAAGAGGTTGACGTTATAACGGCGGAAGTAGATAGGTACTCAAGTCATAACGGGTGTATCAATCTGCTTCCCAAACTCGATTATTCCGCGTAACTATTTTTACAGTCGTGATTTTTCCCATTCATGATTTTACTCAATCGCGTTTTTCCTGACAAAATATTTCCTGGTCGCATATTTTCCATGCTGGATTTTTCCCAGTCGCAAATTTCCCCATTGTAATTAGGCCGAAATAGGTATGTAGGTTTAGGTTATGTCAGCTTTGCAGCAAGCCCGAAGGGCCAAACCACCCAGAAGTAGGAGCTCCGCGTTAGCGGAGCTCCATGGACTCTGTGGAAACGATATAGGTAACCATTCACATAAATACACATTGGGGAATTAAGAAGACGGAATTATTTCTGCTCAGAAAAAACATGAGACGATTTTTTTTTGGACAAATAAGCTACTGAAAAAAATAAAACTGTTAAACTTTGCGAATGGAAAGATTGCTACCAGACAAAAAACTGATTTTAGGAAATTTATCGCCATATATAATCGTTTGCTCGTCGTTCTTACGTTAACCAAGTTAAGTAAATTACTTAAGTCGTATCGTACCTGTAAACCTACCATTAGTGTGGTAAATATGACGGCAGTACGGGGTCGAGATTCTAGGCGATAAAAACCATAATCTTCTTTGACCTCGTACTCTGCTTGACATGTACTCTACTTGTAATGGCAGCCGAGTTAATAGTACGTTATTGCCTAGGCATGGAAGTAGGCAATTGCGGGCTGAGTATTGTTTTAAACGGACGAGCTTGCGATCTTCATCGCTTGAACTCATTTTTTTAATTGCATACAAACAAACTTCATGTGAAAAAACTATCACTCTTTACCGCCTTTTTGTTTATGACAAGGAGAATCGCAAGCTTTGTTTTTTTTAAAAACAAGCTATTCCAGACACAGATAAAAAAGTTATGTGACGAATAAAATTTGAATGTATAAGACTTGTGCTCTCATTTTATTATGGGATTTTTCACTTTTTAAAAAGTTACAAGCTAGATAGTAATGGAATTTGTATGCAACATTGCGGGCTTGTGTAGCGAGCACGCAATTTTTTTTTTTTAATTTTTGATCTGTCAGTAAATTATGTCCTTCGCGTCTCAATATGTAGATAGTAATGTCAACATTTCCAGACATTTTTGAGAAATAGCAATACCATAACAGGTCGTAGACGATATGGTTTTTACTTCCTAGAATAGATAGAGGCCCAGGGATGTGATTCTCTCAACAAGCAAAGGTAATCGTACGCTCGAGTGAAGGTCCAAGCGGCGAGTTTAAGTAGTCCCGACAGAGCGAACAAAACACATTTTAGTGCGTGTATTCAATTTGGCAGCATGACTTCTCGAACGTATAAGGCTCCCTAATTGACAATGCACGCGCTGAAATGTATTTTGTTCGGTCGGACGGGACTACTTAAACTCGCCGCTTTTATTTGCTTGTCTGTTCGACCGGCCGCCGTTTTTTGAGAGAATAACACACCAGCTCGTAACAGTTGCCGCTGCGGAAACCCCGTCATCCAAACCTAACGAACGGAGCTCACGTAAAACTGCAAATGACACTCCCCTAAGGGGGGCATCCATTTGGTTTTATTGCCGCCTACCTTTTACTGGCGAACTTTACCTACCGATATCAACTAGTCAGGGACGATGGATTTGGCTGTTTTTGTTTTAAAATTTCCTTATACTTTTGTTTGGTATTACCGACCAAATAAATGTTTAAAGTAAAGTGAAGTATCGTTTGTTATTTAAGCGGGCTACATACCATCAGTTTTAACTGCACAGTTTCAACTGCACAGTCGAACTGTTCAGTTAAAACGTATGTTTGTAGGCACTGCGAACTGTGCAGTTAAACTAACGATCTAAGAAATATATAATCGAAATTTCATTAGATAAAACTGTACAGTTGAAACTGTGCAGTTAAAACTGATGGTATGTAGCCCGCTTTATGCGCATTCACGCTAAAATTAGTATTCGTAAAACCTACTCGTAACTTAACTGATTATGAAAATGACAGTATTCGAGTTCAATATTTCTGAAACAAACGGCTCCTCAAATCAAAAAATTGATTGATTTGTATATCATATATTTTTTGAGAGTTATCCAATAAAGTTTCGCCATGCCAATAAGGTATTCCTCATTGTCATGACGGAACTATAAGGGTTCCGTATTGAGTATGAAACCCTAAACGCTTACATAATTACATTTTCCCTTAGAATAAAACTATCACAAACATTTAAAAAAACTTATCTCAATATTCGTCCGTCAATCTTCTAAAATCACCCGGGAAGAACCCGTATTAATTGATTTTAATATATAACAACAAAAAATAGGTGCAAAATGTTTCAGCGACGGACAGAAAAGCCGCCTTTTACTACTTACGATATATGTCTTTCTATTACTTTGATAGGGGCCACATAAAGGAATTTTATAGCTATGTTTTCGTCTTCGATTCCACCCCAATTCTTTTACGACATTTTCATTGTATATCTGCTTTCGTATATGTGTAAGGTTGGGGATATATGTATGTATTTTTAAGGGGATAAATAGAATGATATTCGTGGGTTTGAGTATTAAAACATTATATGAAATGAGTATCGGTAATTCGAAGGCAAACTCTTTTTGATGTGTAATAATCCTGCATTAAGTAGGTATGTTAACACAATTGCACTACTAAACACGCTTTACTTTTTATTTTATTCTGTGACTTTCCTGTAAAATCCGGCCCTTTTACTTCACAAACATTAACTACCGCCTACTCACACATGTAAAAAACTAGCAGCCATCCCTTTCCCCGCCGGAAGTGAGATCTCAAAGATGGCTGCGGCCGGAAGTGGGAGGGGCGAGTTGATTTATAGTTGGTGGGAGGATCCGATGTGTGGGCTAATCTGCATCGGTTTATTCGGCAACTAACCGTGGTTTAACTATGCTCTGGGTGGTGATCAATGTAAGGTTGAGTGGTTGATTTAGTTAAAATCTAGCCGATTCGATATAATATTTATATTATAAATAGAGTTAGGACTTTTGGTGGCATATCGTGGTTCTAGAATCTATGGAGTCGCTATACCTTCAGTATTTCAATATTTCAAAATTCATTTATTTATTAAACCGCTAAACCAATTTAAATGTATTTTGGAATGGAGGATATCTCTTCTGTGAAAGCGTTACAAACAAGCAAATATTAGTATAGGTATGGAATAACCGAACTTAAAATGTATTTAGTTAATTTTGAAATATGACCATACTGAAAGTCAAAATCAAAGTGTCATGTATTATAATAATTAAGAAATACCGACTCCATGGATTCTAGAACCACGAAATGCCACCAAAAGTCCTAACCAATTATAAACAAACTTTGTGAAAAATTGGAACGTAGATTATGCCACGGGAAGCCTATGTGGTAATTTCAGTGGTGGTAGGTAGGACCTCTAATGTCACGGACTTTAATTGATGACCCACTATAGAACTTTGTCGCATAAAACCGACGATTCATTTCTACAGGGTGTCCCAGAAGTACTCAAAACTCAACGTTAATCCGCCTAGGGCTGATAGAGCAGCTAAAAATGCAGCCCATGTCACAAAAAATCACAAAAAACATGAAATTAATAATTTTTCGTGACTTTGGACATAAGGGAAAATTACAAAAATTCAGACTAAAATGATCAATATCTCCGAAACTAGTAAAAATCGCTGAACATAGGGGTTAAATCGATAGCTTTTTAGCTGCTCTATCAGTTTTAGGCGGGTTAACGTTGAGTTTTGGGACACTCTGTATGTAATGTCTATGTCGTCACTTGGTGCTGTCATTGTGACAAGGTTTTATGGTGGATCAACATTGTCCTTAATGGTACAGGGTCCGTCCGGATCGCTACCACCATCTTACCATTTTAACCTACCGCCAAGCGACAGTGTTCGCATTGTCGTATTCCGGTGTAGGAATAAAGACAGTGAAATTACTAGCATAGAGGTATTCCATCTTGGTCCTCAGTAGCAATGTATTTGCAGCCTTAAGATTGTCATCGTAAAATTGCATTTTGAGATTGCAAATGTCTAATGGGTCACAAGTCTCATATACCTACTATGCGCGTTTTATAAAGCTACAAGTTACAATTTTACAGGTCTAAACTGGCCACACTGCTCAAATGGCTGCTCGTCATTGGTCGAGGTTGTGTCAAATGAAAACTTGTAACCTGTAAATTGTAATTTGTAGCTTTATAAAACAGGCCGGTGCTTCATTACCTTGTATATGTCATTAAAAAATACAAGAGCCGATATATGAATTTACTCTTGCAAATAATTATTAAATAAATTAACATTGTTTATCAAATTATTTAATAGAAGGAAAAAACAATTCATATTAATAATAATGAAGCCACCACAGCCACATCATCGTCATGACTTCATTCGTAATTTTTGTCGAATTATTTTTAATAAGCTCTCTATTCTTATTAAAACTATTTAATACGAACGTGTATTATAATGTGCAATTATATCACCTGGCAAATAATGTTGAGGTTTCTTACTCATAGCTGCTTATTCTTCACTTCATTTGCGAAGATCTCCATAACTTTATGTCATGGGTAATTTTTTCGATGCAAGGAAAAAACCCAATTTTCAGACGTTAGGTTTAACAACCATTGAAGTGACTAGCGTATTACTACTAAATACTACTTATCAGGGTTGGCAACGCATTTGGAGCGAGTGGATTTAAGTGGTAATAAAATACCGGTCACGTGCCAAACGGACTCGCGCACCGAGGGTTCTGTTCGGCCGCAAGTAGGTAGAATTACATTCCGATTCGATTTCGAATCAAATCAGCGCGAGCCCAAATCACACTTGACTATTTTTTAGTATTCGTTGTTCTTCGGATGATACATGCATTTTAAACTGCTGGACAGTGATTGTACGGAGAGATCCGATCCACCGTGTGACGTCATGTAACACGACGCCCATATAAACTCCATGTTAATTCTGTTTTGCTAGAAAGAGTTAGGAACAAATTTTTGTCGGCTTACGAGGGGTGTTCAATAAGTAATGAGAATGATAAGGACGCTAATATCTTTTAACTTATTTTATTTAATTTTTCAATATAGTCACCTTTTAAGAGTACACTTGCTTCTCTAAACATTAAATAGCCTTTTTGAAAATATCTTCTTCATGACCCCTTAAAAAATCCTGTACTGCGGCGATCACGGCGTCATCGTCATCAAATTCCTGGCCTCTGAGGTGCTCTTTTAACTGCGGAAATAGATAAAAAGCGAGGTCTTGTGAGTATGGCGGATGCTCCATCAGTTCAAAGCCAGGATCTTTGATGGCAGCCATCGCAACTCTTGCCTTATGCGCGGGGGCGCTGTCTTGGTGAAACAAAACACCTTTGGAAAGTTTGCCTCGACGTTCCTCGCGTATAACATCACGTAATTTTTTAAATTGTTCTGCATATAAATTCCCCGTAATAGTGGCTCCATGATCGAGGTATTCGATCATAACTACCCCTTGGCTATCCCAGAAAAGAGAGCCTATGATCGACCGGCGGATGGGAATGCCTTAAATTTCTTCGGAGTCGGAGATGACGGCCTCTTCCAAGTCATGGACTGTTGTTTAGTTTCTGGGTCGTAATGGTGAAGCCACGTTTCGTCCATAGTTATAAAACGAGCCAAAAATTGATCAGCATCTTGTTGTAACAAGTCCAAACAGCTTTGTGAAATCCGCAGTGTTTGTTTCTGAGCGTCCGTAATCATTCTGGGCACCCAGCGCGCTGATACCTTTTTCATGCCCAAATGGTCATAATTTTATGGACACTCCCTATCGAAATCTTAACTTCCTCGGCTATAAAACGAACAGTAACACGATGGTCTGTTAAAATTATTTTCTCGATTTTTTAATCACTTGTTCGGTTACTGCTGTGTTCGGCCGCCCCGAGCGAAGGTCGTCATTGGTGCTCGTTCTTCCTCTTTTAAATTCTGCACACCACCGTGCAACCGTAGGATAAGAAGAAGCGTGAACCCCTAATGTTTCTTGCAAATCTAAATTAACCTGCTCTGTAGTAATTTTTTTCAAGCGCAGACATTTAATTACCGCACGAACTTCTATTTTCTCCATTATTGCCAATTTGTCCCGACAGAACGAATTAAATGTGTTCGATAAAAAAAAAACAAACGATTGCCAAAATATTTTGTTTTAATTTATCATAACAATTAAATGGGCTATGCCTGCCAGTACTTTTTTAGTTCCTTACTAAAGGGTTTATATGTCATCCTCATTACTTATTGAACACCCCTCGTATATCTTGGTTATTTTGATTGCTATTCAAAAAAATATTTTCTCAACTGTTTGTTACATGAATCAGTTTTTATTGAAGCTGTGAAAATAAATCATGAATATTCCCTATTTCTTCCGCAAACCATAAAATAAATAAGTAAATCTTTCTGATTTAATGATAGCACTCAAAGTAACCTAATTCTCATTCAGACAATGTAACATGGAACGAGAATTCTGGCAATCAAACTTCGAACTCGGGTTTGAATCGCCGAGTTACCTCCAACAATGAAATGTTGATTCAATTTCACAAGAAAGAAAGCGTCAGAGAGACGGCGTAATGAGGTTAGGGACGTGGCGACAAGAGGAACAGAGACAAAGACGATGTTTTTAAATACATTTAAGATAGTTCAGTATCCACAGAATGGTAACAGAGGCCCTAGCCAAGACGCTAACTAGCGTTTCTATTCGTTTTGTTTATAAACGCGTCACTGGTAGATTACGTGACTCTTCGTATGAAATAAATTTATCAGTGATGCGATTGCTTTAAAAATGAAACGAATAGAACCGCTAGTTAGCATAATGCATCTTGAATAGGGCCCCAGGACCCTATAATTTAACCTGTCCTGTCTGTTCCCGTCTGTCCGTTTGTATCTTTTGTAACTAATCGTATTTCTGACTGTCACGGAGTTGTAGAAAATGACGCGGTCTTTTAGGTTTTTTTGATAGCAGGTGGTATTACCCCAGCCGAGCTGGTCTATTTGTGTCTATGAGCACTGTGAGATGCCTAAAATTTAAAGCAGCTGACTTGCTTTTCTATCAATACATAGATATTTGCTATTTTACGTATTGAAATTGATTTATTGGCAACTCTTAGTCATCCATCATTATCATCATCATTATATCTGCTGAGTATGAGTATATATCTTCTCCGCAGATTAACTAATTTACCTAATTAACTATTGTTAACGGCACTAAATTGAACTGCAATGTTCTTTTACTGTGGTCAAAAGGATTCATTATCTATTAATGACGGCGCAGATCTCATGACATTATTCATTAATTTATCACGAAGTTATTTCAAATTAAATTACATTAAAGTTGTCATAAATTGAATCGAGAATCTTCAGGGTGTTAACCTTTATTGATAACTTAAAAAATTTACTGAAAATAATTCAAGCATAATCCGCCAAAGGCACATCATTAGTCGGGGTCCCAGCCGCGAGCCCTGAGGCACACCCGACGCCATCCCCTTTTATCACTTTACTTTAGCTTTGTATTATTTTGCTCTCGGCTCTGTGAAAAGGAAAGCGTAATTCGGTTACGTTTTGAGATGTCGACGGTAGTCGGGACAATCTAATTACGCTCGGCGCTGCGCATTACGTCGTCAAAAGCCTTAGCTAGTTCTAAGTCAATTAACGGTTTCGCTGTAATTCTGGTTTATTCGCAAGGACTGTGTGTCAAGTTTTGAATTTGTTTCGTGTTCGTTAACGAAATATGACTAGAGGGTTTTGGGTTGTAACGGGAATTGAATGTAGAATTCTCTTTGCGTTTTAGATTTAATTTGGTTTTCATATTCAGAATTTTATAGGGCATTACGCTAGGAGATTTGTAAGTTTGGTAATTGGGACGAGAATGCTTGAATAATGTTCTGTCATTTACTTTTATCAAAAAAAACAGAATGTTCTGCATAATGTGTGTATCCACAGTTTTATTAATTATGAACCTTTTGACAAGGTCCTCAATCTAAAGTATATTAGTTAGTAAAGCTAGTTTAGTAGTATATTTCTAAATGATGAGTGTTTGGAGATGGTGGACAAGGCGCTTTTCTCTTCCCCATATAGCAGTACTAGCAGGTAAATTAAGTTCGGCAGCTTATGCTGTTAGGAAAATCAGGCAACTTACCAATGTTGAGACAGCTCGCTTAGTTTATTATAGTTATTTTCATAGTGTTATGTCGTACGGTATTCTGGTTTGGGGAAAAGCTGCTGACATACAGACTATATTCGTGTTACAAAAAAGAGCCATTCGTTCCATATATAACCTAAACTCCCGTGATTCCTTAAGATTACTATTTAAAGAAATTAGTATTTTGACAGTAGCGTCACAATTTATTTATGAGAATATTATTTATGTCATTAAAAATCAAGACTCTTTTGTTAAGAATTGTGATATACATAATTTGAATACAAGAAATAAAAATAAAATAGCTATTAAAAAATTTCGTGTCCGTAAGGTATATAAATCATTTGTTGGTCAATGCATTCATTTCTATAATAAATTACCTGACGAAGTTTTAAAGTTATCATTTCCAGCACTTAAAAATTACTTGAAAAAGTCGTTGATGTCGAAAGCTTATTATAGGGTCGAGGACTATCTAACAGATAAAAATGCTTGGCCTAAATTAAACACCTAAATAACTTAGTAATAGCTTAGTCAGGAAAATATCTAAACATTGTAGGTATAATTATTGTCTAGGGGACACGGTTTCTGTAGGAGAATGTATCAAAACTATGTGGTTGTTTTGCACCGTCATGGGTAAGTATATGTATATATATAATTATTATTATTACTATTTAAGAGTTCATCTGAACATACTGAGTTTTGACACATTTTCCTGCTCAACTACGCATGATATATATATTTTAATGTTAAATTCATTGTTTTATATAATGCTAGGTTAAGTTCTATAATTGTATAAGTAATTTTTAAAAAAAACGACTGACTGTTGAGTTTCTTGCGGCGTTTCTTCTCAGCAGTGGTCTCTTGCGAAGCGCTGGTAGATTTTTGACGTGTAAAAGTGCCCGTGCGGCCTACTTACTGAATAAACATCTTTTATCTTTATCTTTTTTTTAAAAAAAAGATGTGTTACGTAATATATGCGAAAAAGAGTAGGAAGCAGAGAATTAAACATTCATTTGTAAAATTAAATGGTAATGGGGCGATTTTGAGTTTTAATCCGCGCCGTACCTTCTTCGTGCGGCTTAAGCCGGGGATTAAAGTACAGTCAGACTCGCCTTTTGTTCTCTCTATATTATACTGTTCAAGTCAAAAGGGACCAAAATTGCTTGCGGTTAAAACAGCTTTTATGATGTTAACATTATAAGAAAGCAGAGATGGAAGAGTAATTTCAGATTATGTTATTGTACAGTACAAGCAAAGATCTGCATAGTGCAAATTTCCAAAAGCTGGTATTATTTGTGATTTAAAAACTATTAAATATTAAAATAGACTAACTGCCAAGTCCTCGGTGTGTCTTCACAGCGAGACACATTTCCCGAAGCGCTGGCAGAAGCAGACATGTAAAAGATTTAATTCATGATATAAATCTTGAATTTAGGGGAGAAAGAGGTAAAGAAGTAAAAGAAGAAGGATATAGTACAAATACTAATGAACTTCAATCATTATCACGTGAGCCAAAAATGTCCACTGCTGGACATACGCCTAACGCCGAAATAAAGGAAGTTTATGTCAGTATTTCAACAAAAACGTGACCGATTATACGCAAATCCGACGTCGCGTACCCTAACACTTAACTGTTTATACCGGAGTTAAGGCTGCAGTAACAGACACTGATTAATGCGAATTTAATCCTTGCACAAACCCTTAAATCCGGCCCTGAATTAATGGCCGCCGTCCCCCAAAAAGTCACATCTCCCCCACCCCGCAATCAAATCCACTAGCAACCCTACCCCGCTGCAATTACGTTCAAAATCCGATGGGACATAAAACACAAACAATTGTACAAAGCCCCATCGAAATTCGAAACTTAAATCCAGATTTCTAACTTTTAAGCGAACAAATAGCGACTTCAAATTGTACCGCTTTAGGGTTGAGTTTGAAACCACTCAAACTTCAATTCTCTTTTTGCAAACCGAACTAAATTGCAACCTTATCTCTAGTGCCTTTAAACCGAAATTCTTTCGCTATGGATTGTAGGAATCAATAACCATTAAGCCGAATCAACTTGACAGAAGTCGTTTAAGAGAGAGACAGGGATTGGGTTTTAGTGCGGGAGCGAGGTGGTCGACACGATTTCAGGGGGTTTCTCTTTGATTAAATGGTTATGGGACATCGCGGGCAGATGAGGCTTGCACCTGATGTATTTGATTTTATTTCGCAATTATGGTATCTTTATTGTTCAGGCAGCCGAGCAATAATACAGAGGGTGAATACAGAGGTATAATGTAGGTATAATAACACAGACAGGTATTTTTTAAACATAATTTATTGTCGGTAAAGTTGATAGCGTCACGTTTTTTTCCAACTGCGCGATGGCATAGATTTTATCTAGAGTTATTTTTACTTTGTTCTTCGTTTGCTACCTATAGCGGGTTGCAGTTGTTTATTGATTTTCCTACATTTAATTACTTATCGTTATAATTACCTTTCTGCTATTATATATTGTCATTGTTTACATGGCGTCGGCTTCCTCATGAATAATTCAGTGAACAAAACATTTAATGCAGGTACCTACCAAGTCGGCTATTACAAGGGGTTCAGTCATTATTTTACGCAGTGCGTTTTAGTAACGAATTATATAGTTTATAGGGATTGGCCGCAGCGGAGAAGATCAATAAGAAGAGGTCTTTACTTCAAAATAATTCGACTACACCCTGTTTCATCTAAAGATGATTCTTGTGACAGCTCACTGTATAAAGACGTATTACACTTTTTTCTTTAACTTTACATAAAAATTTCATTGGTGCATACCTAGCGACGCCGTTCAGGGACTCAAATAATTAATCGCCTATTTTTAAGTACCTTGCATGTGAGTATAGTAAGTGATTGAAATTACGAAATACGGCTGTCACAGGACTCATAATAGATGAAACAGATTATAGGTATAAGTAATGGATAATGGTGCAAAAACGTTACAATTAACTCTTAATTATTAAGTACTTCTAACGATCTGGTGTGTTATTCTCTCAAAAAACGGCGGCCGGTCGAACGGACGAGCGAATAAAAGCGGCGAGTTTAAGTAGTCCCGTCCGACCGAACAAAACACATTTTAGCGCGTGCATTGTCAATTAGGGAGCCTTATACGACCGTGAAGTCATGCTGCCAAATTGAATACACGCGCTAAAATGTGTTTTGTTCACTCTGTCCGGACTACTTAAACTCGCCGCTTGGACCTTCACTCGAGCGAACGATCACCTTTGCTTGTTGAGAGAATCACCACCCTGATTTCGAAGATACGATTGACTTCGAGTCATCGCGAAAGTTTGTTTTTTTTAATTCTACACATTGATTTCGTAATCGATTTCTTGTGGCGGGTTGTTCGATATGGCGAACAAGTTGGTTGTTTTATTTGTTAAACAACGGATAATAAAGACACAGAGAGACGCAACTTTATCGTGAACGTGTCCCAATAAGTTCAGAGAGCTTGCTCTCATTAGTGCACTGGTGTGAATCTCCAGGGGTGTCAACCACGCCTTTACCAATGATTAGACACGGCTTAAACGAGAATTAATAACTGTACCCAGACTCGCGGTTAGTCAGCCCTCATTTAAATACCCCGCAGGCCCTTTGTAGTTCTAAAATCTTTGTAGTGACAAAAATCCCCCTGTATTTAAAGTTTTATGCCATGCAAATAATGTTTAAAATGAATATGATTTGTTTTCGAGTTGCGTCCTTTTGTATTGTTGTGCAATCCGTAATGAGTCGAGTGTGGACGCCTTATTAGATTTAGCTGGAGGGCATTCAGATTGCGGTTTGATTGGTAAGTTTTTAAATTTTCACACGGGTGGAGACATTCTGCCGTGATTAGAGACACCTTGTGGCTTTGATAAAAAAATAGGCTTTTTTCACAATCAAATTGGATTTATTTATCCATTTAGTTTATCTTTATTGCACCAAAACAAGTACAGGTGGGCTAGACTCATGCTATATCAGTCAACCTATTTATTAAGTATCCTATGATAGTAAGTGAGCTCTGAGACCCACATGAAGATTTGCTTATGCTATCCCAAGAATATGTGCATAATGTATAACGCAATTGTGTTGCCAACCATGAGGATTAAAATGGAATGTCTCTACGCTAGTCATTGTTGCCTGATTATCTCAAACTGGAAAAAACCTCTCCCTTCAGGCCAAATTCTTAAACGGACAGTCCAAATACTTTACAAAAAATATATATTACAGGTAATATACTCATAAGGGTTAGAATAGCGCCACTCCATGTCTTCCCGTGGATGCCGTAAGAGGTGACTAACGGAATATAGACTTACGTAGTACTTTTCGGCGATGCGCTTGCAACCTGTCACTAATACGCTGGTAAAATCTTAGCCTATTTGTGCAAAATGTGGTTACAGAATTATCAACAAGTTTTTAAAGTTGTAGGTAATTCTGTAGCTCTGCCTACCCTGTTCTGGGATTACAGGCTTGAAGGTATGTATGTATGTATGTATATATACTCATAAATATATGGGTGATGTTTTGTAGGAGATACCGCTATTTTATAGGTATTTGGCAGCCGCCGCTGCCATTATGGGCTTAATATTTCATTACACTGAGGGACGTTTTAATAAATTTTGGCATTATCTATGTAAAGGGACCTTATGGCGGAAGGCGCTTCCGCCATTATTAAAGATGCTCCGATATAAATACAATGTCGCATGACGCAGTGCAGCGTAAGCGCAATCCGCCATAAGGTCCCTTTACATAGATAACGTCACAATTGATCTTGAATAGACGCACGTCTCAAGTTGCCTCAAAGTACATGTCAAGTCATAAAATACTCGTCTCTGACACGTCTTAAGATGGAGAACTCACTCAAGGCCAGTTTATTAAGGCAATAGAACTAGTGACATGAAAGAAAGAGAAGTGTTGGTAGGTCTCACAATGTACCAATGATCTGATGATAATCGCGGTAAACCGATAGATGCGGGCACAAAATCGACCATCGCGCATCGTGGAGATACGCGGGGAAGGTCTGTGCCCCAGCATAAGACGTATTTTGGCTGGAAGTTCAAAAGAAATGAAATAAAATAATTTAAACAGTAAATTTGCGATATCAGGGGCCTGTTTTATAAAGCTACAAATTAAAATTTACAGGTTACAAGTTTTAATTTGACACAACCTCGACCAATGACGACCAGCCATTTGAGCAGTGTTGCCTGTTTAGACCTGTAATTGTAACTTGTAGCATTATAAAACGTGCCCCAGGGCTCTTTCACACGTCGGTAATATCTAATTCAAATACCAGTGCTTTGGATAAGACCATCATTGCAGGGAAGAAGCGTGCAAGAAGCTACAACTAGGATGTAGATATGAATAATCGATTTTTTATAATCGCATTCGTAGATCAATAATATTGTGTAACGCTAAGGGTATGGAAGCTGGTGTCAACGTCGCATTGTTACTTTATTGTTAACATGCAACAATGCGTTAAGCCTAAGGGCAAAAAGGGTACAATGTCCCTCATAATTATGCAGTTTACCATCCAGTATTCACTGTCAGTCAAATACTTGCAAGTTTGATGCGATTTACAAGTTATCTTAAGGCCGGTCTTGAGTGAAAAGCCTGACTCAAGATACGTCAGAGTCAAACTTAATGACATGTAAGGTGGATATGTATAATGTATCAGTTTAATAAATATGGTTTTTGAGTTATTTTAACCGTTTTGATTTTTTCTTTGCTTTTTATGGTTATGTAATCAATAAGGTACCTTTTCGTTATGTCCGTCTGTCCGTCTGTCCGTGGTGTAACTCAGAGACTCCCGGGACTTTAAAAGATCTCAGACTGGCTGGAAGCGACTTTGTTTTATACTATGTAAAGATGAAATCACATAATAAGGAATTTAAAAGGAAAACTATAATGAGTATAATGACTAAGCAGACTTGATTATTTCCTGAGATACACACTGAAAAAAAAATTGGTCGTTTCTAACAAGATTGTGATTATTGTGCATAAGCGTCTTGATTCCATATGAGCCTAACAAGACGTTTGATACATCAACTAAGATGTTAGTTGAATCACCAAAGAACTTGCTGCTGTTACTATAAGCTTTGGTTGATATAACTAATGTCATAACTATTGTATTCATGTTATGTCAACTAAGAGAAAATCTCTCTTGGTTGGCTCACATATTTTTGAGTGCAGATGAGTAAAGGTTCATACCTACATTCGCCATCAAACTCATACTCATTTATTTATAATATCAAATATAACTAAATATAACTAACTAACTCATCCTCGGGAGAAATGGTTTTCAACCCGAGGGACGTTCGGTTTTCAGATACTTAATACTTACGTGTTTATAAATGATTGCTGTCACAGATTTAATCCAAGATTGAACCCACTAACTATAGGTGGCCAGAAAACATGAGTTCTACAATACTTCGCATATAAAAAAACTCTTCATTTGCAAATAAATAAATATTAGGGGACAATGTACCAATTGACCTAGTCCCAAATTAAGCCCTAGGCTTGTACTGTGGTTACCAGACAATGATATATATACTTATAGAGAGAAATATATACTTAAATACATAGAAAACACCCATGAGTCAGGAAAAAATATTCGCGCTCATCTCACAAATATCTGCCCTTACCGGGATTTGAATCCAGGACCGCTAGCCTCCCAGGCAGGGTGACTACCACCTAGGCCAACGCGTCGTCAATTTACTCTTTTGTTCTTTGTATAATTATTACCAAATGTTGATGTGTATCCTTGAAATTGATCCAGTAGTCATCGATGACTTTAATTCGAGAAGCAATGTAGCCATTAGTTAATCTTGCTTTCGGACACTAATATGTCACTAGGATCATCCAAGATTGAACCAACTATAGTTCCACAAAGAATGGATGACAAACTATCTGTCAAACTGGTCCATATACTTTTGGAATTCGGTAAGAGCAAAAGAACACCAAACGATGTTCACGCCATTTTAAAGGGGTAACTGTTTTTTAAACGCCACGCGTCGCCACGTGTCAGAGACCGCTCCGTATACAAATTATGGCTTACGGGGCTCTAAAAATGTTTTTTTTTATTCAATTTGTTTGAGTTAAGTCGTGCATACGTTTGTTAGTTGTGCGTGCGTGGACGGTTATGGTGTAAGAATTTAAATAATTGGTGAGTTTAGTATGATGTTTTATTCTTTACTAGCTTCTGCCCACGACTTTTTCCGCTAAATTTTTCGGGATGAAAAGTAGCCTAATGCGTTAATCCAGGTTATAAGTTAATTACCTCCATTCTAAATTTCATCTAAATCCGTCCAGCCGTTGCAGCGTCAAGGAGTAACAAACTAACACACACAAACTTTCGCATTTATAATATTACTCTAAGTAGGATCTTTTACAGGTGATTTATTTCTTGTTTATAGCAAATCTTTAATTTCTTGTGATCTATGTGGCTACATAATCTGTGTAAACAGTAAACACATGTGGGATCGAAATAAGTAGAGTCCAGTATAGTGAAACTTCGTTTATTTAGAACTAGCGACCTGCCCTCGCTTATCTGTTTATATGACTTTTCTGTAACACCCGTACATTAACTATAATTTATTATAAATAAAAACCTTCCGTGAAAAAATGCCTAACGCATGGCGAAATCCACATTAAAATCGGTTGCGTAGTTTGAAAGATTAAAGCGTACATACAAAGGGACAGAAGGCGGGAAGCGACTTTATACTATGTAGAGATCTTTTACAGGATGATTTTGTTCTTGTTGTTGAAAATCTTTAAATTCTTACTATCTATTTTGTTACATCCTGTGAGTCCATTATAGTGAAACTTAGTTTATTTAGAACTAGCTGTTGCCCGCGACTTCGTCTGCGCAGAAAAATAAAACATAGCCTATGTTACTCAGGGATAATGTAGCATTCTAATGGTGAAAGAAATTTTGAAATCGGTCCAGTTTTTGAGTTTATTAGTTACAAACATACACACACACACAAATACAAATCTTTCCTCTTTATAATATTATTAGTATACACAGTATAGATAAATGAGTCCCGCGTGGTTGCCGGGTTAGAATAGTGCCACTCCATGTCTTCCCGTGGATGTCGTAAGAGGCGACTAAGGGAATAAAGGCTTGTAGTACTGTTAGGCGATGGGCTTTCGACCTATCACTAATACGCTGGTAAACATGTTAGCCTATTTGTGCAATATGTGGTTACAGAATTATCATCAAGTTTTAAAGTTGTATAGGTAATTCTGTAGCTCTGTCTACCCCACTCTGGTATTATATGCGTGAAGGTATGAATGTAATTAATTGAAAATGAAATCTTGCACGCAAGAACCCATCCGATAAAACTGACTTTCTTAAAAAACTACGTCATCGTTTGGGAGCTATAGGGGCCGATTTTTGACTTTCCAGCGCTCGAAAGTTTCACTCGGAAGGAGCAAAATCTTCGAAACCGTTTTTTGAAACACCATTCGTTTTCAATTCTACCGCTCGTACCTAACGAGCGGTAGAATTGAAAACGAATGGTGTGCACGTCTTTAAATTTTCTATCGCTCATAATTTCAAAAATACGGTTTCACAGATTTGCTTACTTCAGAGTGAAACTTTTGAGCGCTCGAAAGTCAAAAATCGGCCCCATGATCGATGCCTTAGAAAAACACACAGATACACAGATACACACTTAACTGATAACGCCCCTATTTTACGTCGGGGGTTAAAAATAGGTAAATTAATTACGCTATACAATCAACTCTAAGAAGCCTGTCAAAAAAATTTACTTCCGACTAATTGACTCTTATAAACCAACTCAATCGCTCAGTTGAAAAAATAACGCTCCCCTATTTGCACAACGAAATATTGTTATTATCAACCGCAAATTTAAATTGGTAGTGTGTATGTGACTTGGCAGCCATGGTGCAGATTTGTTCTTTGTTGTGTTGTGATGTGTTTTGATATGTTTATCTAAGTAATTGAAGCTTAATGTTTGTTTAACGTGGGAGTCAGGGGTTGACGTGAGAAAATTTATTAATCTGTATACACCGTGCCCGGGACGTACCCGAAGGATTTTAACCATCGATTCTAGACCCTATTTATTGGAGTATATAATGTGGTATAACATGTAGTCCAATAACGCATAATTTCCGAGATTTTTATTATTTAAAAAACAATTCCATAGTTAATTTTATTCGAACTATGTCACCTTAACCTAAAGCATTATTTACTAATGGCCTGTTGTTTGATCGATAGTTAAACTAACTAATGGTCAAAAAACGTTACTAATGGTTAAAATCTCAAGGAAAAGTGTCAAATTTTCGATTTCTTTTTCGAATTTTAACAATTATTTAGTTTAACTACCGATCAAACAACAGGCCATTAGAAAGATTCATGTTGTAAGTAACAATATCATCAACGTACAACATAAATAAATTTAATCAATTTCTTATTAAATAATCCTTAAGTTATCTAAGGTCACAGAGTTCAAATTAAATTAACTATGGAATTGTTTTTTAAATAATAAAAATCTCGGAAATTATGCGATATTGGACTACTTACATGTTATAACACATTATATACTCCAAATAGTGTATAGAATCGATGGTTAAAATCCTTCGGGTACGTCCTGGGCACGGTATATAGGAAGGATTTTATTGTTCAATGGCTGACCTTCGCTTTTGATATAAATAAAAGTATCAGAGGATAATTTTATACTAATTGACCTTATCCCGAACTAAGCTCTAGGCTTGTATTTTATGCACTAGGCAACGAGAATTGTAGTATATATGCTTAATACATAGAAAATAGAAAACATCCTAGACCCAGGGCCGTATTAATAAACTCATCTTGGCTGAGATGCCCGTCACAACATACGTCAAAGTAAACGTCAAGCCATAGAAAACTGTCATTTTTGACGCATCTTGAGACGAGGATTACAGTCGAGATCAGTTTAATAATATGGTCCTCAGGAAAAAATCTCGCTCTTATCTTTATCACAGTAATATTTTTCTAAACCGGGAATCGAACCCGAGACCGCTAGCTTCGTAGGCAGGGTCACTACCAACTAGGCTAACCAGAAACTGGACAAGCCAAAGCGTTTACATTGAGAAAAAAACACCCTCATTTCGCTGTAATGGTTCCTGCGCCTCTATTCTAGGCGGTAAAAACGACATCGTAGTTTGCCTGTTGTGGTATTGTTATGTTATGACGTCAGCCGCCATTACTGTCAAGACAATAAGAGCTATCAAAACGTTGACAATTCGATAACAGATCAAATACGATATTGTTTTTACCGTCTTGAATAGAGCCGCTGGATATTCATTTGGCATCTCTACTAAAATGATGAATGCAAAAGTGTGTTTTTTTATTTTTTTATTCAACGCCTGAAGAGATCGACGAGAAATTTGGTACAAAGACAGTTTATAACCCAGAGTCGGACAAAGGTACTTTTTATCTTTGAACATAACGACGGCAAACGACATCTACACGGACAGAGTCGCGGAGAAAGGCTAGTGTTCTTATAAAAACACGTATTATGAGTGTTTAGATGCCACAACACTTCCTTATACAACTGTTATTATAACACATACTTATTTCTTATGAAACGTTTCAACTCGATTATATTAACGAATTCGCAGATTTAAGATTTCCATTTCAATTAATATTCTCATCAAAAATGAACAAGGAAATAACTTAATAATGGCGCACGCTAGGCATTGCACGCACACGTGGGTATAAAATAAATAAGTTTTGTATCAAAATGTATGTACATACTCATAGAAATAGAAATAGAAATAATTAATTTGCCTAACTGGAATTTTGATATACACAATAATAATCATCACATGTAATTTTTTCCTAAATAATGCCGATTTTTACACTGTGGCATTAGCTATTAAGATTCATCCTTTTCCCTTAGTCTATGGTTCACCATCGGTTTTTTTTAAACTTAGAGGCTATAGCCAAGAATCCAAGATGCATTACGCTAACTAGCGTTTCTATTCGTTTTGTTTTTAAACCAATCGCGTCAGTGGTATCTACCACGTGACTCGTGACTCTTCGTATCACGTTATCTACCAGTGATGCGATTGGTTTACAACGGAAACGAATAGAAACGCTAGTTAGCGTAATGCATCTTGCCCCTGGAAATTTTCAAGCAAGCAGCCGACAGCTAAATGACGTCAGTTACAAACGCCTAGAAGAAATGATCCACTTAGCTTATTACGTGTAGTGTAGCGCATAGGTCCCCAAACTTGTTTATCTTACCGCCCACTTAAAAATACACTCAAAAAAATGAGAGCCAACAAAGAGAGATTTTCACTTAGTTGACGTAACATGAATACAATAGTTAAGATATTAGTTATATAAACCAAAACTGATAGTAACAAACAGCAATTTCTTTAGTGATTCAACTAACATCGTAGTTGATGTATGTAACGTCTTAGTTGGTGTATCTATCGTCTTGTCAGGCTCGTATGGGATCAAGACGCTTATGCACAACAATCACAATCTTGTTACAAGCGACCAATTATTTTTTTCAGTGTAGAAAAAAAAACACTTCCCCCGACATAAAAAACAATTGAAAATGAAAGGTACTTCCCTACCTTTTTTATTAAGAGAAAAATGGTACAAGGAATAACTTTGGGATATCAGATATAATTAGGAGTAGGTATCGGACCATATAGAAAGCAAATCTATCTTCCTATGACGCAAACTTGATTTTACTAGGAGACAATTTATAGCTATTATGGTATTGTTTTTAACTCGGCTGCTATTACTGTCAATCAAATAAGAGCTAGCAAAACGTTGACAATACGATAACAGCAGGCCTTTCGCGTAACTCACTCGCAATAACGATCGGCTTCAAAACAAAACAATATTTCATTTTGTATGCAGACAAGCCTTCGATTTTCAAATTGAAAACGATTGTGATTGCGAGTGTTGTTACGCGAAAGGCCTGCGGGTCAAAAACTATTTGTTTTTTACCGTGTTGAATAGAGGCGCAGAAAACGTTTTGTGAATTCATAGACTGCTGTGAAAGCACTAAAATACATTGTATGCAAAATCAATGGGAATTTCGGTTAAATTTATCACATTTTTGCTGTTTGTACTGTACTTTATTTTATACTTTTATATATTTTATCAATAAGGTCAGCGCCCCCCTATAAAGCTTCAGCGCCCACTTATTTTTTTCTGAAGGCTTTACCGCCCCGGATTCCTTTAGCGCTCACTAGGGGGGCGGTAAGAATCACTTTGGGAACCTTTGCGGTGGAATACCGGCATTAAAAAACTTACCATCTTTGTTCATGCCCATGGTTAAGCATTTTTTCAACCGGCAAGCTTGGCACTGGTTCCTGTGGGCCTTATCCACCACGCACCGCCCCGTGCCCGCCTGGCATCTAGAAAAAAAAACCTATTTAAAAAAAACCCCGAGGTGATAACTACTTTTAGAGCTGTATATCAAAAATAAGCGTTCGGTAAACGCACTATCTTCTCGTCTAAATACCGCAGTGCCTCAAGACAAGAGTCTACGATCAGTGTGTGTTGCCAGTGATGACGTATGGATGTGAGAGATGGTCGCTCACAGTGGGCCTCATAAATAGGCTCAAGGTCACTCAAAGGGCGATGGAAATAGCTATGCTGGGTGTCTCCTTGCGAGATCGAATCAGGAATGAGGAGATCCGCAGGAGAACTAAAGTAATTGATATAGTGGTTCAGCGAATTGCAAACCTTTTTTGAATTGCTCGTAGAACCGATAGCCGTTGGAGCGAGAAGGTTCTAGAGTGGCGACCGCGAACCGGAAGACGAAGTGTCGGCAGGCCTTCCACAAGGTGGACCAACGATCTGATAAAGGTCGTGGGAAACAGCTGGATGGCAGCAGCAGAGGACCGATCGTTGTGGAAAACCTTAGGGAAGGCCTTTGTCCAGCAGTGGACGTCTTGCGGCCGATAATGATGATGATGATGATGATCATAAATAGCTTAATAGACTTTCATCAAATCTAGCTAAGAACCACCCAACCAAACTACATTCATTTTTTTTTAAACGCGTTTCTTTATTTATTTATTTATTTATTTATCGGTCTATCGGTTTGGAAGCTACGATTTCACAGACATACACAGATACACACGTTAAACTTATAGCACTCCCATCCCTCTGATTGCGTCGAGGGTTAAGAAACTCTTTTAAGACTAATTTCCATCTATTTATGCCCACACTATAAAAACCAATAACCAACCCAATTAAATTAGCTTTCTTTATAAAAAACCGCGTCCAAATCGGTTCATCCGTTACAAAGACATACACGTTAAACTTATAACTGCCCCCTCTCTTTTTTTGGGGGTTTAAAAAGCTTGATCACCAATAATTTTGAACATTTTTGACGTGTAATAGTGCTTATTCAATTAACATCTTTAACTTTTTTTATTTGTATTTGTATATAAATATAAATCTTCATGTAAAAACTTCTACGCACAAACTCTACGTTATAATTTTTTGTCATGTCTAAGAACACCATAACAAAATGAAATACAAAAAGAATTACAATTCATGCTGTCCCCCTAAAATGAAATCAAGCTATCAAATCCCACTAATCCCTATCAAAAACTGGCAACACCAGAGAAAGTAAAGAGGTCGCATCTGTAGCGAGTCTATGGCAAAAATTACAATAGAGGGGCTGGCAACACTTGAACCCACTTAATCCGCGTACTGGTAAGCATATTTCTATTCTTACTGCATCTGTGCCCATCTGATAGATTGAGCGGTTATGGTAGAGAAAAGCGCGGGAAACTTTACCTAGTAGTTTTAGATAAAAAACCGCCTATTTATCATCAATTCAGTTCAATTTCAGTTGAAATTCAGCTCAAATCCAATTCAGCGAAGCAAAAACCAAAACTGAACTTAAATTTTTCATCCAACTTTTGGGTTTTGCTATGACCATCAATCGCCTACAATCGACAAAATTAAATAATTACAGATATTTGAAGTTAGGTTTAAAAATTTAGTCATACACCAATTTAGGGTGCGTTTTCATCAAAGCTGTGCAATGATAATGAATGAATGAGCGTTCCAAATCCACGATTTGGATAGGTCCGCTGGCTGTGCCGCTGTGCGCCTATGCGTTGTTATGAAAATGTGGTTATCCTATCGGTGGATTATTCCGCACAGCTCTAGCGGAAACGCATCGTTGGGTACACTACGTAATTCCGGTGAGTTATAATTCCAAACTGATCAAAATCCTGAATTTAAATAATTCCAAATGCAATGTTTTGATTGAAAACTTATTTTTTTGATATCGCTTATAAAATCAAACCTAACCTAATCTACGTATACCTAGCAATTAAATTATGCATTTAATTGTAAATAGCTCCAGCATAACATGCTTTCGGAGAAATGAATATTAGGACAAAAGTAATTTGGAAAGAACAATGCCATCTTGGCTTAAAACACTTTTAAAAAAGCCCGCGGATACGAAGGATATGTCCTGTTTTGTATTAGATTTAAATTCAGTACTTTATTACTTACACATTTAGGGAACTTATATGAAAAATAGAGCCATCTATTGAGATATCTGTTGTTACGATTATTTCTAAATATTATTTTTTAGACAACTTCTTCAGAAAAACTAACACCACAGCATTGTTTTAAATATTTTTCTACAACAAATAAACCCAATTCTATAATTATCCGTCGCAATTTTTTCTTAGGCCAAAGCTTCTATGGAGACCTGGCATTGTTCTTTAAGGTGTTCCCGCATCGTTTAACCCGCTGCCGCTCTTCCTATGCTACTCTATCCTGGCCGAATCTCCCCCGATTTCGGAATATTTAAATGTGATGCGAATTTAATTTTCGTTTTTTTCGGCAAGTGCATTTTGCCGCTTGCTGTTCACTGTTTACTGGCCGACGGCAATTGTTTTATTTTTTATGAAATATCTTTTGAAAATTCATTGCATTGTATGAAGACTAGGTAAGTACTAATTTTGTTTCGCGACTTCTTCCATGAGGAACGCTTATCACAGTCTTTATTTTAGATCTCTAGCTGGAGAACGAACATTTCAATTATATTAAGGTGGCGACTGACTTGTAACATTTCTGTGTAATGTATCACCTGCGGTCTTTATCTTATCGCACGCATTAGATAAAGGCCGCGAGTGATACATTTCACAGAAACGTTACAAGTTTCCACCTTAATGTTACGTTTTCGAACCAACTGTAGGTACTATTCGAAAACGTGTTCTGACCCTATCCGTAGCACGATCCCTAAAACAGACTACACGAAAGTCAACATCAATATCAACTTAAATAAAACGATAAAGAATATTACAGTCAAGAAGTGGTAAACATCGGGGTTTTATCTGATTCTGTGTGCCCAGGAACTACATGACCTCATCCCACCCTCCACTTTCTCCCATCGGTCGTCCAGACCGGACAGGTGCCAAGGAGTGGAATGCTCTCCCTGCGTCTGTATTCCCGGAATCGTATAACCTTAAGTCTTTTCAAAGCAAGAGTGAATAGGCTTCTTCTGGCAAAGCGTGTACCACCCTCGACCTCGTCGTAACTTAACAACAGGAGGGACTGGGATCAAACGCAAACCCATCTATAATTTAAAAAAAAACAGGCAAGAGCATCTCTGACCATGCTCAGTGTAGGGTTCCGAAGCCGTTACTATACAAAAACTATCTCAAAAAACAAGAAGTATGGACTAATTCTCTATTTAAGGTTATTTGGTGCTGTCTTACATGATTTTAGTAGGTATAAACACTTTAGTCACCTGTATCTCAGGAACCAATCAAGTCTACTTAGTCGTGATAGTTTTCCTTTAAAATTCGTTATAATTATGTGCTTTCATTTAAGATATTTTAAGGATTTTTAGTATTTTTAGTTTTGGCTGTAGGGGGGCGACAATTTACTCTAACAAAAATTAGCGCTTTAAAGGTTAATATTTCATAAACAGATCCCTTAATCGAAAAATTGTTTCCGCAAACCCGCAGTGTGTCGTTGGATAGGTCTTTTAAAAGACCTAACCAACGACACCCAACACTATGGGGCAGACGAGAAAAGAAAAATACATCCCCACGTTACGTGTAGGGGAGGTACTACTACTATATTAAACATTATTTTTTTTAGATTTTATTTCACTTTGTTGGCGTGACTAATATGTATATTCATGCCAAATTACAGCTTTCTAGTACTAATTTTCTTCACCCCAGAGTCTAGATTTTTAACCGCATCATGTCGTTTTCTAGAGGCAAGAGTAACTCCGAGCTCTATCTAGGTAGTCAGCATAGCATAGTATTTAAGTACCTAGTTGTTTTTGTTTGTAGTATAGTATTGTATAGCTTAAGCGGACATGTTCTTAATTATAGTATATTTTCTTGTTTATTTTGCTATCGGGGCATGTTAAATTGAATGATAATATGTAAGTTGACGTAAATAATATTGTATTCATAATTAGTCTCATACCTTATTAAATGTGTAACGATTAGCACGTAAGGTTTAACTGTTAGTGCTAATTGGTAATAAATAAATAAATAAATAAATAAATGGCCGTATTAATAAACTCGTCTTGACTGAGATGCCCATCTCGAGAGACGTCAAAGTAAACGTCAACCCATAGAAAGCTGTCATTTTTGACGTGTCTTGTGATTGACAACCCAACCAAGATGAGTTTATTAATACGGCCCTAAGAGTCTCTTAGCTAGGCTGCGGACGGACATGGCGAAACTATAAAGGTTCCTAGTTTGACTACGGAACCCTAAAAAATACTTAATCCAAAACAGGTTCGGGACAACATTAAAGAAGCCCCACTTGCCTATACCATATAAAAAAACAATCATATTTAATAGAAAGATGGGACAGATAATATTAAAAACAGTTTAACATTTGGCTCCCTATTCGATTAATTCAGTCGAGTAATGTTATTATGAACGCGCCCTTATATGGTCAAGTGTGACATGTGTACCGGCTTTATGGCAGATTGAACGCCCTAGTCCCGTTACCTTTTTAATTGAGAATGGTGTGGTGCTGCCAGATTAATGGAACAATTTGAATTTGAATCTATGATCTCATCAAATACACCTTTTTTTTTAGGTAGATCATCCAAATACATACCAAGATTGCTGATGCGTTACCAATTCCTTAGACTAAATTCAAATACCTCTATGCTAGTCATATTACGGGCTGTTTTAGCTCCACACTGGAACACAACAATGCGAACACTGTTGCTTGGCAGCACCCAAGTAAATAGTTTAAGATAAATATGGGTATTTATAAGAGGCTTTAATGATTTATAGTTAATAACATAAACATTCGATGAACGGTGTTGTCAAAAGATGCATAAAGAAAAAAAAAAACTATCTAAATATACTTTAATCTTTATAAGGTGGTCTAACTTGCTATACCTAATCGTAATGGCAACATGTTCTCATTATGTCTAAATCATCGAAAACATGCCAAGCTAAAAATCATAGCGTGCCCATACAGAACTCAAGTACCGAGAAACCGACAGCCCTAAACATTTACAAACTTACTCTTCCAACCAGAAAAACATGGTAATATGCTTCTCCCATACTATTTCACTGATTAAAATGACAACAGCTACTCTGCTAACAGCAAAAATAAGTTGGCACAACTGCGGTCCCTTTTGCGACAAATGTCAACTTGCTCGTAAGCCTATTACTAAGGATTATCGGTAATGAAAATATATTTAATCTGTATTAGTCCTCTGTGTTGGCAGAACTGCTTTCATTCGGGCACTAGCTTTGATTGAGATTTTCCTCAGTGATGTGATTGCTTTCTTGTACGTTTCTTTTGCGTTGATCTGTCTGTCATAAGCTGATGATGTTTCTGTTTATGTCGTTTTTCTGATATTTTCTTCGTTTAAGCAATACATTATCATGCCTTATGTAAGTCATGGCATTGGTGTACCCCAAGGCAATATGTTAGGGCTTCGCTTCTTTCTTATGTGGTTATCCTTTTTTACTCTCGTGGTAAAATTGCGTTGACATAAAAGTTCTATGATAGACGACTGACTGACTGACAGATGACGCAGAGCCAAAACTCGGTTTGAACCCCAGTGACTTGAAATTCGGAGGGAATATTCCTTTGGTGAAATAAAAGAGATTTTATTGAAAAACTCTCTCATTCGGGAAGAAATAGAGGAAGTAGCAGGATAGTAATTCTAAGTGTATGATGATAAAGTCATGGGCGTCTCGTCTAGACATTATGATCATGAACATCGTCCATGTATGTACTTATGTTCAATGTCCAAGATATTATTACTATAATATATCCGTAGCTATTTCCGTTCATAGTCAGTTAACAAATGACTCAGTGACCCCATTACAGGAAACATTACGAATTTCGCCAAACATTACAATTTGGGTTTGTTTAGGTGTTCATATGTTTGCTCCATTAGACAAGCCGAACTGTGTCGCACCTGTGACCCGCTTGACGTTTTATTCCTCATTAAATATGACTTTCTCTTCTGTAATCTGTATAAGAATTTCACTTTTCTCAATAAATATCATTTTGTTCCTCTGTTAGGCTGAAGAGTCAAAATTGTCAATTTTCTTGAGACTTGTTGAATATTTTCTACAGCTTGATCATTGTCTTTTTTAATCGAACAAACTGTGTTTAACGTCGCGTTTAATATTAAGGTGTTCTGGTAGAGGTCGCTATGCAGCAATAAAATGGCCTATTGTTTACTAAAAAAATAGATTGCATTATATTAATGAAGGCATCGAATTTTACTATTCGAAAATAGATTTTGGGAAAAGATCTCCGGAGACCTTTTTATGCTTGATCTTTTTTTTTTGTACAAGTACATCTTAATCATTAAGTTCTTAGTGAGTAAAAAAATAAAAGGATGAAATATTGTAACAATTACTATCCTTTATTATACACAAGAAAATGTTTGTTTGTCCAGCCTTCGTAGTTCAACGCCTAAACCAATCGACGCGTAATTTTGTACGGAGTTTGTTGTTGTTGAGCCCGGAGAAAGGCTTTTAAGGCGTTGAGCTTTAACAGTACTTGAAGAAGAAGTGGTTCACGACTTCTTAGCAGACGAAGTCGTGGGTATAAGTTAGTAAGTAATCTATTTTCCCTCAATTTGTCTCCTTGGCGTTGAAATATCTATCTACGTTTACTTTGATTGGTACTTTAATAATCTGTTTATTGTTCCATAAATATATAAAACTTACAGCTTTACTGAGTTTTACATTTGGGCTCAATAACCTGAAGTAAAATCAATGAATCATTGTTCCAAAAAACTTAAATTACATTCGACAATTACTCAGAAAACAGTGTTGAAATTTTTAACAGAAAATGTATCACCTTATTTTACCATCCAAAGCAAAAAGGCACAACTACTATTAGAACTATCTCTATGCAATCTTGTTACTAACAAAAGTGAGTTAAATCTGCCTAAACTATTGAATTGGAGTTATGACCTTTTGGTTTAGCATAAAAGGATACTGACTTTACGGACCTCGATACTTATTGTACACTGCCAGCAGCACTAAAAAGTATGTCACACCGCGAACTGCAACTGCTGGCCAATATTTTTTCCACCAATTGTACAAACAAGCTGAATTTGGGCAATCCAATTTCCAACCAACTTTATTTTGCCGTTTACAAAACGATTTCATTAAGACGAACTAGATGTTTCATTAAAATTTTACCGCATTTCATTTTGTATTTTTTTAGGTTGATCGTATGAATGGTTACGCCAATTTTCAATAGTCAATGTTGATTCAATATCAATACGGACAACTGGTTTCGATATTAATGTAAGTTTTCGAGATGCTTCTACGTCACAAAGCAGTTTTGTGATAATTTCTGACTTGAGTTTTGGAGGGAAATTGATTCTAAATCAGGAATTTAAAACCTCTTCAACTTAGCACGAAATGGGCCATATTCATCTTTGTTGGTAAATAATAAAATTGTCCGGAGAAATGATAGTTCGATAGTTCGAGTTTTACTCGAACAAAGTCGTAGGTAAAAACTAGTTTATTTATATTTAAAATTGTTAAACTTGTTAAAAATATGTATGTTATAATGTTTTATAGCGTGAATCTATTATGCCCCACGTAAGTAATTCATCTATTTAATGCATGCGATTGAAGGTTCAAATGGCAACACTGCGAAAAGATTATGTTCGGTTGTAAATTTTCAATTATTCTTGGATTGGGCTAAGGAGAATATATATTTTCTGATTAATAAAAGGAATAAAGACGGCACTGACCTGTAGATGAGTTTTCTCCTGACGGATCGTTTGAAGAAGCCACTGCAGCCGTTGCAAGCTAAGATGCCGTAGTGTTTTCCGGAGCTGGTGTCTCCACACACCACACACACTAACCCTGAGGAACAATCACTAATCAGCGGATCTACTATAGTAAAAAGAAGGTAAGCTATTCTTGAGTTTGACGTTATAATTTTTACAAGTAACAATTTTACAGGTCTACGGCAACACTGCTCAAATGGCTGGTCGTCATTGATCGAGGTTGTGTCAAATGGAAACTTGTAACCTCTAAATTGTAATTTGTAGCTGTATATATAAAACATGCCCCAGGTGTCAGGATTGACTTCTTATGTTCCTTTAACAGGTAGTGGAGAATAGATTCGGTGTGGTAAGACCATTAGGCTTGACACTGCTTTAAAAATGTTTCGATGGTTTTCTATATGCTCTCTCTTACTCTTGCTTTGTTGAGAAAGTAAAAGTATGAAGGAAAAAAAAACAAAGCAATACAGAAAATGATCGAGAGAAAATCTTAAGGCAATGTTTTGGTACGATTAGAAGAGATCGGTTCACATTGTTTCGCTAATTCTTCTCCGGCGTGTTCTTTATTTTTACCAGCTACTAACATATCAACAAGCGCATTTAAATTAAGTAAACAATCAGTGCCTATATTCTAAAGGATAAAACGATATTGCCTTTGGAGTGTTTTGGTATTGTTTTAACTCGGCCGCCTTATTATCAAGTAAATAAGAGCTATCGTAACGTTGACAATACGAAAACAAGTCAAAAGCAGGCCCTGATGTATACTGACTAAAATGCCTCTATTACTTATTTTTTCAAAAATCAAATCTAGTGCGACGCCTCTTCCAAAGGATTGGGTGTACGATTTACGCAAACTGTCTTACCCAGGTGATTGGTTTTCTTGTTCGGCTGGTCGGGCAGCCAGGGTCTGAGCGCTGGTGGGGCCAGAGCAGCTGCCACCAGCGCCGCTGACGATGGAGGTGACCACCGCAGCGGGGACCGGTTATCGTCTCCTGAAAACATGAAACATATTGTATATGTGTGATGACGGCAAAAGCGTTTTGGCTTTATATTTACAAGCCGGGGTATTGCACCTAACCTAACATTTATTTGTTATTCTTTGTGCATGTCACCTCAGATCGTGTCCAGAAGGCGTCGGACTCTTCAAGTTTACTAAGCTTCCTGTTAAACTTAGTAGACTTGACTCCTGTCGATCGATCGAAAGTATAACGCTGCCTAATTGAGAATGCACGCGCTAAAATGTGTTTTGTTCGCTCTGACGGGACTACTTAAACCCGCCGCTGCGACATTCACTCGTTCGTTCGTCCGACCGCGTTTTTGAGAGAATCACACCCAAGCAGTTTTTAAAAAAAAAATCGATCAAAGGTTTTTCATAAGTTCAAACCATTGTATCACAAATTTAGAAAGTGAAGCTTATAAGATTATGGGTTTGAGCTAACATTGTTGGAAATAAAACAATTAGGCGGTGGTATCCGGGGATCCCGTCGGTCCGCGGGGAGCTATTCGTATCGATTTTGCGCACATATGCTGGGTGATTTGGGGTGGACGCGGTAGATGTGTTTACAAAACCCTGTTAAAAAATACTTTGTGTAAAATGTTGTCTTGAGTTGGGCTGGAACGAAGCTCTAGCATGAATATTTCAACGTGGACTTTACTTTTACGAATTTTTTACCATACATTATCTTTACATAGTATAAAACAAAGTCGTTTGCCTCTGTATGTACTATCGCGATCGTTAATTTGTGACCCATTTCAAGAAAAATAGGCTTGAAGTCGTCAATGTCATTAGAGATGCCAAATCATTTGTAACTTATAGGAGACTCAACCTTATTGTTGTAGAATGTCAGAATGACTTTGGACCTAAGGTGGGTCCCAAATTTAAGTTCGTGACTGTACGCTTAGATCTTTGTAACTGCGCAACGAATTCTAATGCGGTTTTCAGCAAGAAATAGAATGATTCAAGAGGAAGATTTTGATGTATGAAAAATGGTACAGGTGATACAGAAAACTCACATAAACCGAAGCGAAGCGAGGGCGGCTCGCTAGTTTTACATAAATTTTACTTTTACTACTCGGTTCGTTACAAATCGAAAATGTCAAGGGTATTTTACTAAACTCAGATATTTTATTAGGTAAAGTTAACTGAGTGTTCTTGTATGGTTTATTTTAATAACAGCCGTTTTAATTGTAAAAAAACACATGTTAATAATGATAAGAATGAAACAACAAATATCCAGAGGATAATAATCTCTAACTTAACCGTGAATCATTCAGAACTGACGTGTTAGTAAACCTGTAATTTTTAATGGTATTATATTTTTCCCAATATTGGGCCTTATACCAGAAATTAATTAAAGTTAATTGGTTAATTCACTACCGCACAGGCTCAATTCTAAATATTTGGTAAAGCAGTATGCCTTTGATAAGTCATTGGCGTCATTGCCCTGTTTTTAACTCGGCCGTCATTACTGTCAAGTAAACGGCCTCTATTCAACACAGTAAAAATCAAATCGTTGTTATCGTATATTGTCAACGTTTTGATAGCTCTTATTTACTTGACAGCACGGAATAGAAAAAACAGTGGAAGTGGCATGAGCTTCGCATAGTATCAGACCTGTTGTCGCCAAAACTCAAACTATCACAAAAACAACACGCCACCATGGAAAATGTTTTTGTGCGGCTATCGTTTTTACATTCCAAAATAGCACAATAAGGCATACTTCTGGATTTATTTCCTTTTTTAGAAATATCGAAATATCGAAATAAGGGATCGCGGCAAAAGTATAGTAGGTTGCGCGGAACTTCGCATAACCATGCCACACGTTACACGCCTACTTGACACTTCTACTGTTTTTTCTGTTCTTTGCTTGACAGTAATGGCCGCCGAGTTAAAAACAATACCATAAGGGCCATAAGGGCCCTAATATGGCTGCGTTTATCGCATGATAAAGTGTGGATAAGGCATCCGTCACCTTCTGACACGTAAATAAGTACGAGAGTGACGGATGCTTTATCCACATTTGAGACGCGATATAGACCACAGAATAAAGACTAAAGGCATAGAATCCGTACTAAATAAGCAGAAAATACATTATGGTTCTCTTCTTTTTATTGTTTTTGTTTTCATAGTGAGTTGGAAAGCGATGAATCTATAGCTGTTCTTTCGTTATTTGGTACATCGTCACAAGTACGGCGTGATTTGGACCTATAAGCACCTATAGTATTTGGACCTATAGACAAGGAAAGACAAATCCTTCCTATAGGAAGGACAAAGAAGTCCCTTTGTAAAACCTTGTGATAATGACAGTTAAAGAAGAAAAAACAGCTTACTTTTTGTTCAATTTGTTCTCACGTAATACGTAATCTAAAAAGTAGAGAATGATAGCTGACGCAAAGAACGTCTTATAGCCCGGTTTCTATGCTATATATTCTTATTCTGTGATATAGTCGCAGCCATACTAGGCCCAAGGTCAAATACGATTTGGATTTTACCGCCTAGGATAGAGGAGCAGCTATCGTAATATTGGCAATACGATAACATGTCAAAAACAATATGACTCTACCTAGTAGAGTAGAAAAAAGCACGCGCAAAATTTCAAGCCACCCTCTGAAACAGACAGCCATCTCTTTTTATTGCCACAACACAGATAAATTAAGACAAAATGTAAAGGCATCAACACAAATGTGACGTGACGTCTCCTGTCTCCACTCAGCGCCCCGCCGCGCTTGTAATTGGTAGACCGGCGTGCATTGTGTACTACCTTTACGAGCTGCCAAGTGCAGTGGCAACACGTGATTGTGCGCGGGGGCATTGTTGGGGGATTTATAAATTAGCACACAATAGTTGCAGATTTGATTAGTTCTCCAATTTTGCTTATGGCGTTGAGAGGTTTTTAGTTTTGGTGTGCTCAACTATGCTCCGCTATTTGGCCTATAAGAAGATAATGAAGCTGATAATTTCAATTCAAAATGCGATTATGAAATTAGGTCTGTACAAAATTTTCCTTTCCGAGAAAATATTTCTTGGAACAAACAAATTTGGAAAAAAAAACAGAGCTCAATTAGCATGGAGATTTTTTCTTACGAAAGTTTAACCCCTTAATCCTATTTTAGTTAAATAATAGGGTATATATTAAGTACAGTAGCGGCATCGAGTGATGGCACTTTTGAAGTTTACTCGCTCATGAAGTTCCCTAAATATTGACAGCAAGTATAAAGGAACAGATGTCAAACTTCACTGTTGCAGGTACCGGAATAGTGATGTACTGCTGGCGCTGTAATTTACCGAAACGCATTTCGTAACTAGCTTCATCTTGAGGTTGTTTTTATTTGCTCGCACTCTAGCGTTCATCGTTTTAATCATAACTAACAAAAAACATCTCAAAAAAACAATGCGCGTGATGATAATAAAGGACCGCTGACTGGTACAACAACGTATGACAATGAAGTCACTGCACTTTCACGTCACCGCCGCTGGGAAACTCGATTCCTAGCTCTGAGTTAACGTGGTTTAATGATTATTTATTCACTCATTTATCAATAATTTCACATTTTCTATATTTTTACACAATATTGAGATTCTTTCAAATTTCTGACAATGTCGTCTTCTTCTAGCCACACAGTTTATTTCGAGAGTTTGATCTACAATTTATGGCCTTTTATTTTTATGCGTTATTTCTTTAATAAACTTTTTAAAAATATACTTCTCGCACTTGACTGAATTTTTTACGATACTATAATGGAGTGTTTTACAACACTATTTGTCAGCTATCAAAAGTGCCATCACTCGATGCCGCTACTGTAGGTACTTTCTCATTAATAAAGTCAACCAGTTTGATAAATTCCCAGGCCACTATGGTCTTCGTAAACCTGACGTTGTAAACCAAATCATAAGAAGTCTCTTACCATTTGGTTGACAACGTCACTTTATAATATTCCATAGTGGCCTAGGTATTTAATTGTTGACTCTACAATCCTTGTGGAACAAATCAAATCTTGCCTCGGAAATTTTAGTCGATATTCATGTCATAAATTCTATCTCATCGTGTTCCGTTTGAGAAATGTTTTGATTGAGTCCTGATTTGACCAGAACCATATCAAATTAATTCAGCCCCACATTAGATGAACCCTCAATCACTTAATTGATTTGCCACATTAGTACTACCCTTCCACCATTTAACGTTGACCCTTCGCGCAGCACTTAAATCACTTAATACAAGGAACTTAGATTCAAAATTGTTAGCAACAAGGGTCATTTAATTTTGGGTGGTTTGGTTCCGAGGGTTCCGCTTATCGTATGAGGTAGAAATGCTATTAAATGAAGGGGTGCAATTTGCAATTGTTATTTTATTAGCCATATCAAGATTAAATGTTTATTGCTTGATTTTATTCGGTTTTAAAATTCAATTGGCAAGTGAGATGAATTTCGAATGCTCTTTGGCAATTGGGATAAAGTATAGACCAAAATAAATACCAGGTTCTAGATAGGAACGGATTTTTATAATTTTGCTTAAGGTCCATTTTTTAAATAATAATACGAGCTTCAGAAGTAGCAATGTTCACATTGTTGTATTCCGATATGGAAATAGGAAAACCGGTGAAATAACTAGCAATGAGGCACTCGCAAAGCATTTGCGGTCTAAGGAATGCTGTCTTAGGATTGCAGTCTAAAGACTGCAATCCCACTTACTATCAGGTGGCCTGTGTGCTCTTTTGCCTTCTCCATACCATAAAATGTCTGTGTCCAAGCTATATAAACTTTTCATTTACAAAATAAAGTCGTCGTGAAATATCCTTTCACATCGTATTTTCTCGGAACTGTTCGTATTTGTCAAGCTACTTCAGTCTGACTCCACTCTGACTCAGTACCCATCAAGACAACGTGGGGGAACGTCGCATCGCGAGAGTGATAATCGATATAGAGTGGTTAATACCAGAGTATTTTTTTGTTAGTTAAGATTAAGTTTGTTTTTAGTTCTTTTTAATAGTCATGCCGAAAGCATTAAGACCTGGATAACGTTTAGATCGACAAGCCATTGTAATTATTTTCAACATTTATTTATATTTCTTCTTCTCTATATTTGATCGTGGTGGTTTTAACACCTCGGTGTGATATACTTCAAAATCGTGGTTTGACATTTGACACTGATAACTAAATTACTCCATTTATTTAATACAAACATGTCACTTAATAATTCAATAATTCATAGACACGTCGGCATCATTCGGAAGTAGACGTGAGTTCCGAGTTTTCACGATGTGAAAGGATTATTCACTAGATGTACGGTCACGAGCGTTTATTTGGGACCCATTTCAAGAAAAATATGCTTGAAGTCGTCAATGTCATTAGAGATGTCAAGTCACTTGTAACTTTTAGGAAACTCAACCTTATTGTTGTAGAATGTCAGATTGACTTTGGACCTAAGGTACCAAATTAAATCTCGTGACTGTACCTACGCTTAGATCTTTCAACTACGCAACGGATTTTAACAATAGATAGTGATTCAAGAGGAAGATTTTTTATATTCATATAATAAATTCAGGATTATATACCGGCGTTACAGAAAACTCACATAAAGCGAAGCAAAGCGAGGGCGGTTCGGTAGTCGATTATTAAAGGAGCTAAACCATGAAGACGGAACAAGAAATAGTAGATTGTACAACAAGAGCATAAAACGAGCCATTTTAATAATGGGTTTTATGCTCGAGTTTTACACTTTGCTTTTCACTTTAATTACGAGGAAATAAAACAATGATAATGTAAAACCCGTAACAACAAGTTTTGCAAAGACACAACTAATGAATAGTTCAAAACGAAATAAAAACCTTAACCTGTTTCCCACTGTTATTCTTTTAATTATTTTTTTTAATTTTCTGCATGTGATTTTTGACTTAGGTCGAACGCAATACTACCAAGTCATACGTTGATTTTGTAATGTTTTTGTTAATAATGCTTGTTTTTAATAGTTTTAGATTTGTTAGATGCAACATAGAATACAAATAAATTAAAGTAAATGTATTCAAATAACAAGTTTATTTAATGCAGTCACCGCGTCTGTCTGGCTGTAGGGCTTAATTGTCTTAGTCTAGATGACGACAACACTTTATGCACTAGTGCATAAAATGCGATTTTATGCTGCCCATACCCAGCATAAAGAAGGATTTTACGAGCGTGAGAAGTGAAAACATACTTTCACATCTAGTTATATCATTCCACCACCGCCACCAGCTGTTCGCGGCTCTCGAAAGAGTCAGGACTCGTAGAGCTAGTAACTCTCCCACGGCTAGGGCGCTAGCGTTGTTAAACACTCTCGTGTCCGAGGTCCAGGATGCCGACGTATTCGCTGATCCCTGGCTAAAATTGTTGAAAAATATACGCCATTGCCTAAATGCAATATATTTTTCGACACATTTTTAATTTAGTTTGTAATGTGTACCTTATCTGTTTTCTTTTATTTTTGTACACTCACTTTTTTGTGCTAACAATGTAGGTGTTTTGGTATTTACTATTGTTAACCTATGATTGTAATTGTTAAATAAATAAATAAATAAATTACTAGCCCGTGAGTCCGTCCGCGTAGAAGTCGTTTATCTTTATTCCACCGGGAACTATCAAATAATTCGAAAAAAAAGTACTCCATGTCGTTTCACGGGGTTTTAGCTATCTCTATACCCAATTTTATCAAAATCGGTCCGGCGGTTTGTCCCTGAAAGGGTAACAAACAGACAAACAAGTTACACATTTACAATATTAGTATGGATTAGGGATTATTACTTGGCCATCCAATTGCGGGATAGGTTTGTATGCAATACCGGAATTGGTTCCGGTTTTACCTACGAACTAATCCCAAGGGATTAAATGCCGTAATTATAACTCCCTCCTATTATTATGTTATGCGTAGTGTACCTATATCATCTACCTCACATATCCAAGCCTCACTTACTTTCCGCGCCTATACAACAACGTACAGCTCCAGAATCATAAAATTGGCTATATACGATCCAGCCTCAAAGTGGAAATGGGGGAAAAGGGAATGTCCTTAGACATAAAAACGCCGTTGGAGAAAATTGGAAGTCAGACTCGAGAGCGGTATCAAGATAAATCAATGTTACAGTAGCACGGCACTTACCGCACATGGGAGGTGTGGAGTCGACTTGAGTGAATATTTATTTGAGAGACAGTCAAATTACCAAAATATTTCATAGAATGTTAAAAATCTCCGAAAGCTTTTTGCTGAAGTCTATTGATTTTAGGAAAACCTGAATACCACACAATTTATAAACTAGGAAGGCCTGGACGAAGCATAAACTTTAGGAATTTGACATTTAGATACTTTCTGTGGACACGAGTGTCATTGTGACACGGGTAACTTTTTTTTTTAATTCGCAATTATCCTTGTTGTTCGTCGTATCCAAAGGGCAAAACGGAGCCTTATTTGCTGACACTCTGCTGGCCGTCGGTCCGTTCGTATAAACTGAATAAAACACGGACGAGTATCATCGATTTTCTAGAACTGACAAAGTGCAATTGGCATGAGAAGCGGCGGTAGCGAAATATCATCAGCTTACGTTAATTCTATATATTATACAACTTGTCTAGCTCCGTTTGGATTTTGTATTTTTTATGTAATCCGTGGCCGAAACAAAATATTAAATTAAAGGAAAAAACTCTTTGTGTGTTTCAATTTCACTCCATACACCGCATATTTTCCAAACGCTTTCGCCAAACTACACCTAAGGCTTCAGCATATCCGAATAAAATTCTATCTTCTCTCCACCCCACCCCTGTGCCAGCGTCGCCCGTACAAACTTTGTCGCTTGCCGTTTTATTCTCCTTTCTTTTGACGCGGCAAGCCCTTGAGCCTCTCTGATTAATTTCCACCCCCTTGCCCTCCGAAGCCGGGTTTAAACGCTTCCTACGGCTGTTTGTGTCTGCGACTTTCGGAGGACGTAACTTTTTTTTATGCTGTCAAGGGAGGGGATTCTTGTTTCCTTCAGTTGATGTTTAGATGTATAAAGATATTTGTATAGTACAATCACAGTATAAACAGTAGTTCGTCTTCAAACAAGGGTATATCGTATGGTTTGCATGTGTGCGTGCCTCGACTTTACGCGCCGCTAGCCACCACAAGCAAACTCAATAGGACGGATCGAGCCGGTTTGTCAGGACCGCGCCTTTTCGCCGCTATTGGTGGCGTGTGTATTAAGTATCGAGCGCTAGCGCCCGAGCAGCAATAGGTAACATAAACTACTAAAGGGCCGGAGATAAACTACTTTTATATCTACACTGGATACTATGCCACAAGTTACAATTAGGATTTCTTAGATAGTTGGGCGAACATTTTCGGGCATGTCTCAAATCAAAATCTACAACGTATAGGTACGTGAATGTTTTTTTAGATACGAATGTAGTTTTGTTTCTTTTTGTTAAACTTTTTTTCACTGAAGATAAGTGCAAGCGATCGAGTCCGGGTAAAGTCACTTAGCCCCTAGAATAAGTGTATGAGAGCAAAAAGGAGTACACATCCAAAGGTTGTTTCTCCTTTGCTTGCTCTCATACACTTACATCGCTTTCATACGCTGTTATTACGAGCGAGTGAGATAGAAGTACAAACCCGAAGCACCTTCTAAATGCTCACAGACTGTAGTCGTATTGCATTGTACTTAACTAGCCACATTATCAATCACATCATCATCATCATCATCATCAGCATCATCATCATCATCATCAGCCCACATCAGTCCACTGCTGGATATAGGTCTCTTCCACAGCACGCCACTGAGCTCGGTCTTCAGCTCTTCTTCTCCAGTTACCACCAGCTACCTTGCAAATATCATCGCTCCACCTCTACGAGTAGTCTGAGGGCGCCCTATTCCACGTTTGCCAATTCGTAGTCTCCATCATAACATCATATTAGCTGAAAGACTTCCACTGCTGGGATATAGGCCCTTACCTAAGGATCGCAATCATCATCGGTACCGTGCTGCCTCCATCAAGCAAATAATCAGGTAGGTACCTGTTTTGCATGTGGTCAAACAAACAGAGGGCCCTGCCAAGATGCATGCTAACTAACGTTTCTATTCGTTTCGTTGTTAAACCAATCGCGGCACTGGTAGATCACGTGACTTTTCGTATCACGTCATCTACCAGTGACGCGATCGGTTTAAAAACGAATCGAATAGAAACGCTAGTTAGCGTAATGCATTTTGGCAGGGCCCTCAGGTGAACAGTCGAGTTCATAAATATTTGTACACTTTTGGTACCTTGTCACTTTAACCACAGTGAAAATACATATATGGCAGTTTAAACATGACATTAAAGAGATAAGGTACTTAAGTGTACACATATTTATGAACTCGACTGTACCTACATGCACATTGAAAGGTTTTCGTTAGGTTAGCCCTTCTTGCTCCAGCAAAAATGGCCGCCACGTATCAACTCCAAAGACTAGCTGAATAAAAGCTCAATATTCGAAATGCGAACGCATTATTCTGGAACGAAAATGAAATTTCAAATCCCCATCTCCGCTCCTATTGGCTGTTTTATATTCAGAACACACACTGACCGGGTAAAGTGGCAAATCATGGAGCGGGCTGAAAATCAGTCAAATAGACCCCGAGTTACTGGCAGGCGAGAACAGAATACTAATGTCCTGGCTTGCATTAAAAAATACAGTGTGGCGAGCGTGAAAAATTCGAATATCATTTGGTTGTTCGCAACAGCCAATTGTTTTTGAGTGAATTTATTTGATTGTAGTTTGTTGGATTATTTAAGGTTTTATGGTCAAAGGTAGTTAAGTCAAATCTACATGAATGATTAAAAAAAAATAGGGTTGTATTGGCCTAGCTTCTGCCCGCGACTTCGTCCGCGTAGATTTCGATTATCGTTATTCCTTCGGGAACTTTTAAATTTCGCGGGATAAAAAGTAGCCTATGTGTTAATCCAGTGCATAAGCTATCTCCTTTCCAAATTTCATCCAAATCTGTCTAGCCGTTGAAACGTGAAGAAGTAACAAACTAACACACACACGCGCAAACTTTCGCATTTATAATTCTCCGTTTCTTCCTAGTATCCCTGTGTTTACTGTTACAATTACCTACATGTCGTCGACGTATGTCTCTTTTCCTTTTTTAGGGTTCCGTACTCAAAAGATGTCAATAGGACCCTATCACTTAACCTTCGGCTGTCTATCAGTGTATCGCTGTCTGTCAGCAGGCTGTATCTCATGAACCGTAATAGATAGACAATTGAACATTTTCAGATTGCAGGGTAGCAGTACCGGTTTTGGCCATCTTAACCTTTAATTGACGAGGTGGTTTCAAATCATTCTTAAAGTATCACTTATGCCATGGCAACATAAAGTTCAAAATAATAGTCATGACGTCTGTGAGACGTATACCACGTCAGTTAAAGGTTAAGACCGTCTTTGGCCACTCAAAATTTTAACTAATATCTAAATTCATTCATCATCATCATTATGAAATTATACTTATATTTTATCTTAATATTAATCTTCAGTCTTAACTATTTATTAGTATTATTATTAATTTTACAGTATTTTTGGTACTCATTTCAACCTTAAGTAGCCAAAAAAGGTACAGTAGCCACAAACGGTACTTATACCCTATATTTTTCTATTGCCGCTATAATTTTCTTTAACAATCGCTTTGGAACTCCTTAAAATTTCGTTTTTTTTCCGAACAATAATCTGTCCAAATTTAAATTTTTCCGAAAGCTGTGTTATGCTGGAGCTATTTTAGGTTAGGTTAGGGTTGATGTATTTATAAGCTATATAGAATATAAAGATGCCTCTTCGGAATTATATAGTGTACCCCAATCCCTGCATCTCTTGTAATACATGGTAGATACATGAAATTTCATTGCCGTTATAGATGACTCTTCGGAATTATATAGTGTACCCCAATCCCTGCATCTCTTGTAATACATGGTAGATACATGAAATTTTATTGCCGTTATAATAACAAATAATAAAATTCAGTAACGGAACCCTTCCTATGCGATATTATTAATCTCGCGCGCGCTCGGCTGCTGCTGGCGCCCGCGCACCACACTGCCGCCTTTAGGGGTTCGTTCCGATACGCAGCCAGTAAGTGTTGGAATGATATTCCTCCACCATTGCATAGGGCGAAGAGTATCCAACAGAAAGTCCAAGCTTAGAATCTTTTATATGGGTTACCAAAAGCAATTCGTAGATGTCAATGTAGTGAGCCCGCTAAGGGATGCGTCCATAAAGTTCAAGTTAAAATTTTAATTTAAGTATAACCATAATTAGGTATAAGGAAAGTTGGTCGAGTAACATTATTTCACATTTTGTATTGAATAATAAGCTTAGTTTTTTATGTAACTAGTTAAAATTAATTATGTACCTTTATATAATCTCTCCATGGCTGACCACGGGTGAGCTCAAATTCAGCCTAGCGTGCTCACGCCCTTTCCATTACGCAATCTTTGTATCGATCTATGTAAATGTAATGAAATAAATGAATTTGATTTGATTTGATTTGATTTTAATTAAAAAAAAATTTAATCATCGCAAATTTTACCCTCAGACCCAACAAAAATGGGAATTTTTACCCCCTTACTTATAAAAAATCAAATTCAGATGTCACAATAACAAATAAGGACAAAACATGGTTTAGCTACTCCATGGTTATTCCACGTTTATAAGTAAGGGGGTTAGTGAGTATTTGAGTTCGTATATCTGTCATCGTCTACGGCCTATTTACCCATCTGCGGCGAAGCCCAAAAGGAGGGTTATGTTTTTGACCTGTATGTATGTATGTCCGTTCCTTTATCCCCTCGTAACTGCTCAAAGGCCCATCCCAAAAGGGACAACCAACATTTTGATAAATGATACCTCATTGGAGTTGTCTTAAAATGGCGCGAATGTCACAAAATTCTATAAAAAACACTTTTCTATCGGATTTTATGTGTTTTAAAGTTTTTTAACATATATCTACAGTATCAAAAAATACAGTGGGGTTTTTAAAACGTGCTTTTTGTTTAGTTATTATTTTATTGGAAAGCTTGTATTTCGGCGCCTTCACGGCTAACAGCGGTTCTATTGAATTCGGTTGGGCCCATCATTTTAGAGTTATCTGCGTTTAATACTATAATGTATAGAAACACGTCTGTTTGGGTTTAAATTAATTCTGAGTTTCAAGTGAAAAAGGGTATTATGTCTAGTAGTCTCCGCATATTACTTACACCCTTTTTTATTGTGAGCAAAGTTGACTTAAGCCATTTTTCACTAGGATCCCAGAATTAAGTTCTGAGGTCCCAGAGAAAAAGGGTATAAGTCTCCTGAAGATCAAGTGAAAAAGGGCGTAAGTCTGGCATACTCCGTTTATGTATATACCCTTTTTCATTACGAGGTAAGTCGACTTATTTGATTGAAAAAAACCCGCAATTAAAGCCATCTATTAGTTCCAAAGCGTAGCCAGAGGGCCCTGCCAAGATGCATTGCGCTAACAACGTTTCTATTCGTTTCGTTTTTAAACCAATCGCGTCACTGGTAGATCACGTGACTTTTCGTATCACTTCATCAATCAGTGACGCGATTGGTTTAAAAACGAAACGAATAGAAACGCTAGTTAGCGCAATGCATCTTGGCAGGGCCCTCAGATGCGACATGCGACTTTGCTTAATGCTTGCCGAGCTACCGCCTTGCACTACAATATTTTATTTGGTTATAGGGTCTCTAGCAATTTTTGAAGTTAAGTTTACAGTTGGGTCTATCTAGGATTTCATTACGGGAACTGCTCTCATATTATAACCACGTAATATATGGTACATTGATATAAAACTTGCGACGACGTTCACTAATTTAAATGATTAATCAATCTTTTTAGTTTATGGCATCCGTCGCGGAAACAATTTTGCCTGCGTCAAGTGAGTCGGGGCATTATGTACGGTATATGAGGCCAAATATTAACGATAATAACCTATTATAATGGGTTTTTAAAGACGGTCTTATTTTTGGTTAAAAAAAACCTTATATTCCATGCTTGAGAGTAGGTAAGACGTTTGAAAGTACTGAATGTATTGGCATAAAATAGACTGAATTTATTCTAGTTGTGTCGAAATGTATGGACCTAGTACACCTAGTCTTAAATCTGGACTTAAGATTAAAACTAGACATATCTTTACCAAAGAAGAAAGTCAAAATTAAATCAGTCCTTGACTAAACAGCCATGATTATGGGACCCAATGTGCAATTCGAGCTATGGCAACGTAAAGGCCATCGGCGCACCCCTTGCTCTTAAAAAAATAATTTAAAAAGTTACCCATCATTCTGCCATCCTGGTGGTCTGTGGTCAGCTGCAGTGGAGTCTGTGCAACCTCCATCTTGGTTTGAGTCTTTTATACGGTAAAACACTTGTCACAATATTTCACTAAGTTTTAGTCTTTCATGGTTTTGGTTATAATTTATAAACAAGGTGAGTTAACTGTTAACAATAAAATTAATAATTTAAATGCTGAGCTATAGATTCATACATACGCGGCACGTAAGTATAGTAAAAGTTAGTTAAACGCTTGTGATAATTAAAAAGAGATAAATATTTTTTTTGTAATATTGATTAGGTTGTTAGGAGTTCCTAAAGGAACTTCAAAAACCAATGAAGTCTTGATATTTTACCAAAGCTTAATTTTCATTCCGCATAGAGCTTAGAATACTGAACATTTTATAGTGATAATTAGATTGACAAGAGTTTGATACCAACATTGCTGGTCTTTGATTTTGACATTTGATACCGATTGATTTGTGCTCTAAATTGAATGTAATATTTTATTGATTCATCATTTGTAGCTCCAGATCAAGATGGCTGGTTACTTTTTTAAAGTTTCTTTAAAATAATAATAATTGATAACTATCCAGTTTTATCATCTATAGTTATAACTTTTGCAATTACAGTTGACAGGGTTTTAGTGTTATCATTTATTATTCGTTATCTCTTTAACTCAAATTACTTTATACCCAAAATCGTCAGGAATTTAAAATTTAACTTAAATATTATCTGAATTAAAAATTAAACAGCAAAATTCAAAAATGACATCATTCGACTATTTAATCAAGTGCTTCTTATTTCTGCTAAATTTAATCAGCTCAGTGTTTAATATAATTAAATAGTTATTTGTTTAACAATACTTATGATTCCAATTACGTCAACAACGTTTTCAAATTAGAGCAACTGAGCCAAAATCATAATTACTTTTTTAAAATAAAAAAGGAAGTGAGAAATGGTAAACAAGAATAAATAAAGAAATTTTGTATTTGCAGTTTTTAAACATTTAAAATAACCTCAATTTTTTTTGGTCCGCTAGCACAATAAAATACCCAAAATTCCCTCCAAAATCTGACAGTTCACTTTTGACGTTCGTTTTTTTTCGGCGGGGAGGCACGAGCCGCGCGCGCTGTGCCACGGCCGGGGCACTTTTGACGCGTCGTCGCTTGGCGTCCGAAGGCGTGGCGTGCCCCGCCCCGTTGCTTTTCGACTGTAGCCTGTATTCCCCCAGACAGGGGGGTTCGATTTTGGGTCAGCTGTTAAGCGCCCGTTTTAAGCTTTAATTTGTGGCATTACGGCGTCCGCCATTTAAAATAATGACCGTGTGCGAAATTGAATTCGTGTTTTGGTTACTTTTATGCGTTTTAGAAGAAGCTAGCTTTGGAAAATAAAAAGACCGCCTTAAACTTACCAATAGGTAAGTAAGTGAACAGAACAGCCGAAGGTACCCAACTTTAATTAGGTAGGTTACCTACCAAAATAAACTTACTTTGTGCAACTTCGTCTTGAGAATCCTGAGGTAGGTATTCGAACTAATTTAGGTATTTTCTGTATTTATTCAAACTGTTCTAAAACAGAATATTTAAATTATCATAAAAACAAATAAATATGTAGTTTAAACTCATTTTATTATTATCAGTCATGCCACAAAATTATCTCGAAAGTAAAACAAAGGAAAGCTAAAGCTCAAGTGCTGTTGGTAAATATACTCCATGGTAAATATGCAAAAAAATTAGGTACCAACACAACAAACCACAATAACTTTTGATTCGTCGTCCAATAAGATTCGCGAGGGCGTGGTTCCCGCGAAAAGTCCCGTCAGAGAGGAAAAGTCAACGTTTCCCGCGCGCCTGTCAGCCAATCACAGACTGTCCCGGCAAATGACATCTGACGTTTAGGTATTTTATTATGACGACGACCGCCTACTTAGAAGTTACTAGAGAAAGTAGCAATTAATTCTAGGTTTCAGATTACAGACCAATTATAATTAGCTAGATAGTCCATTAAACCTTTAATTTAAATCCTAACCCGAAATACAATAATAACGCCAAATTAAACCTTAAGTCCCTATGTTCCTGTTATATACGAAACCTCGCCGTAGAAAAAAACTTTGCTGATGCAAAACCTTTTGTCAACCGATTTCACTTCGTGCTACGCGGAACGTCGTAGCCCGTAGCACTGAAAATACGCGTAGCACTTATGAATAATGTTTTATTCCTTTTCCAATAGTTTCCGTTTTAGTTTCGTTTTATCGATTACGTTTGGGCCACATTCCAGTGTTGCCAGTTGAAAGAATTTTGATTGCTGCGTGGGTTCCGTTCAAAAATTAATAATCGTGGTTAAGTTTTTTTTTATTCGCAATAGCACCAACAGGAGGCTGAGTGTGTGTTCGTTGCTACTTGGCATTGTTGTGACGATGGATGCAAATCCTTCTCCTATAAGTAGTGATTTCAACTCGCGAAAGCGCACTACGTCTTTCAAAATTACATTGCACACCCGGTAAGTACATATACATACCTATTATGTAAGAAGCGCGAATATTTGTTCCTGAGTTTATTATTCCCCTTATTTCAATTTCTGAAAAACGTGAATTGTAACGTTTTACCAATAGGTAATTTTGAGTTAAAAAATTAAAATGTTACCCTATTAAAATGCTACAAATGGAAACTAATGGTTAACTCCACAAAACGAAGAGGTCTAAGCCTGTTTTGGGTTTTACGAATTCTAAAAGATCTACAGTTAGGTCGTTCTAAGAGGGTTGATTTGACAGCTGTCAACGCAGTATATAAAATATAACCTCAAACACATATTTTGTACCGAGTTGACAGGTGTCAAATCGGCCCTCTTAGAACGACCGAACTGTAGTTTTTGTTTTCTACTTTATTTTTTTAAATAAACGAGATATTCTGATACTGATTAACCTACTTTTCTGGTACTAAGCCCGTACAAATGAAATCAAGAAAAAAATATGAATTTCTTGCAAACACACCTTGCTAACATGTCCATCTAGTTTTAATATTAGATAAGCTTGTAATAATATGAATTGGTAACTTTATGCACATTAACCAATCACAAATAGAAAGCACCAACCAAATACAATGTTGAACATCCAGCAGACAAACACTCATCTCTTAAAAATTCCAACAGCACTGCTAAGAAAAAGATAAAATAAAATAGCAACGTTCCAAGTTCAAAGGAACCCTGAAAACTACCCACAAGTCAATCGCCAAACTCCATTCTGTGAAACGGCTTTCCACCCGCCTCCCCACGACCCTTTAGGGGGGTTTGTCCCCGAATTACCGCTCGCCCCCTAACCGAGCTCAGTGACAGTTCAGTAAGGCACGGCGACCAATCGTGGCAAACGTCGCCCGGTATAAGCCAATAGGATTAACGCTATAGCCGTCCCGCTCTGACACGCTAAAGATCACGTGTGGACATCTCGCTTGCGCTCACGGCCGACGGACTCTTGATTCGATTGTGTTCGATTTTTTGCTTTTATTGATGTTTTTTTAAAGTTGGATTGTTTATGGTTAGTGTGCTTTTTTTGGGAATTGTAAAGTTGGTTTAGATGCTGGCAAATTAAGTAAATAAGATATGAGACACATCATCATCATAGTTGGTATAGGTAGGTACATGTACATACCCGCAATCCATTTTTTATTAAGTAAAATATTCAAAAAAATTAGCCGTTTTAGGAACTACATACTAATTTGCATCCATTTTGCAAGTCAATGACCTATTTTTTTGTCAAGGAGGTAGTTGTAGTATGCACAGTTAACAATTCTAATTGTTAGGCCACCATAATACCTCAATAATTATTTAGGGTGACAAAAATAATTATTTAGAGTGAATTTCAAAACTGTACCTACCTAGTTAAGAACTCAATATAAAAAAACCGTAAAAAAAACTGTGTTACGAAAATTAACCATACGATTGCTTCGCTAATTTTCGTACGGAAGGGTGTTAACGTGTTCTTCATTTAGTCCTTAACTACGTACAATATTGTAACAATTCTCAACAACTAATAAAATAAAAAAATCAATCTTCATAAGTTAGCATAATGGTTGCACTAGCTACACAAGTTTTTTCTGAGATACCTACTACCATTTGTCCTATATAGCAGTTGAGTTAATTTTCGTTTCGTGAGGTAGGTATTTAGCTAGTACTTTTTTTTTTAGGTTATGATAACTAAGTAAAAGTTATTAAATGATTGATTGATGGATGATATAGTAAGTTATCTTGTAAAGATATGCCCTTTCAAATACTTTTGTACCCTGTAGGGTTTTATGTGCCCGCGTTACATATGCACACATTCCTCACGATGTTTTTCTCCCACCGTTAGAGTATTGGATCATAATCATCAGCCCACTTCTATCCACCGCTGGATATAGGCCATTGGCTGGAGGAGGCCTAAATTATTTTACAGTAACGAAGAAATAAAACTCTTTTGAATAGACCATAGAAATTAAGTATTATTAAGTAGGTACACAATGGGGCCAGTTCGGGTCAGTGTTTTCTAATTGTAAATATCTGATAACCTAGAGCAAACGCCTAATTCTATTTTCGTTGGACTACAATTGATTTTGGCGCTAATATTGAGGTTTACCTAGAATTATTTTATTTAAAATTATTGAATGCTGATTCGAGTTGGCCCCTCGAGTTTGCACTCTTTACAATTTAAAAAAAAGGTATACCTAAGGATCAATTTGTCGGTCCACCTTAAAGTAGGCCTGGTAACATGCGACAAACAGCTGCATGGGAGGAGCACAGCACGGGTAGCACAAGTTGTATTTTCTCGTTTGTCGCTCAGTGCGTCTCTATCGTTACTGTCTAGATGGAAAGGGAGATCCGAGCAACAAACAAGTCGCGGACAACATGTGCTAGCCGTGCAGGACCATGTTGGAGAACTTCTGGGAAGGCCTGGTATCAAACAGTGAATCTTTTTCAAGGTACAGAGACTTCGATAGTATCACAACACGTCATTACAAAAAATTTAAATGTATCAAAAGTTTTGTCACCATTATCGTTGACTTGGTTAGGTTTTTTCATGAAATATTATATTAGTATTCTTAGTTTACTTTTACATTTTACCATTAAATAAATGTCACCTACAAAAATATATATGGTTTGTATTAAAATATCATGAATATCCTCATTTAGCATTTCGCTTGAAGTCAGTGAAATAATCCTTATTCAAAACAAATACAAATCATAGACACTCCCAAACGGACGTCATTTTTCCCGCCAAGCCGGTGCGGCCGACGGCGCCCCGCTGCGTTCATTATCCAATTTGTTGAATTTAGCCGTACGGGTGCGTTCTGATTTAAATAAGCAATGCAGGTGACATGACGATTTAGCAAATTTAATTCTCAAATAATTTAAATTTGGAATGTTATGTGTGATGCTTTAGTTGTGGTACCACCATCTTATCCTTTAACCAAAGCAAGCTAGCAGTATTTGCATTGTTGAGTTCCGGTGTGGAGGTAAGACAAACAGTGAAACTACTAGCACAGAGGCATTCCAATTTAGTCCTCAGGGTTGGCTACGTATTTGCGGTCTAAGGATTGCAGTCTTTAGATTGTAGTCTTGAGAATGCAAATAACAGGTGTCCTGTGTGCTCCTTTGCCTTCTGTTTAACATTAAAAACTAGGGATGTTACGAAGCTTCGCCTCCGCATCCGTTAAGACGGAACTTCCGTTTGGTTTTTCACCTTCGGATCCACCCCCGCCTTCGCTATTTTTTATTTAAAACCTTCGCCTCCGCCTCCGCGGTAAAAAAATAACGTTTTACCGAAGTTATACCGGAGCTGAAGGTATTGCATTTTCCCCGGTAGCGCGGCGCACGCCTACAAGTTTTGACTTGTCCAGGAATTAATTTAAATAAATGGTACTCGGCTGCGGTAAACCTCCGGATCCGGCTCCGGATCCGGCTTCGGATACGGCTCGAACCTCACCTCCCGCTCCGGATCCGACTCCGTTAAATAAATAAAAATATACTCCGGATCCGGCTTCGGCTCCGGTAAAGCCACCACCGTAACATCCATTAAAAACACGAAGAGTATCATTTTGGGGTTCGTTACTCGTAGAACATCATCAATTTAGGTACAAGATAAACAATAATGGGTCTAGGATGCTTCCTTGTGGTACGCAAGTACTGTAGCAAGTAAGCTAATAGAGATAACTTAAATATTCAGGATCAAAATATTGGGTCTATATCGGCTGTCATAATAATTGTTTGTCCTAATAATTGTTTGATCGAAAATCATTTGGTTAAAAACGGTTTTTACAATTGAAACCATTTTTTTTTTGTAATAAACTAACCTAACCTAACTTAACTAAACTACACAATAGATGTTTATTAAATTCTGTAATATCAGTCTAAAAGGGTGTTAGACCAAACGATTTTAGACCAAACAATCGTTAGGACAAACAATATATAATTATGTCAGTCAAAGGGCACCCCAAAATAATGTATAGATAATTTTGATCACATAATGGAGACTCCATCTTTTCAAAGTTAATGACTCTTAAACCGAAACTGTAAAGTTTGACAACTTCATTTTCGAGGTCGGAATAGGTAGTGCTTATTAACCTAAACTTGACTCATGTTCATTCATGCGCGAGTGAGATGGGAATACGTTATTGAATGAAGGTGCAACAAGTTTAGGTTAATAAGCACTACCTATTCCGACCTCTGCTAATTATCTTTCAGATTTTTTGGTCCATAAACTCCGGAGATAAGGGGGGAGGTAATTTTGTGTAAATTTTTGGTTATCAATCAAAAAGTACGAGACGGAAAATTATAAAAAAATAGAGTTTTGAAATGTGCAGACTGAAATTTCATATGACACCCCGTTTGCTATAATCAAATCACTTTCGTTTTTCAACCCCCCATTCTAGACCCCTTTTCAAATATTTAGATTTTTTTTTTTTTTTTTTACTAAATACAGATGCGGGCAAGCAAGTTATACAACTATGCCAAATTTCAAGTTGATAGCTTCTATACCTAGTTTCTGAGAGAGGCTGCTGTGACATACAGACAGACAGACACCGAAGTCTCACCATAAGGGTTTCTTTTTTACCATTTCCGTACGGAACCCTACACATGAAAGCAAGCTTTTTTTAGTTCAGCAAAACTTTCTCTACTAATAGAGTCTGACCAACGAGTAGTGACACAAAAAAATGGCGGCAAATTTAAAATATCGCTAGTTGGTAACACGAAATGGATAACGAATCGATAGGTACTCACAATGTGACAGCTTATTTCATAGGTAAAATTGTTGCCATGTGAAGAATTAGAAAAAATGCTTATGTCACGACTCGCTGGTCAGACTCTACGCAAGACTTTTTGATATTATTACACAAAAGTTTATAAGTAAGTATCGACGGTAAGTATACACTTATTCTTATGCCCGAATCTTCAGTCTTCTCGTGACCACGGGCGTTGCAATACGATCGAAACGTCGAGGTAATCATTCATGATCATTATTGTACGCAATTATAGTACATTGTTGCCTAGGCGCGGAAAGTAAGGGATTTCCTGACGAGGTGGTTAGCAGGCCGAGCAATAGCGAGGCCTGCTAAAATAGAAGTCAGGAAATCCTCGTTTCCGCCGAGGCATACATTAGTACATTGTTGCCTAGGCGCGGAAAGTAAGGGATTTCCTGACGAGATGGTTAGCAGGCCGAGCAATAGCGAGGCCTGCTAAAATACGAGTCAGGAAATCCTCGAATCGTTTCCGCCGAGGCATACATAATGCTTTTCTCAAACAATGCAAGGAAATTATACAAATACATGATAACAAGTATTTCTAAAAACTTTTGACAAATTCGGAGAGAATGTTTGTTTGTTTGCGTCATACGAGTATTAGTTAAGATAGTTTCACGCACAACGAGCCGCCGCCCGCCGCCGCCGCTCCGCAGAGCCCCGCCGCGCCGCCGCCCCTCACTGCGCCCCCACAAGTTGGGTATACGGGATTTTTATCATGGTCCTTTCGATTTTATATGCAATAGAGAGCACTTATGCATGAACAATATGGACATGGACGGAAAGTGTTTTCATATGGTTTTTTTACTCCTAGGAGTAAAAAGAGGCATTTTCCGTCCGTGTGTTTCAATCGGAAAACCGTTATTTCCGAGCATGTTTGAGAAAAATACTTTTCTCAAACAATGCGAGGAAATTATACAAATGCATGATTATAATTAAGTATTTTAAAAGCCTTTGACAAATTCGGAGACAATGTTTGTTTGAAAACTATGACTAGTCGAGTATTAGTTAAGATAGTTTCACGCACAACGAGCCGCCGCCGCCGCCGCTCCGCAGAGCCCCGCCGCGCCGCCGCCCCTCACTGCGCCCCCACAAGTTGGGTGTACGGGATTTTTTTCATGGTCCTTTCGATTTTATACGCAATAGAGAGGATTTTAAAAAACAATATGGACATGGGCGGAAAGTGTTTTCATATAATTTTTTTACTCCTAGGAGTAAAATGAGGCATTTTCCGTCCATGTGTTTCAATCGGAAAACCGTTCTTTCCGAGCATGTTTGAGAAAAGTCTCTTACTGCAAATATGTCGCACCTACGGTGCGACACTGTCACTTGTGCAAAATTTTGAAAATTGAGTTAAGTATGCTATAGCGTCACTTAAAGTACTCTGTCTTTGAAGCGACAACGTCATTCAATTAGTACGCATAGTTTTCGCACGAGTGCGCCAGTGACGTTATGGTTTTGGCGCGAATCAAAGACCTATTTGGAGAAACAACGTATGATTGGTCAGTTGCGCCGGCCTCCCGCAGGTTGATGGAGTGTCTCGGATCTACAACGTTTTTAGGGTAATTGTGACATTTTTATTTTATGATTCTGGAGCATTAATGACCCAAAAATACAGTTGTGACATTGTTCTAGCTAACTTGAAGTTCAACCTACACTTTTATGTTTTATTACAACAACGACTCTAATGCATGTGGGACAATATTGTTCCAATATGATTCTAAACTATTAAGCTATGGTCGGGACGTCAACTACCTTAATGTACATACGACTTTAATTCTCCAATTATTGTATTTTTATCATAAAAGTAGTACAGATATGACATTATTGCTCTAATATGACTCTAACTAAAAAGTTATTTTTGTGACGTCAACAACCGTAATGCACATTATGACTTTGCTTCTCAATACCTTTTTTATTTTTCCAAAATTTCAAGCAAATGTGACATTATTGCCCTAAAATAAAATTAGCTATATAGCGAAAGGGCTAAAGAAATCTGGGCAAGGATATTGCTCTATAAAACCTGAAAGATCATAGGAACTAAACAAATGAGCCTTCTTTACACATATAAGTATCGACTGTCTTGTTCCACGAAGTTAACTACTATCAAAAGGACTGAAATATTTCACTCTTATTGGAATTTACGAAGCGTGTGATTTCAAAAATCTGATTCAACTTAAATTACAAATTATAAATATATTCAATTAGGCCAAGTGACGGGTAAAGAATATGCCTGTAGAATATAGAATATAGTAGTGTGTATGTTTTAGTCATAAGGAACCACAAAGTTAAGTAAGTTACTTAAGTTTGATGACTAACTTGATTCTAAATCGGAAAACTACACTCAAAGTGTATGTCAAAGTTCCTATTTAGGTATGTCTTTTGTTACAAATGTCAATTAGTTTTTCTTTCTAAAATTTAATTTAAGTATGAGAAACCAAACTATTCGTGTAGTTGGTTTTTTCTACTGATAAGATTGATAGACAGTAAAAAAATGTGGTTTTACTCATTTTCACAACTCTTTTACTCAGCAAAGCAAAGCAAAGAGTTGTGAAAATGAGAGTTATAACTTTTAATAAATATTTATTTCCTAATTTCTATATTTTATTGTATTGTAACTTTGTCATAAATACGTTTATTATTTTAGTTTAGTGCCATAATGTCACAATTGAGGGGCTGTTCAATTTTAAAGTAATGACAATTATATTTCTTTGATATTTAAAGTGACCTTATTTTACTCATTAATAAGCTAAAAGTAGCAGTAATCATGCCAAATAATCATCTTTTCTAGATAAGAAAGTATAATCATTTTATACCACACTAAATCTTTAAATGCTTCTCCTGGAAAAATGCTTTTTTGCATAAGTGACAGTGTTGCGCCGTAGGTGCGATGTGTAAATTGGAAAATTGGAGAGGCGTATGCCCAACGGTGGGCGAATACACGCTGATGAAGAAGCAGAAGATGTGTAAGTGAATATCGTAAAAGTTTAACAACCACGCCGCGTATTCCAAATTTACAATCAATACAGCAAAGAGGTTACTTTAAACACTTAATCAACCTTTATCTACGATTATCTCCACCAAAGCCTCACCCATTTTAGCCCTAAACCGTAACAATTAAGCGAAGTGCATGTTACACTGCACCGCGATGCAATTGCACCCCAAAGGGATTTGACACTCCGCTGCCGATGCTGTAATTACCGGTGCACTGGTGTATGCACTGGATTCGGAGCGTTGATTGTCTTTAAACATTCATGGTCAGTCTATTACGATCAGAATTTCAATTTATCTTTAACATTGTAATTTTTACTTTAATTACCTTTTTTTATACAGAATTGTACTACCTGTGTAAAAATGACTTTTAACGATTGTTCATTATTAATAATTTATTTATTTATTTTTATTTCCTTTCGATAGCAAATTGGCGGCATTAGGCAAAATTTACGCTAGCGTAAACGATATTCGAAACCTGTCAAAATTTATGGAATTGTCGTAGGCGCTCGACGCGACCGGCCGGCAACTTACGTCAATCCTATACATTTTCGATAACGATAACGATTGCCGAATGTCACTTATCTACGGCAACTGTGGCCTTATTACGTTTACCCCACATGACTCTAAGTGATCTGCTGATACTCGAAATATTTACAAAATCCGAATTCGAATCCGGTCGAAGTATACCTACCGATCATTACATTTTTAATCCAAACTAATTTTATCCGCCTGTAAAACAAGGTTATACGCTACAAAATTCAAACGAAGCTTACTTAACTTGCCTGTGGAGTACAAAAAATTAAATTGCGCGATAGAAGGTTTACAGCGTCATCTATTAGCTAGTCCGAAACAAATGATTTGACTGAGAGTTTAAGACAGAATGCGTTAGTACATGAATCTGCCTTGAGATGGCGCTGTATTCAATCAAATTACCCAAATTAAGGAAAAACATGTGAAAGAAAAAGGTTTATATATGGTTCTAAGTAAGCATAGACAGAAAAAAACAAGTGCGTTTGACATAGAAGAAGAATTATTACCAACTAAAATATACATACCTACCCAATCTGTGACTAAAATTGAATAAAATCTATAACTCAAACACCGAAATGGATTGCCGCTTAGTCAGGCTTACTTAATAAATTATAATTTAAAAATTAACATCTCTGTTTAGGATGACATTATATTTAGATTTAGTGATATAAATAAAACTAAAGACGCCTTTATTATATTATAACAAAATGCTACACGAACGCGATAAGCATGGGGTTGCCATAGCAAAGGTAAAAAGTTTCGCGAATTTATCGGAACTCCGATGATTGTGTTCATTATTTTTTACAATACTGATAAGAATCGCAAGAAAAACCTTATAATCAGGCTAAGAAATTACTATCGAACAAGTTTGCGTCCTCAAATATTTTTTGAAGGTAAATGGCCAATGATAAACTAATAGACACAAATAAAAAAAATATTTAGAAAAGTATAAACAAACATTGAAAGCGCGGGAATTTTGGGGTGCACAATATATTGTAAGCATAAAAATACTGTTAAATATAAGTAAAGTTAGTGAATTTTAAGGTGTACATGAAGCAAAAGTACTGAAATATTGTTTTTCCCTCTATATCGTAAACAAAAACAACTCTCCGGGCGAACTTGGCTGTGTGACAGCAACACTATTCAGTGAGCAATACGTACGTATTTATACACATGTAGGTCAATGAAAAAAATGGCTTAGCAGCTCGTATGTGCCGTGGCAAGAAATAATTTTTAATTTAAATGGCCTTCAGTGATTTATGTCACATAAGTAATGCGTATAAAGCCGTCGAAAATGAAACAGACCAGGTAAGTGGTGGTGTGTTTTGTAAAGTGACCATTCCATGGGTGTTTTACATGTCCAAATTGAGCTGTCAATCTGACCCAAAATCTGAGAAAAATACTAGCATTTGTTATAAAACTCATGTTTTTGTCTAATAAGTCTATTTTTAAGGGTGTTAAGTGGCATAAAGGCCTTGGGTGCAGTAATTATTTGTCCCGTAACACGTCGAAAATTTTCGGCTAAGGTGAAAGATGACAAGTAAAGAATGCACACAATATTTTTAGAATTATGTAGTTTGTTCGTTAGAGGACAGAATAACACGGCAATGCCAATAATCCGGCCCATAATAGTGGGTATTACTTAACACTGTTTATATTTGTATCAGAATCACATCAGATTCTTATAAGTGCATATTTCATAATACCTGTTCAGTTAAGGTTGTACTTTCTTTTAGATCATTTTACCTTGATCCAAGTCGATTTATTTAGGTTCAGATGCTATACCTACTTTGGTAATGTATAGTGGTAAACTATGTTGTTTATTTGACATAAGTGCAATAATATTTACCATTTTCCTGTTAGTGATATTGATCTATTTATCTATCTTGTGAGATCAAAAATACTTTGTCTTGGCATGTGGCCTCTGTTATTTTAATCAAAATTAAAATCCTACCCTCTCCTTTATTGTGTTTAATACTTATAATGTGCTAATAACAGGTGAACATAATACTTTGTAGAGCCTTAAACAATACCTTTATATAAAATTCTCATAAACCATCTGTGCTTTATGTGAATTGAAAGTTAATGTAACAGTAATATGTTGATTTCATTTAGCCCCAGTGGATTAGTTGTTTGATTTTTCAAATGTTGATGTAGCAATTAACCTTTTGTATACTTTTGTTTTTGTTAGTCTTCTCGTGACCACGGCTGTTGTAACACAGTCGAAACGTCGAGGTAACTGTTCATTTTATTACGCGATTAAGTCCCGTTTTATAGTTTTAGTATGAGTGAAAATCGTGTTAGTTTAAGCAAAGTAACCTTTTGTATGTCTAGTCACAGATCGGTTCTAATCATACATAATTTCATGCATCTATTTAACACTATTGGTTTAAGTCAAATTAGAACTTGGCATATTAGGTATTTGTTCAGGAATATGAAAGTTAGAGACTTATAATGAAACCTATACTTATCTATTTTACATATTAGCCATCATACACAGAACACATCATGTCATCATTTTCATCTCCTTGCCCTTATATCAATTACCTGGGCGGTACAGCACCCATCACAAACAACATTGCATTAGCAATATTTATACTTAAAATGTATACTTTCACTATTTAATATTTCTAAGAAAACTGAACTCATGAATCCATCTTACACCCTTACTTATAAATGTGGAATAACTGTGAGGTAAACTAAACCATGCTTTGTCCTTATCTGTCCAATTCTAATATCACAATGATAATAAGGAGAAAGCATGGCTTAGGTTACCACGGTTATTCCTCGTTTATAAGTAAGGGCGTAATTGTTGATCATAAATAGGTTATGGTTGATTGAATTATGTAAAGAGGCAAATAGGAAAAGAGGTAGATCAAAAACAGCTTACACTGGCCAATTAAAAAAGTAGGTGTTGTAGCATGACACGTAAATAAGCACGAGAGTGACAGATGCTTTATCCACATTTTGACACACGATAAACGCAAATGTCCGCAGTTTGTTAACCTCCTGAGGTTCCTTGTACTAAAACTAGTACAAAATACTGCCATTCAAATAAAGATCTAGTGCAAAGAAAGTAAAGTGTAATTTTATTTGTTTTTATGACATAAGATGAAATTGGAAAATTGACTTTATGTCATTCGTAATAGATTCATATTCCATTGACAAATTTCATTGTATCCTGGGCCTTAGGAGGTAGAGAAGGCTTGGAATTGGAAAGAATGGGAATTATTCATATTCATATTCATTTATTCCTTGCAACCAGTGTATTTACAAGATGTTATCTTAAATAGCCAGTACAAAACATGGATCCTACTAGGGTGTAGCAATAAATTTAAGTTATGATTATAACTACATACATTTAGCACTAATGGACTTATTATTCTAATGGCAAGAGCATGGCTCTCAAGTGAATGATGATGAGAGGCAAATAATATTGTAAGCATGTTTGAAATATATAACAGAAAGGTAGTAGTAATCTAATTGGAGGTTTCAACCAGGGATCGTATACAGGTATTATTTTCATACAAAAATACCGGTATTCAATTTCGGTATCTCGCTTATTATTGAATATTTTTGCTCTTCAATGAATTTATATAATAGAATAGTGTTATTACCTAAATTACAGTCAAAAATATCAAGGAAATAATGCAAATTAAGGAAGATATTTAAATTTTAATTAATACCGTTATTGATCCCTGGTTTCAACATGGTATGGATATGGCAATGGCTCATAGTAATTTTAATCTATTTAATTGAATACTGGATAGGTTACTATGCATATGGCGCAGTCCCATAAAAGGTTTTGTTTGTCATTGAAATAGGTATCCCTTTTATCATTGTTCCTTGAAAATATTTATAACTCGTTGTTGCCCACGACTCCATCTGCGTAGAAGTTGTTTATTGCGGGTAAAAAGTACTCTATGTACTTAGGGGTTTAAATCTCCATACAAAATTTCATCAAAAGGTTCAGCAGTTTGGCCATGAAAGCATAACAGACGGACAGAGCTACTTCGCATTTATAATATTAAAGTATGGGTTGTTTAACCTAAAAACGCTGACTACAATTTTTAAATTTCAACCGTAAAGGTCCCCATTAAGCCCTGATTTTCTGTATAGGATCCAATTTTTAACTCGAGAAGTTTTTAATTCCTTTTTTATTATTCTAGTGGTTATAGTACCTCGTTTAATCATTGTATGATGGATATTAACTTAATATTCCAGATAATTATGTATGTCCACATTAATCTACTTAAAAACAACTACATACATACATATCTTGTTGCCTGTCTCCCATTTGGGGAGGCAGAGACTATGGAACATCAGGTGCCCCGGTGTATACATACAACTTTCACTTCCTTTACATTCATCAACCTCCTCCTGCACATATGTCGGTTTCGGGTGCTTTTAATTTGGCTCTTATTCAGTACATCGGGAATCTGATCACTAAATACAATTTTAATAACAATCGCCAACAAGTCGCCCTATCTCACTAGGCTATCGATGCCCTTGTATTATATGCCTAGTAACTAATGTATTATATCTTTTTGCAGTCGGATCGCATTATGGAAGAAAACTCAATGGTTCGCGATCTCATCACAAAGATCCTCGATGAAACCGGGCCTTCAGAAGGGAACAGGTATATACATTTTTCATACTGGTACAATAAACTATTGTGAGTAAAGGAGTTACAAGATAGGGGTGAATCATCACAAATCATATGAATTTAATGACTAAATAATATTCATTGAATTACTAAATTTAATTAAGGTCTGTTCATTCTTACTTGTCTTATATAGTAAACAACTTTCTAACCTCAAAATGAACCTTTTTAGGCTAAAACCGCTATTTTAAACAAAAAAAGGAATCACAGACAATACATTAGCCAAATTATGTCCAAAATGTTTATTCAGTTTACTTTATTTAGAAAAAAGAGCTGTTTTAGCCAAAAAAGGTTCATTTTGAGGTTAGAAAGTTGTTTACTATATACGACAAGTAAGAATGAACAGACCTTAGGTATACAGTAAAAGTCTTTTTCTTAGTATACTGGATGTACAATGTTCTTAATATTTACCATATCTTTACAAGTGGCCACGGTAACAAATACACTACAAATCCAGTAAGTTTATTTAATCCCTGATTGAAAAAGAGGGGTTATAACTTTAATGTGTATATCTGTGTATCTTTATATTTGTGTAACAGTTGTTTTTTTTTAAAGGAACCTAGTTTAATTAGGACGCTTTTTACCTAAGTTTGATGAAAATTGATTAGGCCATTTATGATTTACAAGCTGTTACCCGCGACTCCGTCCGCTTAAAGTCTTTTATCGCGGGTTAAAAGTACCCAATGTCAGGGTTTAAGCAATCTCCATACGAAATTTCATCAAAATCGATTCAGCGGTTTTGCCGTGAAAGCGTAACAGACAGACAGAATTACTTTCGCATTTATAATATTAGTAAGTATGGATCACTGTTATCAGCTTTGAAAGCGATAGTCTCCATTTTTTGCCTGTAGATAATTTCTTAACAAAATATACCTTCCTTTATTACAGCTCTGTACAACCACCGGAAAAAAGCTTAAGCGGGCCAACAAATGCTCAATACCCAAAAAATGACCCAGGGACCTCATTCATCCCACCCACATACAACTTCCAAGACCCTTACAACTTTCCTCAAAACAACTCGCAGAGTGACCAGAACGGGTTCAATTTCACACAAAACGGTTTCGGGAATGGCTTCCTTAATTACCCCGATGACCACTTACTTCTGGAGCCTGCTGGTGATCCAGAAGTCACTCAAGAACAACTCAATTTGTTAAGGTTAGCAGCACAGGAGATTGGTGGCGCCCAGTTCGCGCCAAACAAATTTGACGACAAATACTACAATTTCTTTGAGCCCAACCAAAGGAACTCACTTCCAGAAACAAACATGTTCACCAACAACTTCAACAGACCTAACAGCTTAAACTTAGACGGCAATTTCAACAACTTTGACTATCCACAAAGATTTCCAAATAAATTTGATAACTTTGTTAAAGAACAGAACCAAGATCCGACTGATTTGCTGGCATATCTAAGCCAGTTAAATATATCGTTGGATCGTTCACAAGAGCCGGGATTAGACTACAAAATGGCAATGGAGAACGGTCACTTCCAAAGCGAAGACTTTAGTAAATTGCAAGAGGAGAGGAACAAGATGCTTTTCAATAGGAATTTCCAGCAGCCTCCTAAGTTTAACATGGAAAATAACTTTTATTTAAATGAAATGATAAAGCAGATGGGAGAGCGTCCACCACCAAACTATGATTTTCAGAACGCACCACCTAATTTCAAAGTCAACGGGTGTCACCAGAATGAATTTATACGACAGAATCAAGTTCCTCGGGAGAATTTTCAGGGTAATATGGAACAGAGGGGTAACTTTGAAGGGCAGAATAACGCTCAGCAAGCCATTATGAGGCAACATGAGTTAGCCAGGCAGATGAGTCTACTGATGAGAAACAGGCCACCTCCCAATCAGTTGAATGTGGATGTCTCTTTTCTTCATGAGAACACACCTTTCAATCTTGGTATGTATTTGTTTCTTTAAGTTTGATTGTCTCATGTTTCCTAAAGCTAGGTAAATACAGATAATCTTGCGTATTTTCCGCGTAAATATAAGGTTTTTTTTAATTCTAGTGTTCTGCTAGAGAGGAGGTACAAGTTGAGTTTACTTGACACGTATTTACTCAAAACTAGGTAAATACTGATATGTTGGGTATTTACCCAGATTTAAATAATGGGTATAAAGTATAGCAGGTATAAACTTGGATAAATACCCCATGTTCGGGTAAATGCCCAATGCTTCCTACTGGATATATTGGGTAAATACCTTCATAATTTAAGGGATATTCTGGATAAATACCCACTCTCATTTATTTAAAAGAGATAATAAGAACAGTGGGACTAACTACTGCCGTAAAGTCTCTTTTGGTAGTTAAAAGAAGAATCTATAACAAACGTTGTTGGGTACTTTGAAGGTCTGGGAGCGCTGCTAGGCCCGAGTCCTCCCGTGGCTCCGCCTGTGCTGTCGTCACCGATGTTGGACCTTCCGCTGCTAGCGCCGTTCTACGCTATGAGGAATATTCGGTGAGTTTTACAAGTTTTATGTGATCTGATCATTGTTGGTGAATGACCAAGGATGTAAATATTCTGTGTCGTTTTCATATTTTTCTACGAAACTCCGCACTGGGTTTTTTTTTTGATACATTAAATGTAAAAACATTAGTGATAGTCAATTATAATGTTAATGTATTTTGTGATGGTTTAATTCAATTATATTGTTTTTAGATGTGTGCCAATGCAAATACAAAATTAAGTAATTTCACTTCGACTAATTACTACTTTCACTAAAGTTCGAGAAATAGGTTGCCAATCATATATCTTTATTTATTATTTTGAGTCACGAATTTCGAAATCGACCAACCGGAAGAAATAGGAGGGGGAGGAGCGGGAAACTAATTCCACGCGTGCGAACTCGCGGGCATCCTGGTGGCCTGTGAACTCGTTCGTGTTCTCGATACGAGTTTTTTTTAACCTGTGTTACAGAGGTGCAGCGACATCCTCGGGCATCCTCCACGCGCGTCTCGACGCATGCTACGAGCAATGGCGTCAGCTGGAGCGGGAGCGGAAGCGCACGGAGGCACGGCTGGCCCTGGCGTACCCGGGGCGCGCCGTGTCGTCGTCCAACAGCATCCCCGTGCCGCGCCTGCCGCCCTGCCCCACGCGCGTCGACCGGCTCACCGTCGACATGCTGCGCGAGCACACCAAGGTACCCTAGCACACCGCCGTGCACTAACTACCACACCATGGTACACAAACTACCACACCGAAATACATTAACTAGCACGTCAAGGTACACCAACTAGCACACCTAGGTATACATACCATTATCTAGCACACCAAAGTACACTGACTAGCAGTACAGGAACACTTACTAGCACGTCAAAATACAATCAAAGTCATAAATATTTACATTTAGACGCGACAAATATCTACACGCCCCTATGCCACTAACAATAAGGTCTATCTATATTTGACGCGATGGCTGTGTAGATATTAATATAATCGAATGTACAATAACTAGCATGCCAAGGTACACTAACTAGCAGAGACGGCAGACGGCGCTAGCGTATTCCTATCTAAGTAACATGCTAATTAGAGTACAAGCGTGAGTAGTAACAAGTAGTAATTTTTTATGAAAGGCAAGCCCGTTAAGTCCTACGCACACACAAACAAATTATATTTTTTGAGGTTTTTTAAGAAGGGCATCTTAAAAGTCGTCACGTGGGGTCGCGGCCTGTTAACTCTGCCATAGAAAATTTAAAAAATCAAAGAGACAGCATGATAACTTTTGTTTTGTTAATTACAGGTATTAACATTAATGGGCAAAATGGAAACGCTCCGCGCGAGTGTGTGCGTGGCTCAGAACAAGAAACCCAATAAGGATGACGCGAAAATCACTGTCCTCAAAAGGGGGCAGGAAAACGTGGCAGACAAGGAGGGTATCGATCCAGCGACGTTTGACCCGGCCTCGTGGAGAGACGATGTCAAGAATCTGTCTGAAATGTAAGTATAGTTATATTACACGAAGATTATTATTAAATAAAAACAAGGTATTTTTACACCATAAAATTTCCGAAATTAAATTAAATACCCATGTGTTTACCATAAACAATGTATAGGTAAATACCCATTTTGAGATATTTTAATTTACGTCAAACTGAGTATTTACCTTCAATTTGGGTAACTGGGTATTTACCCAAAAATATCTAAGTAAATCTCGACCTGTTGGGTAATTAAGTATTTACCCTCCGCTCATATCAAATACAGCTGCACATTTAGTCATTAAAAAAAGTATTCTTAATCTTTTTATTGTCCCCAGAGCGCCGCATAGTGAAGTAGAGAGCGCTATGCTAGCGTGGCGAAGCGCCGTGGGCTGTGTGCAGGCAGCGCGGCGTAGGGAGCTGGCGCAGCCGAGATATTCTCGAGCTGATCGTAAGTAACAGTATAGTGTTATAATATATTTTTAACTACTCACGCACTATAAACCGCTAATATCGATATCGGTAACGGTATCCGAATACCACCTTTAAAACCAGAAGCGTGAAAACAATTTTATATTGAGCGTTGCCACGGTAATAACAGTTCTATAATCATTATTATAGCATTGTTAATGCCATGGTTACACGCATGAAATGTAAAAAGTAACAACATGTAAAGGGGGATTGGTAAGTGTTGTCATTTGTAAGTCATACATTTTCAAGGTGAATATTTTGAACGGCCATTCGTAAAAGTGGTAAATTATGATAGAATTATTCAAAATAAACACATTTTGTGTAATGTAATACTCTTAAGTGCTTCGGAGCCGAGATATTTAAATATTCATACCTGGGCGTACTTCTAGTACCATAAACTAAATACTTAAATCCTTAATATCTCCGATATTATTTAACAACATGAGTTATATATATCTATGTGTATTAAGAGGTCTTCTAAATAACTATGTAAAAATCATCCGAGGTCGCTGAAAAAAAAAAGACAATTTTCTTCATCTGGTAGCCAAAAAATGGAAGAACAATATAATAAAATTTTGTAGCCACTCCGATAGGATTGCAGTTCTCACATTCCAGCTGACACCAAAGCAAACCTTGACGGTGATACAGGTCCACGCACCAACATCTGCGCACTGTGATGACGAGATAGAAGACTTCTACGACCTTCTAAATAAAGCTTGCGACAAACACCGAGGGTCTTGGAATATAGTACTCGGTGATTTCAACGCCAAAATAGGTGTAAGACAAGATCTGGACAACGACCAAATTCTAGGACCATATGGGTTGGGAGACCGAAATACACGTGGTTCTCGTTTGATCCAGTTTGCGTTTGGACAGAGCTTTAAGGTCTGTAATAGCTTCTTTCCTAAAAAACCACAACGTCGCTGGACTTGGGTGTCACCAGACGGACAGACAAAAAACGAGATAGATTTTGTATTAGCATCAAATATCCATGTAGTAAAAAATGTCAGTATTTTAAACAAAATCAAATTCAGTTCAGACCACAGACCAATTCGGACAACTCTAAATTTTAATTTTAAAATACACCGCATGAACTTATTTTCAAAAAAAGTCATAAAACTAGATAGAGCTGCATTAATTTCCAATTACGACCAATTCAATTTAGAATTAAAAAATACATTTAGCACCTTAAACTTTGATGTTGAAGATACAGAAACACAATACAAGAATATTCTAGACTCCATAAAGTCGACAAGTAACAAATTCAAAGTCAAAATTAATAAGAGTTCTAAATTATCGACCGGGACCAAACACTTATTAGAAAAGCGATGTGCTTTAGTAATAGGCTCAGCAGAATATCGTACAATAGACAAAGAAACCAAACGCAGCATTCGAACTGACATACGAAATCAAAACACCAATTTAATTAAAATAGCTATAGTGAATAACAAATCTCTTAGAGTAGCTAAACAAGGAATCACAAAAGGAAAATTTTGGATCACCAACTTGAAAGATGAAGATGGTAAGAGACATAGTAAAAGAAATAAAATAATGGAAATATGTACACAATTTTTTACCTCCCTTTATTCTGACCCTCTTAAAACACCGGTAACCGAGGCGTGGTTCTGCGCTGACACTATCACCCCCATTACAGTCGAAGAAGTGTCTAAAGCTCTGTCCACGCTAAAATTTGACAGAAGCCCTGGACCGGATGGGATAAGCGCAGAAGCACTCGTATTCGGTAAACAAAATATATTACTTCCGCTAGCCAAATTATTTAACAATATAATTAAGACAGGCCAAATCCCCCAAAAACTACTTCATTCAAATATAATTCTTCTGCACAAGAAAGGTGATAGAAGCGACGTCAATAACTATCGACCAATTAGCCTGGTGTCTCACATCTACAAGGCATTTATTAAAGTTATTGAGTGTCGCATTGCAGGGCACCTCGACCAACATCAACCTCTAAACCAAGCTGGTTTCCGCCCCGGGTTCTCCACCACCGATCACCTCCACACGCTTAATCTAATAATAGAAAAGTTCACTGAATTTAACATTCCTTTATATCTAGCATTTGTCGATTACACCAAAGCCTTCGATAGTATCACCCATCTAGCCATATTAACTGCACTCAAAAACCAAAATATCAATCCCACCTACATCAATTTAATCAAAAACATATACGACAATAGTACAGCAGACGTTAAGCTTCAGTCTTCCGGCCAGTCGTTCCAAATACAGCGAGGCGTTAAACAGGGAGACCCGTTATCTCCGAAATTATTCACCAGCGTACTTGAAGAAGTTTTCAAGAGCCTGGCGGTCTCCTGGGAGGCGAGAGGAATAGTTGTCGGTGGCAGAAGGTTGTCAAACCTTCGCTTCGCCGACGATATTGTTCTCTTCGCGTCTTCAGCAGCAGAGCTCCAGTCAATGCTCAAGGATCTGAGCTTGGCGAGCCTTCAAGTTGGACTTAAAATGAACCGCACCAAGACTCAAGTGATGACCAACAGCACGAAACGTAGGGTCGAGGTAGACGGGCAGACAATACACTATGTTGACGAGTACATATACTTGGGCCAGCTAGTCTCTTTCAGCAACAGGCAAGACAAAGAAGTCGAACGCCGTGTCGAAAATGCCTGGAAGAGCTACTGGTCCATGAAGGAATATATGAAGGGCAACCTTCCCCTATCACTCAAGCGAAAACTCGTCAACATGTGCATTCTGCCTGTCCTAACCTACGGTGCCCAAACATGGTCACTCACAGAGAGTCAAAAGTCCAAATTGAAGGTTTGCCAACGAGCAATGGAGCGCAGTATGTTAGGTCTCAAAAGGACAGATCGCATCCGGAACACCACACTACGCTCCAAAACACGCATAGCTGACGTAGGAGAAAAAACCGCCAGGCTTAAGTGGGATTGGGCCGGTCACGTCTGCCGCATGCACCCGGACCGGTGGGCTAGCGTAGCCACCAAGTGGGTGCCGCAAAATGGGCGGCGTAAACGGGGCAGGCCTAGACGGAGATGGCGGGACGACTTGGACGCATTCCTCAACAACTGGCCGGAAGAGGCACCAAATAGGGACTCATGGAGATCAAGGGGAGAGGCCTTTGCCCAGCAGTGGGACACTCATAAAGGCTAGGAAAAAAAAAAAAAAAAAAAATTTTCTTCATACAAACTTAACCAATGTCCTTTGTAAAACCAACAATATCAAAAAAATTCAATGTTAAAAGTGTAATTATAGTAGTTCTGCAAATGCACCAAAACATTAGGCATTTAATTTATTTTTTAAAAGTCACGTTGTCTCACTGTCTCGCTTTCACTGTCGAATTATGCTCAATGACTTTAAACGGCAAAACCTGCCTTTTTGAGGTGCTGGGGGGGATATAGCTGTGCAGTTCAGTTCACACTGAAAGAAAAGGACAGCTATAAACTCGCCGTAAAATGAACTGCATAGCCATGTCATAACAGCTCCGGAATTGAAATAATTACATTATTGGCTAGGTTCGGAAAGTAGGGAATTGCCTGACGAGGTGGTTGGCGAGCGTGGCCTGCTAAAAACCGAGTCAGGCAATCCCCGTTTCCGCCGAGATATTTATAATGTTTTTCTCAAATGATGCGAGGAAATAATAGAAATACACAATTATAAGTTTTTGAAAATAGCTTTCGAAAAATTTAGAGGTAATCTTTTTTTGAAAACTACGAGTATTAAACCCGTCACACTGTTTGACCCTGAAGTGTCCCTAACAATAGCTCCCTTCGTCCGCAGCCATCCTGCAGCTGGCCGAAGCGGTCAAGCAGCTGGGGCTGAGCGCCCGCCGCGCGCGCGCCGCCATGTGGAGCGACCTCACGCTCACCGCTGCGCTCGCGCCTGCAGCAGACCATCCCAAGCCGGTCAGTACTCACATCGTCATCATCATCATCATCATCATCATCATCATCCTATATCAGTCCACTGCTGGACGTTGGCCTCCCATAATGTGCGCCATTTTACCCCGTCCTTGGCCTGTCGCATCCAACATTTTCGCAAATAATCACTCCATCTCGCCGAAGGGCGTCCTACACTACGTTTGCCGAGTCGCGGTCTCCACTCAAGAATAACGCGGGGAATGACTTTTCCTCTCCTCCCCCTAATTCTTTCTAGAGAGGGTCGGGATTATTTGAAACAATCTTACACCCCAGGAGCACCCAAAAAATATTCCCTTTCAAATTTCAAGTTCCTTGGTACCTATAGAGGGTAGAAAACACGCCACATGGATGGGAACTACCTTAAATATTGGAAATAGCAAATTCTACGCCTTTACTTTTATTTTTAAAAACAATAAATACGGATTTTATGGATTTTTGAAAATTCGTCTGTCTTAACCGAAAATCAAACTGGTCGAATATGAAAAAAACAATGAAGTCTCCTTTTCGTCGAACCTTATTTCGAATATCTAAGGTAGTTGCCGTCAATGTGACGTTCTTTTTTCCACCCTGTAGATTACTTATCGACAAACAGTCCGGATGGTTTAAATATACTGCCGAGCTATCTTCTGGAGAACTGTTTTCAATTCGTCGTCAAATTACTAACTGGCCAAGACATGTAATAGTACATTGTTGCCTAGGCGCGGAAAGTAAGGGATTTCTTGACGAGGTGGTTAGCAGCCCGAGCAACAGCGAGGCCTGCTAAAATACGAGTCAGGAAATCCTCGTTTCCGCCGAGGCATACATAATGCTCTTCTCAAACAATGCGAGGAAATGATACAAATATATGATTATAAGTATTTTTAAAAACCTTAGCCAAATTCGGAGAGAATGTTTGTTTGCGTCATACGAGTATTAGTTAAGATAGTTTCACGCACAACGAGCCGCCGCCCCTCACTGCGCCACAAGTTGGGTGTACGGGATTTATTTCATGGTCCTTTTGATTTGATACGCAATAGAGAGCACTTTTGAAAAACCATATGGACATGGACGGAAAGTGTTTTCATATGGTTTTTTTACTCCTAGGAGTAAAAAGAGGCATTCTCCGTCCATGTGTTTCAATCGGAAAACCGTTATTTCCGAGCACGTTTGAGAAAAATGCATTACCAACCCTAAGGTGTAATATGGAATGCCTGCTACTCATTTCACTGGTTGTCTCATCCCCACACCGAAACAACGATATGAACTGTTCAGCAATGTTACACCGCTTGGCGGTAAGTTAAAGATAAGTAAGATAGTGGTAGCGATCCGGTTCACCACTAGATAGTAAATATTGGTGTTGATTTCAGAGCGAGAGACAGCCGCAATCGCAGCCGGCTTCGCCAAAAACTCCACCAGAAACGGCCGACCCGCCTCCTAGCAGCTCTAAACCACCCACCGTTGACCCTAAAGAGGTAATATACATCACATATACACATACACACAATGTGTACATACTTTACATATTGTACTATTCGTAGAACCCAACCAATGAGCTGATCTTCCACAAATCAATTCTAACTGTCCGTTTACTTGGGCTAATAATAAATAAGACTTTTTTTTTCTATACAATAAGAAGATAAGACACAAATTTAGAAGATAATTAATTAGAAGAAACAGTTAATTGGGTGTAATGGCGGCCAAGTCAAAAACAATTTTTAAACAAAATTAAATAACAAAAGGCCTCATTTTCTCCTTCCATTTCCAGGAAAAACCCAACGAAGCTCCACCACAGACCGACAATAAAACTGAAACCAACAACAACAAAACTACAACAACGAACAAACAGACAGAGAAGGACAAGAATCAGCGCCGAACACAGAACTACAGGCACAAGGTGAACCAAGGGAGGGACTTCTATCAGAAGAACCAAAGGTATGACAACAGATTCATGCAAAATCGACATCCGTACTATTTAGCCACTGGGCCTATCAACTAGGTATAGAAAATGTTACATTTTAATATGCCGTGTTCACATTTTTACGTCATTTAGTCCAGTGATTGATTTAGAAATTTAGACTAAAGTGAAGTCTTCTTTGAATTTATGTAAGGTGTTCTATTTTTTCTATCTAGTAGCTAACGGCCTATAAGTATTAATGAGTCTTTTTGTTATAAGGCTTTCAATGTCTAGTTATGTAAAGACCTTTCCAATTAAAAAAAAGAATAGTCTAGTTTTCCGTCTTCAAGTAAAAGTGCGGACGACGAAGAATTTCGTACATTGAACTTAAGGCCAGTGGCGCGCGTATTACTGTACGGAAAAGGTTTACTATCCATGATACCAGCGGTCGATGTCGCTGTGCGAGCGTGACGGAAATATCATTTTGCTTGAGTGACAGAGACAAGTAATGGTGGGTCAATGTACGAAATTCTTTGTGATTAACGCCCGCTATAGATGTAGCACTATCACTGGATCCTACAACTGAAATTGTGAACGGGGCATAGGGCCTACGTATACAGAATTGAGAATTTATTTAGCGTTTTTTGTAAAATATTTTGCAATTCGTTTTGCGTTTTCCAGTTCGAAAACCGTTACACAATGGGCTAATTATATCTCTATAATAACGCTTTTAAACCGTAACTACACTATTTTTAAAGTCTGAGAAACAAACGTGTTATCGGCGTTTCGACCCGAGATACCATTACGTTTTCAATCTTATTACTTTTTGAATAACTAAATGGTTGTATTATAATATATTAACCAGACTAATTTAGTTACAGTATAAACTCGTGTATTCAATTGATATAAGTCGTTATTTATTTGTAATTGAAATCTTAAGAATTTAAATAAATACTCTACGTTTCTGTATGCGTAGGACCACGTGTAAAGTATTGGCGAAAAACCATATCTGATGGATAGATAAAAGTAAATTTGTCATTGTAAATCAATCTCAGATATCCTCGGCTTATGAGAAATAGGTTATCTTTGGTCTTTGTGACTTCGCCTTCCTAAATGATCTGTGTTTTAAAAAGTATTACGAATATTCTGCATTTTGTAGGACCAAGCCAGTCCGAATTATAAGACGAGAATTCCCATGATTTTGGTGACTGGACTTGTGCTAACCATAGAGATTACTATAACGAATTGTAAGTGAGTTAGCACTTTCAACGTTAAACTGAAAATCGTCTGCTTGGTTAGTTCTTGCTATTTCGGATAATCAATGTAAACTACGCTGCCGTCATAAAGGCGTTTTTGGTATGAAATATTAATGAAGATACGACCTTTCTACGGCAGAATTTTTGCCTTATTCAAGGCGTGTTGCGTCCTTACTCCTCTTTAGCTAAATAATTTTAAAACAATATATTTATGAGCCTGTTTTAATACGTACAAAATGAACGCTGTCAGATTCTTACCGAAAATGGTAGCAATCGATACGAAGCCAAACAAACAAATATTTCGCATTTTTATAATATTTTTGACGCATAATAATTAATTTTCATTGCTTAAGGTTATAAAAACCTCGCTTTTACTAAGAACGCCAAATAAATAAAATAAAACATATTTTTACACGATTCGCCTGTTGTAATTTGTTTGGCTTCGGCGAAACTTGGTAATACAAATTTTATAAAGCATTTTTACACACCAGTTTATTGAATGCCAAAAATCTGAAGACACGTCGGTTGCCATAATACCGTTAGCATATCCACTGTAAGTATTTTAAACCTAGAAGTGCTTTAAGGGACTCGTGGCAATCTGAAATCATATCAGCAATAAATATTAGAAACGGCGATTTTTAAAATATGAATGCATTTACGTGTATTCGCGACCCGAACGCAGGTAAAACAGAGACCATTAGTAATTGTTAATGTTTTTAATAGATGTGTGTAGGATAGTATTCGATGCCAGTACCTACCTTGCATTCGGTCCATTTTATTTAGAATAATTATTAATAAACGTTTAAATTCACACGTAGCTAGTTAAATGTAGTTGGAGAGGTATACGCCATTATATGATGCATTTAATATGCAAGCAACATTGGAGTTTCTGTGTAATTTTGTCGACGTGCATATTTAAAGCAGTTGTCTAGATATCATGTAGTCAGTTCATTTTTTTTGGCACATGGTCAAATTTCAAAGTTTTAGGATTGCCTATATCCTTCTTTTTCAATTATGAATTAAAAAAACAGCTGTACTTTGTTTTAATTTTTATTTAATTTCTTTATAAACTCCGCAAATATTGTTACATAAAATATGTGACATGAAAGTAAATAAATACAAGTACCAGTTCACATGTGAAAATGTATCGAAATATTTAAAAAATACGCACATAAACTGCAGTTTTGCATATAATATGCATTCCAAATGCACATTCGTAATGGCCCTAACGTTACTCTCCTAATTAAAATTAACAAGTCCAATAATAGTCATATCGATGTTAACACCTTATAGCAACTTTATTAATATAAATTTATATTCACGTTTGTTGGTAAATATTCTTTATACGGGATCGAAATTATAATCGTGCTTGGCTGGGATTTTTAAGTATTATATGTCTATGTCTAACCTTATGGACAAGTGGCAAATATAAACACTTGCCAAATGCTTTGTTTGGTGTGAGCAAACTAAATAAATAAAATAAAAATAAACACGTTTCGCAGTGAAACCCAATCTTCCTAAAAGGATCTACTAAAATACAGTTACTTAGCACCTTTTCGTGATGAGTAAAAATTCCAATGTGGCAGCTTCCAGTGTGGCTTCCTTTTAAAATGTTCGGGAGACAGGATAATTTTCAAGCTAGTAATCATCAATGTTAATAGATGTACCTTGTAAATTAGGTAAATACTGTGTTTACCTAATTGGGAACAAGTGTGTGGCGTCAGCCAAAGAGTGGAGAGAAATTTGTATTTGCCCGGTAAAAAAAGTGATAAACTTAGTGGATATTTACCTGTGGAGATGCCTTTTCCATTTCAGGCACGACAGTTAAACATTAAAAAAAAATTAGAAAACTATCCTAGCGTAACCCGGGCATGTAAGCACAAAACTCTAGTCAACAAAGGGGAAACAGGAAATGAATGATTTAATCTTGACAGAAACATTTTCATAGACTAAAATCTATGGGTCTTCCCCGCTCAGAGAGACTGATAGACCATAAATTTAAAAATATAAACACGTTCGCTCACACCAAGACAAAAGAGAACCTTTAATAAAAATGTGATGTTTCTACTTTAATAACAACTAGTTGACACTATTTTAATATATCACGTTTCGTGGAAATAAACAAAATATATGAAGTTATAAACTATTAGGTGTAAGTGTACCACTTTATATTTATTTAACGTTTTGATTTGTAAGGTGTGTAGTATTAGGAATAGTACACGGCATGGTTATACGGAAATATACCTTAAGCAGGAAGGAATAGATTGGGATCGTTTCGGTAGAAGGTTGGCAAATTTTCGTCAATTCTTAATTTTAACATGCGCTGTAACCTCCCAACCCAAGTGATTTGATCCGCGCCGGGTTACAGTGCAATTTCGAATTGTGTTCTAAGTAATTTCTTACGGCCAAAACGTAGTAAGAGATTTCTCATAGTTAGTTAATTTGAGTAAGATTAGTTGAATTTTTGTAGTCAATTTGCTCTGAAGTCTTCAGACGGTAGATTCAGTGAAACGCAAGCATATTCTGAAACATATAACGCTTTAATTTTGAATGTACAGAAGGTGTTTACTTCCAACGTCGCACAAAACTGTTCTTTACTGCCATAGAAATGGCGATGGCGGATTAAACCAAAATATCCTTAGTGTTAGAAACAATTTCCATTGTTTTGTTTAGTTCTAAGTTATATTGACTACGTCGAGAGACATAGAAACGAAGGTTGACAGGACCGTGAAAAGTAAATTCTAGTTTGCCTTTTATGGAGTCCGTCAAGCCAAATTGATGCTTAACGTAATTTCAGTTACGGTACATCCTATATTTATATTCGCTTTAATTAAGGTCTAAATTTGACTAACGCTCATATGAAATGAATTGATGAAATGGCTATACGTTAATTTAGTATTCATTGGAGGTAGTGCCTTTTCTAATAAAGTGTGCATGCATTTTATAAGCCCTTATGTAATGTACAAAATTAAGACATGGAATTTTTCTTATAGATTCTAGTTTGCTTTTATTAAGTTTTTTTAACTGTTGCATTTCCACTTGAACGCTTCGAGTAGAAGAGATTCGAAATGGTAGAGGATTTAGAAACGTAAGTTTAATGTGTTAGAGAAATTTATAAGGAACGAAGTTAAGCTTATAGGGGGCTGACCAATGAGCACAATTAATACCCTTAACAATGGAAATTCTTTGTTGACAATTTTGGTACATCAATATATTTCGTTTCTTTACTATAATAAAAAAAAAAAATGTGCGCCGAACTTCTTAATATCCACCAATTACACAAAATGTGACACCAAAGTTGATCACAAAGTGTTTTTAACAACGACTTATATAAATTATTGTTGGCAGCCCGCCTAGTCATCCCCATACGTAGCTTCCAGATTATTTAAATAAAACAATTAGTACAATCAAGTTGCACTTAGCGTATTGTAGCAATAATTACTTGTTCAAAGTTAGCACAATGAATAAATTTAGTTTTATAGCTAAATATATTAGCATATACTGAGATGACTTCGGCAGCTTCACGTAAATACGGTGTTTTATAGAATTTATTCTATACTGTTGATTGTAAATGTACTGTGTGATAACATGTACAGTTAAAGAACAGCTAAAATCTTTTACAGTTTTAATCGGCGTTTAAAATTCTAAAGTAAGCCACATTTTTTTCGTACAACATGACCAATATTTTCAGAACTGTTAAAATATACCCCAAGATAATCTCCTCTTAAAAACATAGTGGCCACTGTTCATCTTTTTAAAGAGTGATTAGTCCTTTCATAGTGCACTCGAATATTTCCAATTTTAACTTATACACCAGCCCGTTATAAAAGACAAAAAATACAAAAATATAATTATATTATCTCCTTTAGCGTTGCGTTGTATAGGTAACATCATAATTCTCAATTTTTGCTCTCGCCGCATTGCGTAGCTACGTAGTCACTCAGTTAAATGCTCTAGTAATAATTTTCTTCGTAAAACTCGGTGTCTATTTCCATTGTTGCCATACATGTAACTATTTACCTCACTCTTAGATACACTATCAATAATAATGACAATGACAGTATTATATTTTATTACCGTACGTTTGAAAGATTCGCGAAGAGGTTTAAACAACGATAAATCCCTAATTGGGTCTGGGATCCAGTTATATGTCGTATCACTGCCATTAGGCTATAATGGGTTAATGCAAATGGTCAATACTTTATGGACATTATTGGATAATTATCAAATATACTTGTATATTGTCATTATAATTGATATGCAACTCTTGTCTCTTAGACGCTTAGCTCGTTTCTGACCAAAATTATTTAAAATATAGCCTATTTATTGTTTAAATCAATTTTAGATAGCCAATTAGCGAAATAGATATATTTTCTGTTGATTTTTTCATGTTAGGTCTTGCCTGTACTAGGGCGATGTGATGATAATTTTGAACTTTACTTTATACTATTATGGCCAATGATAAAAGTAAATCGATCTAAAGTCGGATTCTCGGTTGTATTTTTCTTTCCATCTAATTATTTTTCATGAGACGATTTGCAACTTTCCTGTTTAGGAATATTGCATTTTATTGCTGAATTAAAAAAAAGATATTTAATAAAATACGACTGAAGACCCAACTTAACTTATAATGCCACCCTTGAAAAGTACATTTCGTTAACATATAAAAATATGTTTCCTAGAGATGGGTGGGTAAATTCCCATTAAGTTCCTGTATTTACCTAATTTTGTAAATTTACCTAAGTTGTCTATCTTTCATCACATCGCTCTAGCTTATATTGTTGACTCTACTCTGTTGTTTATTTACTCTTTATTGACTATTGGTTTGACTCAGATGAATTTATTTACTTAATATTGTTTACAATGAAATATATTTTAGTACTGACTACAGCGGCTATGAATTTGTGCATGTAGTTTGTAAAAGGGTCCTAAAGACACAACGGTGTGTCTAACGCTGCGTATTCCCTCCGACTCGATCTGACTTTCTGAATGTATACTTGTATCTCACTTTAATTTGTGAAATTAATTTAACGTGACCAATAATTTTGATTTTAATTAATTCCATTACGTTTACGTACTGTCCATACAAAGGTAGAATATATATATTCGAAAACCTCTTTTGTTTCAGTCTTAGCGCAGCGTAAGTCAGAATTATAGTTTATACTGAAGCAATTTCTGTTTCAATTTTGTAGTTATTGGTTCTTATAATATAACCCGTACATTTGTGTAGATAGTAGGGCTACTGAAAATAATTTCCGTATCTATTGAAATATATTCAATCAGATCTAGTCGGTAGGTGGTATGCAGTTAGCTTAAATCATATTGCTTTATAGGTTTACTCTGAAAGTCGACTCCTGAACTCTGCTATGCTCCTATCTTGGATACTTTCTCTCTCGATAAAAATAACCGCACAAGATTAGTGTGAACTTTAAATTAATTAGCATAGCAGCGTTCAGAAGTTTACGAAAATAATCCAATTCTGAAAGGCACTAAGTACCATTTCTCTATAGTGAAATTTCAGCCTAATATTTAATGAAATTCGCTATTTGGGCTTCGTGACTCGTATAATTTATACGACAGTGCCACAACTAGCTTCTTTTAAATTAGATCGCTTAGATTGGGGCGTTGCAATATAGCTTTGAAAGCTGTGAAAGCTTTTTGTGGGTAGTGTGAACGTAAGGATTCGAATCCAAGTATTAAGATCTGAGGTCGTAAAACCTGACAAGTTCCAGGCAGTGACAGGGACAGTGATATACGACTCGTATAGCTCTGTCCCTTTCTCGGACTGAAACCTGTCAGTTTCATAATTTGGCCTCTGATCGGATATTGCAATGTTCAGACCAAATAAGACTTATGAGAAATATATAAAGCTTAGAAGTTTTAAAGAGTAATTTATTTGATAGGTGCAATAAATTTATTTTAAGCAAGTTTAACTTCTCCATTGTTTTGCGTCATCGCGAGAAAAATAAATAAGCATGCTTATAGGAATGACAGCCATAGACTTAGTCGTGATTTAGTGGTGCAGTCCTTTTCCGACACTTAGAATTATCGTTTGCTAGAGCGGGAAAGATTGCGCCAATCGCCTGGCTTCCCTTGAACTATGCTTATCGTTGTAGAAACAAAATGACCCAGTTTCAAAATTAGGATGCCATTACTTATTGTCTTAATGTTCTTACCAAATTGGCCTACGACAAACAGATATACGGACGTATATCAGCTTTAAAGTGTTATGGCTGTGAGATGGAATATAGAATTAGGCAACGCTCCAATCGTCTTAAGCCGGCTCCAGAGCCCGAATTTGTGTTAGCTCAAATAATCGTTCCTTCCGTCCATACATATTGAATTTTTCACATAGAATAAGCTACCCTCCAAGCATTTGTACCCCCGTATCGCTTCTACAAAACTTTGTCGTTTTAAATTAAGTTCTAATCTAAGATTAAAACGTTATTAATATAAATGGTTATAAAAAATGATTTCAGGATTTCTATTGACCAACGCTTAAAACAGCATATCTTTGTAAGAATATTGTGTGATATAACCTAATTATAATTAGAAAAAAATATTGTCCTTATAGTCCTATGATGTAACGTGGAGATAATTCTAAAATACCAAAACTTTGCAGTGTGGCAGTACTTAAAGCCCAGAAGCTTGGCTAGTTATGTGTTAAGAGATGTTCTGTAAAGGAGTACGTAATACGTCCTGCCTATGTGTATTGGCATGATCGTGCCGCTTGAGTATTTGAACACATTTATGGATAGATATTAGATGTTACAATCGGCATTTTCGTTATACTATTTATAATAAAAACTAATACCAACAGTTTATCGTAAGCCTGAAGTAGATGGTCACAAAATTTTGATGACATTCTTTTTGACATAAAAATACGAATGCGACGAATAATTTAACTACAATAATAAAATGCTGTTTAAAAAACGACAAACTTAAAAAGCCAATAAGAAAAACCGATCTAACAACTCAAAAATCTGACATAGTATAAAACTGACCATCTACTCATAAAGTTATAACGCTTTCGAAATTAAATTGCCATTGATCAACTAATGTTTTGATATTTACTCACTTTTCTAACAAAGAGGCAACGTTTTCTGTGACTTTAACAAGTATAGTACTAATGTACTGGATAAGAACGCTAGATAATAATAGTTAGTTAATGCATGGGTGATTAGCGGTAGATTTATTTAATACCAGTTAGTCAGTGTTAGATTTGTTTGTTGCTAAATCAATGTATACGGAGCTTGCTTAAGCCCTAAAATTACAGGTTATGTACAACCTCTGTTGAAGCTTTAAGTCGCAATTTTTTACACTAGGTTTTCTGTTTGAACTAGGAAAGCGATAGATTCGTATATTGTCGTTACTTAACTACAGAATTAATTTGACTATGGATTATGCATGCTAGTGCAAAATTATTGTACATGCACGCTTGTCAAATGTGTAATTAAATTTGTTAAGAGTCAGCGTTTTAACCGCCGTCATTGTAAATGCATATTTTTCCTATAAAATGGCTAATCTCTTGTCTTCCCTTTTTGATTAATATTGGGCGACAGGGATTCGTTATGTCTACCTGGTATTTACCTATGCATAATATACACCCATTTTCGGGGTAAATATTTAGGTAAATACCACAATGGTTAATAATAATTAAAACAACATATTTTTAAAACTATAATTTAAAACTAAATGACGCTATGGGTATATTTACTAGTATTTATGCAGTTTGATTGTTGAGAAACCTATTTCAATACAATGACGGCGGTGGTAACGTTTGAATGAAAAATATTCTAAATACATTTACTTCTCTTAATATATTGGTAATAGCATATTTCGTATAATAACCTAGTTTGAATACGCACGTAAATGTTCAAATTGCGACGTTATAAACACAGGATCTGTTAAAACTCCCTTCGTAATAATATGGTCACTCCTAAATCCTGAATGTACAAATGTTAACGCTACGCTAGGGTTCAGCTAGATTTTTGTTATATTAGAATAATTACCGGGTAATGGTTCACGTTTTACAGCTCCGTAGTGTTAGGTATTGCTGATTTTTTTGATCAATGTTACCTAGGTAAAAAACTTACCAACACCGATGTTACAAGGTTAATTCTTATGTTACACTTGACGAGATAACACTCCTTTTATATGGTAAAATTATAGGTAAGGTAAGGTAAAATTGATCAAAGAAGTCCGAAGCAGCCACAGTATATTTTGTTTACCGTTAAGTTCCTCGTAAACAGTGCTTCAGAAAGCCTCGTAAGGCGCGTAAAGTGAATGTGGATCAATTTTAGAGCTTTATCGAATTTGATAATAATCTATGAATGAATATTTATTAAAATATAAAACTCAGTAGAAAGCATTACTCACTGTTAGACGATCCAGCAATGTGTAACGTTTTTTTAACTATTTTAAATGATGCTAGTTGTGTAGCTAGCCTGTTAGTTTAGGTACGGTTCTGAAGCTTATAGTACGGTAGTTGTACGGTTTTAGAACAATGGATAATCATAGCGATCGATGTCCTTGCTACTAGCGTAAGGTTGTTCGAGGCGTTCTTATGAACTATGGCGTTAACGCATCGTGCACAAAATACTCTATTCTAATTAAAATTTAATCACTGTTTTTTGATACTAAGAAAGTAGGGGAGGTCAACGGGATTTTTATATTAGTTGCAAAATGTTAGTGTTTATAGGTATGAGTGTGGACAATAATATGGAGGTGGTTCCTAGCCTCTGAAGGGGTTTTGACACGAGCCAAGATAATGCTCAGTCTGTGTGAGCGCTGGCTTGCGTTCGTGCCACAGCCGCTGCATGAGGCGGCCACCGCACTGTAATGTTACTCCTAGTTTGTTAAGTTATCGACGCTTCTGCGGCTCGAGGCACACGTTTTCTATTGGGTATTTAGTGGATTTGATATATTTTGAGCCATCGTGTAAGCGTGAAAAGTGTACTAATATTTTTGCTACTCGGTAGTCGCATGCAGTCAGTTCTGTCCATGTATAGGAACGGCATCATGAATTTTTATATGTCAGGACCAAATCTGGTTTTTGTATTTAATTGTGAGTAAATAAAGAAAATGGGTAATACAGGATTTATTTTGCCAGTTCCTCTTAAAAGTAAGTGAGAATTTCTAAAATATTTTTATAGGTGTAAGTGTTGGTAAATTAATTTTTACATTGTACATAAGTACATTCGCGATCAAGACAGCCCATTTTGTTTTCCGTCTCTGTTCGGGGGTGTTAGCTTTGATGAAAGCACGCGTCTCTCCCGCAACAATAAAGAACGAAAGAGACGGATGCTTTTTTCACTACAGTAAATTGAGCTAACGCCTCAGTAGTACGTAATCGTTAGTTTTAATTGTGGTGCTATACTGCAGTCGTCACCAATGTATTTTTATGTTTCTTTTTAAGTTGTAAGTGATACAAATGACAGTTGAAATGGTCTTCGGTAAATGTGCTAGGAAAAAACTTTCCCACGTTTGTCTGTGACACCCGTTTCCAACCAAACGACTGTTTTTTTTAATGTCGAATATAATATCTTGAAGTGTATATGATTCTCGAAATTGACTATAAGCGACATGTTCATTTGAATCACAATTGATTATTGTATTTACTGGTTGTATTAGTTTCCGGTGATTTCTTATAATTTTGTTAATTGAAAGTGATTTCTTTAATGTTTTTGTTTGAAATATTTAATGATCTTGTTATAAACAAGTTAGTTTGCCGGAATTGTGCAGGTTTTCGTATAAAATATCATGATAGCACTGTTGAATGGTTTGGAATGGTTTTGCTGGGGTTGGAGCTGTCTTCGACGAGTTAGTGCTCTTGTTGTATTTGAATTTGCCGCATTTTGTTCACTGCCGCGCAATGCCCATTTCACCGTGACAGCGTACTGATTTTTTTAACATTGTTTCTTGTTATAATTTTATTTGTTGTTTTTAGCAAGGCTTTGTAGACAAAGTGTTTGTAATCGTTTAAAAATAGAGTGAAAGTATAAATTTATAAATCGCTAGTCCTATCTCATGTAAACTTTGGATCTGTCCGGTAGATGAATTACTTAGATGTTTTTAAGATACTTAATAATACAAAATATACTGTCTGTGGTGAATATCGAATTTTATGAGCTTATTAAATCTTAATTCCGTGTTGGTATCGTACCTGGAATGCAGTGTTTTTTTGATGGCGCACATCTAATCTTCTAGAAAAATACGTAAAATTTAATTCATAGCTCCTTTTGTACTCGTTCACGCATGGGTAACTATTTGGGTAAATACTCGGATGTGGGTAAATACCCATTTAAGCTTACCCAGTAACTAAATATCCCGATGTATTTACCCACCACCCTTGTAAACTATAATGTATTCAGCGCAATTGGAAATGTGTAAAGGAGCTTTTGAATACTATTTTGTCCATCCCAACGAAACTTGCTCTGCTAATTACAATAAGTTTTAAAATATTTTGTATTTTTATAATAGCCACCCGCACTGGTTTTTGATTAGTCCACTACACCTAAATTGTTTTAGTGGAGTAAAATAGACGTGCGCTATCGAAAGGAGAAAGTGTTTTCGAAAAACCAAAAAATGTTAACGAAGCTAAAATAGTATTTTTCTTAAGATGCCAAGTTAGCTGTCGTTTTGGACCAAGGGATATTGTAATTTAAGTGTAGCTCATTTCACTTCGCTGATAGTACATAGCATTTTACATAGGATTGGAATTAAATTATTTTGACGTCTCCTGTCTCTACGTGTTAGATCCATGTGTAAACAAGTATCTTTGTGATTAATGTTTAGATACGCGGTTGGCGGCTACGGACTGATATTGAGCAGTTTTGGGAGATTTGTGAAGGACAGACTTGCTCGCTAGTTATTAGTGCGGGGTGGGTGTGTGCTAAATACTTGATTTTAAAGTATTTAATAATATTCAGTATGACAGTTATGTTACTAAAGGATATGGCAAAATTGAAGCTCTTTTTAACCGACTTCAAAAAAATGAGGTGGTTCTCAATTCGTCGGGTTTTTTTTTTTATAATTCGTCACAAGATTAACGTGAAGTTGCTTTTCTAAAAACGTTTGCGAGAATTAGACTAGTGATATAAAAATCAGAAGTTGACCGCTGTCTTGTAACTACCCTACTGAGCAGTATCCCAAATTCAATAGCCAAAGCAGTTTTAATTCTCTTCTTTTAGTAATAGGGTTGATATTGCTACAGGAGTTTTATCTGAGACACTGCCTATTGGATTAGCAGGACGGAACTTTAAAGCTAGAAGAAGACTTGCTCTAGCACATCAGTAGGATAACACCACTCCACTGCTGCGATTTGTATTAGTAATCTAATCCGTTAGTATAGGTATTAGCGGCTAAAAATAAAGCTGTCAAAACCAGTGCAAAATATAACCTCAAATACAATATCAAATATAGGTTATAAATCGAACTGTCAGAATTGACTTATTTTGTCGTTGGATATCCTCCAAAATATTGCATTTAAAAAGTTAAAGTAGTAGTGCAATAATGCACTTCCAAAAATTTTTTTTTTTACAATTCTTAAAGTTTTGATCACAAAAATATTAAAATTGACTTGTTGAATATAACTATGTACTATTTAATGACACTAATTGTAATTGTACATCTCTAATTTTTACCATTTCAAGTGCCATGTTGACATTAAAATTTGAACTAGTTTGTTGAACTATAATTTGTTGAACAAGCACACTCCGCCCCCAAAAGTAGCGAATATAATATCCACTTAGACGTCGGCGTTGGGTCTAGTTCACGATTTTAAATAAAATAGCTCTGCGCCAATTGTGTCGTTCAAATGTTGTGAAACTAAGTGTTAAATGTTGTCCTACTTTGAACCGAATAGGGTATATCGTTTGTCTGAGTATTCAGTAGTTCATGCTAGATGCAGACTTTTTTTCTTACTAATATTTTGTTACTGTTTTGGCACTGTATTAATTACCTTCTGACAAAAAATATATAATGAATAAAATGTTTTGTGAAGTTTTATTTTTCCTAACCTAATCAGCACGGCTAGCTCATGTCCGCGACTTGTTTGTCGCTCGGATCTCCCTTTCTATCTAGTCTGTAACGATAGAGACGCACTGAGCTATGGTTTAAACTTTTTGAACTGAGCTCTTCCACTTGCCTGTAAACACAATGGTCATTGTGTCTATACAATCGTATTATCTGCTTTTGTTCTCGAAACCGCCAACAAGTTACTCTACGAAAAAGTTTAAAGTACATTGCATGAATGTTGAATTTTCAACCTTATTCCTTGTTGAGTAGGTCTAAAATGGTCTAAAAGGAAAAAAGCGCATGGTATCCTGTAGTCTTTATCTACAGACTAAGTTCTTGTCGAGTTTCGGGCGGCGGTAAAATGCAAAAAAAAATCTTGCCATTATTCTATTAATGTATTTTGTACTCTGTTGCTTAAAGAAATAGAGTCGATAATCCATGTTAACCTTCGAAGGCGGTTATAATCTACTTTTACTGCGAGCTCGTTATCCTAATTTGTGGTTAACTACACAATGGCTGTATTCTTAAGTGGATAAGCTCAGTTGAAAAAGTTTAAACTATAGGTACCCGCGTTGAGGAATCATTTGTGAAAGCAATTTTGCCCTAAAGCTAGGTACTCACTAGGAATTTGTTACAGTAACGAGCTTCTAGTGGGGAACAGGCTAGCGAGCCGCGTTCACATCACGATGTGACGTGCAACAGTTACAGCATGAAGTGATTAGGGTATTTGCCTGATATTAAATTTCATATATTTATTTGGATAATATATCAATATTCGTAGTATGATAAAATATTTCGAAATCAAATTTGAAATTGGTAATAAAATAAAAAGTTATAGCCTTTTAAAGTTTTTTGTCCATCTCTTTCTCACGAAACGATGTTTTGCGTGTAATTCATATGGCGGTTGAGTCGTATGACGTCATATTCCTGTATTTGTCTCTCGGTCTAAAAGCAAGTTTTAAACATTTATATCTTTCTTATTTTTAAATATATTAAAAAACTATTTATACTAGGCTATTTGGAAGGTAAAAAGATTCAATTTAAATACTAATAAAAAAAATAGGCAAATACCCTAGGCGTGCCATACGCCATAGGCATCGTCCTAATTGAACGCGATTGCGCGATCATCGCAATTCGCGCGACTGTTTGTATGTAAACTGTCATATAAACAGTCGCGCGAACTTGCGATGATCGCGCAATCGCGTTCTATTATTTAGGACGATGCCATAGAATATGATGACACGCCTAGCGTGTCATCCGCCACACGTTAAAAACATCAACGACCCGATAGTCCTCGATTTTAGCTACATACCGGAAAAATGATACGGGCTACAGCGTAGCACTTGTAGCATTGCTCACACTGAATGTGCTAAGAGAGTGCCCTCGCCTTGAAAAATAAGCAAAAATATTTGTGATATTGAAACCTAGTGTAACACAGGAGTAAAAAACACAATTATTAACATAATAATTTATTAACATATCTACATGCGCTATTTACAAACATTCTCTGGTTAACAATGTCAACACTAACTGTCAAACTTCGCCAAATCATAAAACACAAAGTTTTTTTCTTTTCGCTGATCAAGTGAAAATTTGTGACGACGCTAAGAGAAGGTAAAAGTGGCCATTTAGACGGTAATTATGCCAGGGACAACCCTATTGTTGGTACCCTGCCAATTATTGACACCATGAAGTTTATCATATGGTAATAAGAGCCGATAACTCTACAATAACGTCAATATCTGTCTGCCAACAAGGCAACAACTGATATTTTATGTCTCCATTTAGAGTGCAAATGACACTGCTTTAGTTCAGTATGCTATAGCATACAACTATCTCTCATCACTGTTTTTTTTTCTAAAAAGTAGGTATTTAATTAGAATGCTATTCAAAATTCGACAAACTAATTAGACAACTCAAAGATGTTCACGCCTTGGTTTTTCACTATTTGAGAATAATTTTCACACAAATTTCAAACCATTGCAGTCCGTTACATTATGGATCCCAATGCCCAACCTACGAACGTGATGAAAGTATATTCAATAGTCACAAATCTTAAGTTTCATGTCGATTACCAACTTTATAACTTGGCTTTATTTTAAACGAATGCCCAAAAAGAGCATTAAACACGCCCTACAACACAGTTCTCAACTTAACTCGATCACGGCCTTCCCCAGTTTCCCCTTAGGAACGTCGACGGGGGGCATGGTGTCCGTGACGATCCCCGTGGCCACGGTAACATTGTTCTCACGGACCGTGAACGGCTGGCCCTGGGTCATCACCATGTTCTCCAGGAGGGTGAGGTACACCTCGCCGTGGTCTCCTGGCATCATCATTTGGATTGATGGATCTGGAATAGGGTGATTGAGGTAAACTTAAAGGGCGTGACGGTAAATGGGTCATAGACACTCGAAAAAACAAAAGCTGCCTTCTCTGTGGGCAACAGTTAAAGGCTCGTGTGCATATAAGTTATGTTTTTATCTGATAGGACTAAAGTATACAAGTCGACACACATACAATGAGCCCTGAGCGCCCAATCTGCGCAGTGAGCAAATTACGGACCAAATTGGTGCGGGCGAACGGCGGAAGTGTAAACCGCTCCGTTTTGCTGCCACGCTATTGGTTTGTCAGTAGACAACATGCGCAAACGTATCCCCTCCACTGGCCGCTCTGAGCTCTTTTTACGTGTGTCGACCTATACCTGATGCCGTTTATGCAGATATGGATTAACCAAAAAATTTGGGCGTAAAAACGTTAACTTCGGGTATGTCCACAGAAAAGGCACGAACCTAAATCTGTGTATGACCCAAATGCGTTCTGGGGTACCCGCTAAATTCGAAACGGTGCCGAGTCCCTGTCACTCGTCACTCGAGACCTAATCGAGAGACAGGGATGGAGCTAACGTAACTTCGAACTGGGTGGATTTCAAAATTTTTGTATGTAGCTACGGCCTTAATTGAGACAACGTTAAATTTCTTTCATTAAACGAAAATAAGTCATAATTCATATGGCTAATTTATGTTACGCAGAGGAAAAAATTAAGGTCATACAATATTTTTGAAATTCATCCAACTTTTATTTTGAAAGTAGGGCCTCTGTTCTGAGGCCCAGGATCTGTGCCGTTTAGCGAATAACTTTTGATTCAAAACAAATGCGCCAGCGAGCGAAATTAACCGTTATTTCGAGCAGGAACTGTTTCATTTTGCTATTTGATAAAACCCGAAATAATATCGATTCTGTCCGAGAGGAATCGAAATGAAAATGCTCTATTTGATTAAGGGTGTTCCTGACGAGCTGGTTGAAAAACCGGTCAAGTGCGAGTCGGACTCGCGCACCGAGGGTTCCGTGTTTAAGATAATATGGTTGGAAAACGCAAAAGAAAATACTTATTTTGTTATTGAACGAAACGAACGAAAACGAAAGAACTTTATGATCTATGCAATAAGGTCCATTTTGACTAGCCTAAATTTAAATAAAGATATTTAAAGTTTTTTGATAATTTTTCCTAAACTGTAAAGTTTGACAACTTCATTTTATTTTTCCCGTAAAATATACGTAAGTAATATTTTTATATCAGGTCCATTTTGACTAGCCTAAATTATAATTTAAAGTTTTTTGATAATTTTTCCAAAACTGCTAATCTAAACTGCTGCTGACATAAAAATATAAGTAATGTTTTTATATCAGGAATTTTTCAGATGTTTTGTCCATAAACTTCGGAGATAAGGGGGGGAACTGTCATTTTTTGTACATTTTTGCTACAAAAACAAAAAGTACGTCCCGAAATATTAAAAAATAATAGTTTTGAAATGAGCAGACTGACCCCTTTCATATGACACCGTGTTTGCTATAATCAAATAACTTTCATTTTTCAACCCCCCATTCTAGACCCCTTAGCCAATATTTAGAAAAATAATTTCATACTTTTTTTACTAAAAACAGATGCGGGCAAGCAAGTTATAAAACTAGGCGAAATTTCAAGTTGATAGCTTCTATAGTTTCTGAGAAAAACTGCTGTGACATACAGACAGATAAACAGACAGACAGACAACGAAGTCTCACCATAAGTGTTCCTTTTTTAACATTTTGATATGGAACCCTAAAAATTAAACTAGTTTCCGAGCCCTTCAGTTGCTTTTAGTTTTTTTTTTTAAGATTTATTGTTAATTTTGATTTACCATAAGTAAATAATCATATATCATGTAATACTTACCTAAGTCAATCCTGCAAGCAATATTCCACGTGCCGCTAAATATTTGCTGCGAATACTTAGAAAACACTGGTTTCTTTCTCCCTCCCTCGCTTCTAGTGAGAAAGTATATCTTCGCCTTGAAATGGTTGCTCAGTTGCATGGTTTTCGCTTTACACAGTAGCATGCCAGTCTCTACTGATCTTATTTTTATACCACGAAGTAACACGCCTACGTTGTCACCTGCCATAGCCTAAAAAATAAATATAAATATACATACATACATTAAATCACGCCTGTTTCCCAGAGGGGTAGGCAGAGACAACTTCTTTCCACCTGCTACGATCCTGACAAATCTCTTTCGCTTCTTCCACATTCATAAATAAAAATATAATAATTATCAGGGGACAATGTCACACCAATTGACCTAGTCCCAATCTAAGCTCTAGGCTTGTACTATGGGTACTAGACAACGATATAAATACTTATATATAGAGAAATATATACTTAAATGCATAGAAAACATCCAAGACTCAGGAACAAATATTCACGCTCATCACACAAATATCTGCCCTTACCGGGATTTGAACCCAGGGCCGCTAGCTTCATAGGCAGGGTCACTACCAACTAGGCCAGCGCGTCGTCGAAATATATTAGGTATAGGCAGTTTTGGGCGCACAGGTTGGGCGCTATTTAAATTACTTTTATTTGTGACGACGCGTTGGCCAAGTTCGTAGTGCTCATGCCTACGAAGCTAGCGGCCCTGGGTTCACAACCCGGTATGGGCAGATATTTGCTCCCGAGTCATGGACGTTATCTATGTATTTAGTTAAGTATATATTTCTCTATATAAGTATTTATATCGTTGTAATCGCTTAGATTGGGACTAGGTCAATTGGTATGTTAGTCACATAATGTGTCATTGTCCCCTGTCCCCTGATATGAACATAACATTAAATAGACAAAGGACTAAAGTGTATACATATTTATGAACTTGACTGTACATAAGCAACTCTTTTGATAAACATGTCTATCACATTAAAACACTTACCTCACTAACACTCTTCTTAAATATCTGAATATCAGACAATGTAGTTAAAATCTTGTGTCCAAAACCTAGCAAGTCTGCTTCGTCATTCTTATGCATTATACCAGTCTTTATAGTTCCAACAACTACTGTCCCTCTGCCTGGAACGGTAAACGCATTGTCTATAGGCAGTAGAAAGGGGGACTTTAGGTCTCTTACAATCTGTGGCACATGATTGTCCATGATTTCTAGAAGATTCCTTATAGATGGTACACCTGAAATAAATAAAAATGTGAAGAAGATAAAAATCAATCTTGGAAAAGCAAATGGCAAATAATACATGACTCGATGTCAGAATGTAAAAAAAAACTTTGCTTTACTTGTAAGGGAGGTACTCGAAAAATAATTTACAACTTTGCTGACGCAACTCAAATGTATAGCTATACCGAATTACAGCTTTGTAGTACCAAGTCTCTGAATTAATACCGCGGACAGCAGGACATGGCGAAACTATAAGGGTTCCTTCAAGACTGTAGTCTTCTGTAGAACCCTAAAAAAAGTCATCACCCACCGAAATTAGATTCGTCGCCGTTGAGAGCCTTGAGCGCCGAGCCACATATGATCGGGACAGTCTCACCGTCGTACCCAAAGTGTCCCAGCAACTCCCGCATCTCTATTTCCACTAGTTCCAACAACTGAAACAATTGAGATTTTTTAAATAAAAAAACAGTAGTTCCGTTCTGGCCGTTTTCCTTCACAGCCACAAACTGGATGGGTCTACATATGTTCAGCAAAGCAGTGATACAGTCACCACCTTCTAAATCCATCATCACTCATCACTCAGTTACTCACTCAGTTCAACTCAGTGGCACCATAACATTATATTACATTGTCTATTAATTATATTATTTACATAATATATTACATAGATAAAAACGCCCTATACATATAATGGTGATCCCTTCTTTCAGAGTTGATATCTCTTAAACGGATTACATTCATCTTGCATAAACTTGATTGTCATAATCATCATTTGGCATAATAATATAGCCTTTTATTTCCAGATTAATAGTTACAATTACATTTCATTAATTAAAGAAAAAAAAATAGGCATAGGTACAGTATTTTTTTTGTGAAACTATACTTTTCAGGATTGTTATATAATAAACCTAACCTAACCTAACGGGTTCTATGCAATGATATTTTACATAATCCTGGAAAGTATACGGTTTCAGAAAAAAATACTGTATGCCAAATGATGATTATGCCAAATGACGATTACGACAATAAATTTTATCCCAAATGAAGGGAACCCCACTTAAACGGGCCCAATTGATTTTCATGAAACCTTGCTAAGAACCACCGCTAGAGAACCTGCTTTTAAATAAAAAAAACTGTGAGTTCAAATATTCTTCGTAAGTTAAGAACCAACTTTGTTTTTCTTGTGTAAACTACTTTAACATAATAAGGAAAGATGGGGAAACTTTAAGCATTATTATTAAACATAAATTTTATGATAAAATCATAAACAACAAAACATAGTTTTTTTATTTACCTCATCATCAACCAAATCAGCTTTATTAATATACACCAATATATGTTTAATTCCAACTTGTTTTGCTAACAACAGATGCTCTCTAGTCTGTGGCATCGGCCCATCATCAGCTGCTACCACTACTATTGCTGCGTCCATCTGTGAAGCGCCTGATATCATGTTTCGGATGTAGTCAGCATGTCCAGGGCAGTCCGTATGCGCATAGTGCCGAAGTTTAGTGCTGTAGCCCACATGTGCTGCGTTTATAGTGATTCCTGGAATTTGTGAACAAAAACAGGTTGTTTGATAAAAGTGTCAGTGTTCATAAAATTGTAAAAGATAAATAGCATAATTTCAAACTGTAAAATTATTCAAATGATATTAAAATAAGGGAAAAAGGAAGAAAGGTTGACCGTTAGCGCGATGGTCTGACGACATAACAGAGGTGGCGGGGCCCAACTGGGTCTGGAGGGCCCAACACAGGAAAAAATGGCAGGCTCTGGAAGAGGCCTTTACCTGTTAGGGTTCTGGTAGGTACATACAACTACGCTAGTGTAATTTAGTGTATTTAAGTTAAGTCTTCAATATCCTTCAAATAATGTATATCCAGGAATAAAAGGCTTTTTTATTTATTTTTTATTTTTAAAATAAGTAAGTGATTGAAAACAATGATCTTGATTTCAAGTGCTCAGTGTAACTCTAGCTTCATTCAGTTTCTCAATTATGTAAGTCAAGTGGTAGGACCTTGAGCTGAATCCATCTGTATCGTTACCACCGTCATATCCCTTAAACTACCACCATGCAGCAGTGTTCGCATTGCTCTTCAAGTATGGGGATAACACAACCGGTGAAATTACTAAAATAAAGACATTCCATCTTAGTCCTTAGGGTCGGCAATCATTTGCAGTCATAGGATTGTAGTCTTAAGATTTCAAATGTCTATGGGTCTCAGTTCCCACCTACCATCAGGGGCCTGTTTTATAAAGCTATAAATTACAATTTACAGGTTACAAGTTTCCTTTTGACACAACCTCGACCAATGACGACCAGCCATTTGAGCAGTATTGCCAGTTTAGACCCGTAAAATTGTAACTTGTAGTTTTATAAAACGTGCCCCAGGTGGCCTGTGTGACTTTACCATGCCATAAAAAAAAAATGCTACTTCAAATATTACCTCTTGCTCTTTCTTCAGGGGCTCTGTCTATCTCGTCATACGAAACAAACTGCGCCAATCCATCCGCAGCTAGAACTTTTGTTATGGCCGCCGTAAGTGTCGTCTTACCGTGGTCAACGTGACCAATAGTCCCCACATTACAATGTCGCTTTTCTTCCAGTTTCGTAACAACTTTTGAAGAAAAACTGCACGAATCATAGTTGAAAACACGTATACTTATTGTTTTTGGTGAAATAATGTTCCGACTTAAAGGGTTAAAAGGTAATCGGCAGTAAAAGGCGCCAATAATATACCTTCCACTCATTTTAGGGGTTTTTATTTATTTGTTTACATAAAAATATTGTGTTTAGTCGCTAATTTTGAGGTTATTTTGGAACTATACAGACACTTGACCACTTGACAGTATTGACAGATAGCATTTTACTCTTTTCTTTAATAGTCTAAAGCCAAATTAGGTTGAATGTTTGTTTCAAATGTTTTGAATGTTTAATTCAGCCTAATTTAGCATTAACCAATAAAACTCCTATGAATCCTACAATATTATTTCTGTGGCCCGTTTCACGAAGCCACAAGTTACAAATTACAAGCGGAACTCTCTTTCCATCAAAAGGAGTTAGAAAGAGACTTCCGCTTGTAATTTGTAACTTGTAGCTTCGTGAAATGGGCCTCTGAAATACATTATTGTTTATTTTACATTTTTTTTTATAATTTGTATTGACAGTTTTGGCTGTATGACCTAAGTCACCTACGTTCCTTTGCATTTAAAAAGTTAGCTAACCTCCCATTTCTTGTGTTTTGTTTTTCTTGTCTTGTCTTGACTATAGTAGCTTGCATTGTTTACTAATAGGTACTTGTAGTTTTGTGCCCGGTATTTAAATACGGACAATTGTAACGAATAAAATGAATCGGTAAGCGGTACATGACAGGGGCGACGATGGATAAGGGCGTTCAAGTATCGTTTGAAATACGCGACGAAAAAGATCAGGGACATAAAAATGGTGTTACTGCTATGCAACTGGACCCTCTACAAGGAAAACTTTATTCCTCTGGCCGCGACGGGATTATCAGAGTATGGGACACGGCCTCGGAAGTACAGAACAGGTTTGTACAGAGCTTAGAGCAGCATACAAACTGGATCAACGACATAGTTCTCTGCTGCGGCGGTGAGCACCTTATAAGCGCTTCTTCGGATACCACTATCAAAATATGGAACACGTCGAAAGGTAATCACACTGCCTCTTTACACAATCATGGAGATTGCGTGAACTCCTTAGCGTATGCCAAAGAAACGGAGTTGCTAGCAAGTGGCGGCAAAGATGGTGTTATAGTTGTGTGGGACGTTAATACTCTTACACGTCTTACAATGACTAATAACTCGGTTACACCATTTATTCTAGCTGGAAAAAAGAATCCCATCCATAGCCTTGCCATGAGCCCTGCTGGTAACATTTTACTCGCAGGATCTTCAGGAAGTATTATTCGAGTTTGGGACGCTAGCACAGGTGCAAGGAAGTGGAAGTTAGTAGGACATGCGGACGCTGTTAATGCTTTAGTTGTCAGTCAAGACGGTCAACAGACTCTGTCAGGGAGCTCAGATGGTACGATAAGGCTGTGGTCTCTTAAACAACAGAGGTGCGTTTCTAGTATTAAGGTTCATCAGGATCAGGTTACGGCTTTGCTGGCGACAGAAGACTTCAGACACGTAATTTCTGGTGGACGTGATAAACGGGTCATTGTAACTGACTTAAATAATCAGAGAAATTGTGTAGTAGTCTGTGAGGAGATAGCTCCGATTTTAAAATTGTGTTTCACAGCAGACCAGAAGGGTGTATGGGTGTCTACCGTAGAATCTGATTTGCGATGCTGGGAGCTACCACCACTGAATGATCTCAAACAAAAATTTGTGAATAATAATATCATATGTTACACTAAAAAAGTTTACCGATCATCAGCAATGACTAGTATAATTGGGGCACCAGCGATAACAGAGTTCAAGGTCTTAAACAACAAACGTCACCTATTAACTAAAGACACTGATAATAAAATAGTACTCTACGATGTGCTAAAGGCTTGCAAGATAGGAGAATTAAATGAATTTGACTTAGAAGAAGTCCAGAGACGTTTTGACATGACTTATGTTCCTGACTGGTTTAAAGTTGATGTGGAGACTGGTATATTAAAAATACATTTAAGACAACAAGATCCAAACTGTTTTGGGGTGTGGGTTAATAACAAAGCAGCTGGATTGACGAAGGATGAAGACAAAGCAGTTAATTTAGGTGTCTTACTGTTACAAGCACTTCTGGAGCATTGGAAGCATTTACAAGACAAATGCGAAGACGGAGAGATCAGTATTGGAAATGGTTATTTCAAAGTTCCTCCACACACACCTGTGACTTTCAGTGAAGTGGATAGCTGGGGTCTCCTAAAGTTACGGGTATGTCTTTGAGATTTGTTAGATAATTTTTCCAATATGAATATCCTTTAATGTATTTATTGCCTTAGTTTGGCATGAAAAACATGACAAAAAAATATTTGATATTATTTTTCAAATAAAAACTAAAAAGAAAAGTTTTATAAATATTTTTATATCTTATTGGAACCCGTGACAGATTAAAATGTTATATTTCACGCGAACCTTGTTCCTACCAGTGAAGCATTCAACTTACTTTTAAACACTGTGAATGCACCATACATGACAAAACATCAAAGTGGCAGTGCAAATGGTGCAATCCAACGTCAACATAAGGCAGAATTATCAAAAAATAATTGGGTCTACTATTTTCCTAAAATTGGATTGAATCGAGTTCAAAATGCATGCATCTGTATATATTGCAGGTCGGTGAAGCAGCAGAGGAGGAAGCAAGCACGCTACTAAAGGATATAGTGCCCAGATGGGTGACAAGTGTGGTTGAGGATATGGATATGCCCAAACTTGTCAAGATATCTTTCTACCTGCTTCCACATACTGAATCAAGCCCTGGTGCTATTAAACAAAAAAAGGTACGTAGGAGGGCATCTTACAGCTGGAAATGGTGAGATAGGAGCTATTAAACAGAAAAAACCGGGCAAGAGCAGGTCGGACCATGCTCAGTGTAGGGTTCCAAAGCCCTTACTACAAACAAATTAGACCTCGCGACAAACTTAACTTTGCCGTTGGAAAACTGTTATCACCATAGATCGACATAGGTTGCGGTCGGTTTACCAACACCGCACATAAGTTTTCGGTAGGTATAAACATTTAAATCGTTTGTAACTCAAGAACCAATGAAGTCTACTTAGTTGTGATAGTATCCCTATTAAATTCATTATATGTGCTTTCATTTAAGATATTTTTCAGATTTATTGTATTTGTAGTTTTGGCTGTAGGGGGCGGGCACACTCTAACAAAAATTAGCGCTTTAAAGCTTAATATTTTATAAACATGTAACTTAATCGAAAAATAGTTACCACAAACCCGCAATCTTTTTGAAAGACCTATCCAACGACACCCCACACAATGGGGTAGACGAGAAAAAAAAATACATCTCCACGTTACATGTAGGATAGGTATACTTTAAAAAAAAATATTTCAAGATTGTATTTTACCACTTTGTTGGCGTGACTAATATGTATATTCATGCCAAATTACAGCTTTCTAGTACTAACAGTCTCTGAGCTAGGCTGCGGACGGACGGACGGACATGGCGAAACTATAAGGGTTCCTAGTTTGACTACGGAACCCTAAAAAGGTAGGTAGGAAGGCATCTCACAGCTGGAAATGGTGAGATAGCTGAAGTTGGCTGTGGATATTTTTTGCAAATACCATATACCCTTGATGGATTAGCGAATGTGTGTGTAGTTCGCAGCTTAGGTGTCACTCGATGTATGGCAGTAGTGCAGTATAGACTCGTTGGTTCTCATGGCAGTCCACGGTATACGAAGCAGTCTCCGCCAAGACCACGTTTCGAAGGCATTGATTTTACTGCTATCACGGCTTTTTACACACCACGTCTCAAAAAGAGCAAGACCAGAGCTCGAACCAAGCACACTTTAGTCGCACGGCGAATACTACGATTCTTCCACAGTTTATCGAGTTTAGCCATCGCACTTTTAGCCATACCGGATCTTCGGCGGATTTCTTCCGTGCAGCTGCCTTCATTTGTGATTATTGACCCAAGGTACACGAATTCGCTGACCTTGTTAGTTTCCCGCTACTCCCGCTATTTTAACCACTTAATAATGAATTTCCAAAAATCCATTCTTAGTGCACCCCTCCCTAGGATATCCAAGAAATATTTATCTCCAAATTTCAATTCCCCTAGGTCCAGCGGTTTACGTTGTGCGTTGATCGATCAGTCAGTTTCTTCTTCGTAGATTTTCGTCACACTAAGGAAAATATTAAGGACGGTTTAATTGAGTCTCAATGTACCGAGAAGAACACACAGAAGACCTTTCGGAACATTCGGAACTAAACTCAAAATATCCCGTTACTTAATACGACCTAATATTCAAAAGACCTTTTCTCATAAAGAATGAAACCCGAATTGACTTATTACCAAAAAGAGCTGTTCTAGATATACACTATTCTCAATATGACTCAAATGGACCGAATCTCAAAAACTGCTTCACGAAACATCCTATTCCCAAAATACAGACTCTGGCTATATATGGCATTCCCCAACATTTCCAATTGGTGTATTACTATGAGGTTTAATAAATTATGTCAGTATTTGCAATGTACAGTCACAAGATTAAATTTGGTACCCACCTTAGGTCCAAAGTCAATCTGACATTCTACAACAATAAGGTTGAGTTTCCTAAGATCGAATGACATTGACGACTTCAAGCATATTTTTCTTGAAATGGGTCCCAAATTAACGCTCGTGACTGTAGCATTTTAAAATCAAATAAGCAATCAGATGTTTCGTTTCAGGACCGTATAGCAGTGGACGATTGCACCCTATGTCACAAAATAGCTGAGCATGTGTTACAAAGGCTTTACAACGATCAGTGTACTCTGTGCAAGAACGGGAGTAGCTCCGACTGCAAGGACGAATGTGACTCAAAGTCCGGTCACCGCGTTGAGTTGATGTGTGCTGATCAGGTAAGACCACTCATGTTGCGATTGTCTCACCCTGACTCCCAATTGCCTTTAAATAAATGAGGACACCACTCCCAACGAAGCGGTATGATCCAGTTTTACCTAAGATCAACTGCTTCATTATGTCCATTATTATGTTTCATGTTTAATTATTTTTGCCAAGATGTTCTAATCGGTTTACATTCATCTGGCATAACTTTTTTTTGGCATAATCATCATTTGGCATACTCATCATTTGGCATATAGTCTTATTTTCTGAAACCGTACACTTTTCAGGATTGTTATAAAATACTAACCTAACGGGTTCCATGCAATGATATTTTAAATAATCCTGAAAAGTATACGGTTTCAGAAAAGAAGACTGTACTTATGCTAAAAGATGATTATGCCAAATGATGAGTATATATATATATACTCATATATATATATATATATATACTCTATTAGAACGAGTACCCTTTATCTGGCATATTTTGTTTTGGCATAATTATCATTTGGCATACTCATCATTTGGCATAATCATATATATATATTCTACGATAGCTGATCTTTCTGTCCAAGTGGCCTATTCTATCATCGAACCATCCGCCACCAGAGTAAGGTTCATCAGTACCTAGAAACATTAAAATCCGTTTCCAATTGTCCTTTCTTCCTTGTACCTTGAAACTATGGAATGAACTTCTCTCCACGATGTTTCCTCAGTACTATGACGTGTCCTCCTTTGAACGCGGCTTGAAAACAGTCACCGAAATGAAACAACTTGGCTGTGCCCCTGGCATTGCTGATGTTTATTGGCGACGGTGACCGCTTACCATCAGCTGGCTAGTCTACTCGTTCGCCTTTTATGGCTATAAATATATACAGGGTGGAAAAAATTAAGGGCCCTGGAGGGGAATTGCCTTAAATCCTTAGGTTAGAGCATTTTACTTTAAAGGAAACAAACTTACTTTTATTTTTAAAAAGAAACAAAACTGCATTCAAAGATTTTCAAAAATTCGCTGTCTCACCCGGAATCGAACCAACTAAAAATAAAAAAATTAACACTTGCTTTATTTAATGTTTTAGAATTCACGATCTTTTTTATTTGTAAGACCAAATGTTTATTACAGAGATTTTGTCCTGAACAATAATACAATACAATACAATACAAATACTCTTTATTCAACACCAAAAAACCAAAACACGGAACAGTACATTTTAACTACAGGTATACAACAGGCGGTCTTACCGCTAAATAAAGCGATCTCTTCCAGACAACCTTGGACAGAGAAATAAAAAAAGACAAATATGGATTAGTAAAATAAAATAGCGAGTCTTTATTTTTTGAATTTTTAGGTGGTTCGATTCCCGGGTGAGATAAGCGAATTTGGAAAAATCTTTAAATTTAGATAAGCTCCTTTTTAAAAATAAAATAATTTTTCCTTTAAGTTAAATTATCAGTTCAGTCCCCCTTCCGGGGCCCATATTTTTGTCCACTCTGCGTGCGATCTTGGTTGGCTCAAAAATCGTTAGATTAGTCAGTTGCAACTTGATTTCTTGTTCTTGTCATTGATTACCAATAACTTCTCTAAAGGTCCTGGACCCCAACATGGATCTACGAACGGTGCTCCACCTCATATGGAAGTCAAACGAGGAACTTACGATGTATTACAACGTTATAAAACTTATCAGCTTGCAGACTGAGACCTAACCTGTATACTCAAAGACTATTTCTTCAGGAATATGACAGTGAGGCGGACTTAATATTTACCACAGCGTTGGGCCGGATAAATCAGAGTATATGCCGTAGTCATGGTTACTAGGATAAAGTGAAGTCTACAACTCTTTTTACCCGACTGCCGAAGGAGGAGGGTAATGTGTTTCACAGCCTATATATGTATGTTTGTTCCTTTGTGGGACTATACAAATTAAACCCGTTGTCCGATTTTGATGATTCTTATGTCAATCGTTTTGTCTTAATCTGGTGAGTGTCACTGAATATATGACAGTAATCATAATTCAATATGGCGACAACCAGACGCCATATTGTAAAAAAAAGAGTTGACCAAGTATGACAAGTGGGGTATCAGTGATTAGGGATTTAAAAATCATCTTTAGGTTTCTTTCATATTTTTTTATTTTCGTTTAGGATTTATAACGATTTAAAATTGGTTAGCAACAGTCGGGTTTTGAAAGCCTGCTTTTTGTTAAAGTTATTGTTAAATATCAGAAAGATAACAAAAACTTAGGCCACTCGTGGGGACGCCACTAGTGGTTTGACTGAACCACTAGGGATCGCGTTTGGTGGCGGCGACTAGAGGTCCAACGTGCGGCAACTCTAAGGGTGCGGCTCCACTGAGGCGGAGACGAGCGGAGCGGAGCTGTGCCAATATTAACCAATAGAATCGAAACTAGCGTGCGCAAGGCGCGCTCGACATAATCGCATGCGCCATTTACATATTGGTTAATATTGGCAAAGCTCCGCTCCGCTCGTCTCCGCCTCAGTGGAGCCGCAGCCTTAGTGTTAATTAACGCGGAATAGTTAAAGTGTGCTTGAAAAATACTCTGTCCTTATCTGTCACTATGACATATTAATTGAACCGAAAGTAAAAGGAATACTTTGAAGTAAAATGTAATTATTGTGCGTTTATGAATGCGTTATTGTGTGCCTAGTCGAAGATGGCGACATCTTTGATGCATTTCTCAGTAACTGGTGGGAAGAGGTATCAAATAAATCCCTAATTGAAGATGAAAGAAGATGCATTAATAGTGCGAAGAGACACTCATATAGAAAAAGTATAACACTGATTGAAGAAAATTAACGCTTTAGTTACGCTTTCCTTTTAGATTTTTCTTTGCAAACTGGATGACGAATACACGTCAATGGAAGGATATTTTTGATGCCTAGGCATTTCAATGTGTGTATATAAACAGTATAGTAGATTTAAGATATTTATTACGTAGCGTGGTAAATAATTAAATGTACAATTATTTCGTTAAGGATTTTGTTAGGCTTCATCAAAGAAGTTTAAGGCTGCGGCTCCACTGAGGCGGAGATGAGCGGAGCGGAGCGGAGTGGAGCGGAGCTGTGCCAATATTAACCAATAGAATCTAAACTAACGTGCGCAAGGCGCGCTCGACGTGACCGCATGCGCCTTCTATTGGTTAATATTGGCTCTGCTCCGCTCGTCTCCGCCTCAGTAGAGCCGCAGCCGTATCCAGGTTAAATTGCAATGTTGAAATTTGAAAAGTCAGTGGGTTTTTTTTTAAGGAGCTTGGTTGTAATTTATAATGTTATATACCAGCTTTGCCCGCGACTCCGTCCGCGTGGAAATTTAAAGGTATTTTCTCTGGAATGTCCCTATGTCTCCTATGTCCATCCATCGGAATGTAAACTATCTCCGTACCAAATTTCGCTCAGATTCACTTTGTCCATATTCCCATTTCGTCCACATTCGATTCTCGGCCACATTCCCAACTCGTCCACATACCAATCCCAAATTGTCCGCTTCCTGTCTCGTCCACATTCTCAACTCGTCCTCATTCCTAACTCGTCTACAACGTAACTTAGGACTGTAAGGCTGTTCAATATCAATTCGATCACTCGGTTGTTCACGTGTTGTTGGGAATGTGAACGAAATAGGAATGTGGACGAGATAAGAATTTGGACGAGATGGGAATGTGGACGAGGGTTAGGTTCGTAAGGACTAGATTGCAAAACGACTATTTAAGCAAAACGACGTAGTTTCATAAGATGATGTCTAATTTTGTAAATCTTCTTAATAGTAGAATGCCAAGTGTCATGTGCCAAATGTCCCAGTTGCAAAACGCTAACGTATGCAGAACGTACTGATAGTAAAACGACTAGGTAGGAATATCGTCAAAAATTCATAACGTCTTAAGTGGCAAAACGACTAGATGGTTGAATGACAAGGAAATAACAAACTATGGTATGTAAAGGAACTCTTTATATATCTATTGATAAAGAAGGTGAGTATCTGGCCACTAATATTAAAATTAATCGAATATAACGTAGTGGTTATGCAATCACGACGTTTTGCTTCCTAGACGATTTAAAACCAAGACCTTAAATACTATCCAGACACTTTGCATAATGTGTCTTACTACTCATACTACAACTAAGGCGATGTAAAATTTGGATCTAATGCTACTTTCTCATTTTACAACCATGACATTATGCGGCATTGTACAAAAAAGGCGTTTTGTTTAGTTGGTCGTTATGCAACAACGACGTTTTACTTACATAGTCGTTTTGCAATCTAGTCCTTATGAACCTAACGAATGTTGAATGTTGACCAAATGGGAATATGGACAAAGTGACCCTGAACGCCAAATTTCTCGTCAATCTGATGAGGGATGAACCGTATAGACGGAACAAACAAACACTTTTTGCATTTATAATGTTAATTAGTAGGTAAGGAAATAAGGAAAACGATGGAATGTCGAAACCTATAAATTTAAAAACTTATTAAAAAATAAATGAAATTATTGAAATTTATATTTTATTTTAACATCCTTTAGCTGGTTGCCGACTCTGATAGAGATTAGAAAGAAAGTAAGTACAGATGGTACAGATCTAGTGAATAATCCTTTCACATCGTGAAAACTCGGAACTCACTGCTACTTCCGAATGATGCCGACGTGTCTATGAATTATTGAATTATTAAGTGACATTTTTGTATTAAATAAAGAGAATAGTTTAGTTATCAATTTATCACTCTTGCGATGCGACGTTCCCCCACGTTGTCTTGATGGGGACTGACTCAGACTGAAGTAGCATGACAAAAACGAACATTTCCGAGAAAATACGATGTGAAAGGATATTTCACTACATGTGTATTATGTTATTTCATTAATTTAATACCTTGATTAACACTACTTTGCAAATAATCTCTTAAAAAAATAGCTTTCTGAAGTGATCGCGTGTTTTTAAATTGTACCTGTACTATAGACTTAGAGTTCAAGTAATAGTACATTGTTGCCTAGGCGCGAAAAGTAAGGGATTTTCTGACGAGGTGGTTAGCAGGCCGAGCAATAGCGTGAAATAGCAACCAGACCTTTATAACGTTATATTTTGTTAGTGCTCAAAATTACGTTTAAATATATCGATATTTTTTCATAACGTTACGCTACACCGTAACGAAATCGTAATAACGTTACACTTAAATAACGTTATAATAAAGTTATGTAACTTATGAACAGAGATCGGAATAGGTAGAGCTAATTTGCCTTAACTTGACGCATATTCATTCATGCGTGAGAGAGATGGGAATACATTATTGAATGAACATGCATCAAGTTTAGGCAAATTAGCTCTACCTATTCCGATCTCTGCTTATGAACTACGCGCTGTTGCCGCTCAGGTAGGCATTTTGCGTGACTGGCCGACGTCCCAGAAGGGACGATTTTTGTCCGTTTAGACAACGTCCTTTCGATGTCCGTTCATATATTCCGTCCTTTTTCCGTCCCTTTTCAAATAGCCAGCTAAAATATTTTGCTCTATCACAAAAAATGCATTTTAAAATCCAAATATTTATTATTTGCAGATTTAAAAATTACTGCTGCGCTTTATTGAGCTGTGTGGTTGCCGGTTTAGAATAGTGCCACTCCATGTCTTCCCGTGGACGTCGTAAGAGTCGACTAAGGGAATAAAGGCTTGTAGTACTGTTAGGCGATGGGCTTGCAACCTGTCACTAATACACTGGTAAACATCTTAGCCTGATTATGCAAAATGTGGTTACAGAATTATCAACAAGCTTTTAGAGTTGTTGGCAATTCTGTAGCTCTGCCTACCCCAAACTGGGAATAAAGGCGTGAGTTTATGTATGTGTGTATGTATGTATGTAAAAATTACGTTACACGAAAATAACGTTTATTAACGTTATTATAGCGCTTACCAAAGTATCGCTATACGTATAGCGTTTTGTTTGATACCGTTATAATGGATACCGCTACAGGTAAGGCGTCAAATAACGTTATAGTATAACGTTATTCGTTCAAGACAACGTTACACGAATATAACGGTTATTAAAGGTCTGATAGCGACTCCATGGATTCTAGAACCACGATATGCCACCAAAATCCTAACCCTAAACATTAGAGATATGTTATTTAACCCCCGACGCAAAAGGATTGGTGTTATGGGTCTTCCGGTTCCGGGGAGGGAAGATGGCCGATTGAAAAATGCCCGGCTTTTACTTCTGTTAATTTTGATTTACTGTTCTATTTACTGATTATACTCTCTCACTGACACTGGCGAAATCACATGGTGGGCCGGCATTAATTTAAAGAAGAAGAAGATGGGTAATTTGAACTCTGTCACCTTAATTTAAGGATTATTTACTAAGAAATTGATTAAATTAATTTATGTTGTACGTTGATGATATTGCTACTAACAACATGAATCTTTCAGTAAATAATGCTAAGGTGACAGAGTTCAAATTAAATTAACTATGGAATAGATTTTTAAATAATAAAAATCTCGGAAATTATGCGTTATTGGACTACATGTTATACTACATTCTATACTCCAAATAGGGTCTAGAAAAAAGGCGCATACATTAAGTCGTCGAGTTGCGGAAACCAGCCCGCTCTAACCTATAACCTATAGGGTCTAGAATCGATGGTTAAAATCCTTCGGGTACGTCCCGGGCACGGTGTATAGGGTGACATTAAATTCGTAAATCGTAATAGAAAATGTTATTTTCTGGGTCAACTCATGATTACGATCAACTTTTAATATGGGACTAACATAGAAAACGTCTCCATACAAATTGTGAAACCAAATGATTGCTTTTAGTATGGGATGTTCAATTTTTTTCTACCGATTTTAGTCCAAGTTGATCGTAATCATGAGTAGGTCCAGAAAATAACATTTTGTATTATGAATTAGATGTCTCCCTGTATAGTTATCTACCCGACTGCGTCAGAAGGGTTAATATTTTTTTTGTTGTGCCGCCAATTTCACTCCCAACCGCGTTCCACCGACCTAAATACGAACGTAACGTTGCACTAAAAAGGTGTGAAGCATGCAAGGTCGGCACTTTCGTTCGTTGTTCACGACTTACCGCACACCCGCAGAGGTAGGACAACGCGCCGAGCTACAGCACGAGTACTTGTACTCGTACTTATTCTGTGGGACGAGTGACACTTTACGTGTGTGTACGCACACAGACAGCCATTTTGCATGCTTCGTTTCGTTTCATCATTAGACGAGGTAAAGTCAGTATTTTTTTTAGATCCTTGTCGCGTTCCTCATGCGAATGCGATATGCGAAGCTATAAAACTGACGCTTAGCTCGCTCACTGTGAGGTCGAGGGAAGGCGTCGCGACGTCGCGTCTGCGCGGCATGGTCGCAGAGTGGTTTTTGTGTCGAGGCGCGGGCTTTTTTCCAGTTCATTGAACGAATGAGACAAAATGACATAACGACTCGGCTCTTCGACGACCAAGCATATTTTACTCAAAATAAAATATTTAGCGTATACTGTTTAGCTGTGTGGGTACTACGGTACCGCAACGAAAACGTTGAGCACTTTAATAAACTTCAACCTGAACATCAACCGACAAGCATGACAGTGACATGGTTCTAAATATGCTCAATATTTTTATTGGGCGACCGTACGTCGTAGTAAAACCTAGATGTGCCGCCGCTTCGACTCTTGGGCGTGTGTGTATGTGTGTGCGTGAGCGACTACCCTTACTAGGGTTATTGTAAGGTCAATAATTAAAAAATACATACATTCAACAGTTTATTCATAATCTATATTTATGCTATACAATGAATCAAGCAGTCAGATATTTAAAATATAGAACAAGTTTACATTAAGTCTTTCGCAAAGTCGTTTCAAGATAGATACATATCGTTCCTTTACTTTCTCAACGTCGTATCTGATCTAATAGTTAGATAGGAAAGTAGTCTTTATTATTTAGGGAACATGAGTGCTTTTCCTATGTAACTATTCGATCTAATACGAGGTTGAGCAAGTAAAAGGACGATATATAATTAATGTGTTGTTGAAATATAAAGGGCGAAATAGACTAGCAATCAAAATTTCAGACGTTGATTGCTGTCTCACTTTAACTTTAGTTCTGCAAAGGTCCCCAAACTTTTATGTCTCGTAGAAATCTTGGCAATTTTTTCGGTTTTGGGTGGACCCCAGGTGACTTAATATCAAAAAAAAAATTGGTCTTTTGCAAGGATAAAATGGGAGGTCTGGTCGGCTAAAAATTGACACAGGCTACAATTAAAATTTAGCGTGGAAAAATATTTTTTAGAAAAGAAACACTTATACGCACTGAAAATAAAAATAATAATAAAAGTAAATTATTTATATATTCATAAGAAAGTATTACGTGAGTAAGTAAGTAAGTAACTATCGCGGACCCCCATTTTTTATTTCCACTAACATGGACCCCTTTGAGGATCACTGCTCCAGAGCAAAAAGCACAATATTGCTCTCTTTTTCTAATTTTAAAGTTAGAGTAAGACAGCAGGCAATTTCTGCCATTTTTATCGCTAGGCTAAGAGAATTCACTAAAGCTACATTATAATACAAGATACCTTCTGGTCATTCGAATAACATTATACTTACTTTCTCGCTCTAGGAGGTACGTTTTAAAGCTAATGCGAGTGAGATGAAAACAAAAACAAAATGGCGTTCTGTCAATTACATTTAAGTGCTACATTTAGGCCGTTAGGATAAGTTGACGTGTAGTTTTTCACCTTTATATAGTACAGTCAAGCCAAGTAAAATGTATTTTTTACTGAGTAAACTGACAGGCTCGCTGTCATTGTTTTGGCGAAAATTTACAGAAAATGATAAAACTTATTCAAATATCCCTGTCAAAATTACACATGTCAGTTTTTTTTTAAATTAAACATTGTATGACCAGACAGATTATAAAAATAATACTTGAGTTTTTTAATAGGATCACATACTTACTACTCGTGAATGTTATTTTGGAATTTGAATTAACTAGAACCAGCATGCTCACTATTTTTTGTAAAAACTCTTTGGCTGGTTGGGTTTGGACCAAAAAATAACCTTCTAAAGACCTTTTTGCAATGTTAATACGCCAATGACAGCTAAAAACCAGACCTAATTTCAACCTTATGTTATAGTCGCTTTCGTCTATTTGCCGCTACAGCGATATCCATATCACGAAATTGACGGATATTTATCTGTCGTTGGCGGTGCACCTGTGGTGCGTATTCGTCAATTGCATTTAGTCATCAAAAAATTAAAAATAAGTATTTTTTTTAACCTTTTCGCCACCATTGACTTTATACAAAAATCGTCCACACACGCCAATGACAGCTGAAAACCACTGCTAATTTCAACCTTACGTCACAAACACAGGTCTATGTTGCACTGTAATCCTCGATTTGATTATGTAGTCATGGCATGGCTTGTGGGGCACTAAATGTACTGACTTTATATCAAGTCAATGGCGGCGAAAAGGTTAAGCACTTATTCCCTTTTCTATTCGCATTTTTTCCCAATCGAAGATTTTTCCATTTGTAACTAGGAATTAACTCCCAGAAATAGAATACTATGAATTTGATTTCTGGAATGGGGAAAAAGGAAAAAACCGTCAGTAGAAAAACAAGCCAGTGAAAACTTAAATCGGGAACAAAGCGATGAAGATTTTAGGAAATTGGCCTAACAAATCTAATTTAAGAAAGGTACCTGTTGAAAGGGGCTGACCCGTGGTCACATCAGGTTGTCACATCACTGCTATTCGCTTTCATCGGAAATTCGTCAGAAATAATTTTTATTCCGCAAAAGTAGGTAGGTTAGGTTCGTTAGGTATATTTAGAGGCCCGAAGGGCAAATCGCCCAGAAATAGGAGCCCTGCGTGTCGAATAGCAGTGGTGTGACAACCTGGGGCCCGTTCCAAAAAGCCACTTTGCAACTCTGCACTCAGCAGTTTGCAAATCCACGATAATGCAAAGTGCAGAGTAAACGTGTTCCAGAAAACACTGCGTAATTTGCAAACTCTGCATAGATTCTGTTCCTAAAAGATAGGTACTTTGCAAATCCACAAATCCACACTTTGCATTTGACTCTGCCTCTTCAACTCTGCAATAGCTTTGTGGAACAGAAATACGTTTGAAGAGTGGGATTTGTGGAGTGCAGACTTGCGGAGTGGCTTTCTGGAACGGGCCCCTGGTGTGACGAGTCTGCACCCCTTTTGAACACGCCAAACATTTTGCTATGCTATGCAAATTACAACTTAATTCAAACGAAACAAAGTCTGTTTTAATCGTCAACTTGTGTCGGCTGCGGCCGACGGTGGCGTCCGCGGCATGACTTTCAGATGACGGCCAGAGCCGACCGTGGCGTTCAAAAGGGTAACAAGAAGCACCCTTCACAAAGACGGTAAAATAATTAAGAACTATAAAATGCAAGGCAAGACAAAAAATGGTGTGACTTACGATGGATATCCACCGCAAGCAAAAAATTCACCAATAGCGCAGCTCTCCTATTGGTGGATTTTTTCCTCGCTCGCTTCGCTACCTCGCTCTGGTGGATACTCACCCATTTGATTTTACAATCATGGAATTTGGTACTGATAATTATCACAATACAAAATGCTGTTACCTACATGTGACCAAGAAATGAATATGGTAGATCAAATAGGACAGTCACGTGCCTATGGTTGGCATCAATAAATAGACATACGTATAGCTTATAATATAACAACTTTATTTCGTAAAAGCATAACACTGTATTTATCGTCTACTTGTAACTTCGCATAATTGTGCCCTCTCTTCGCTATGTTTTGCCTCTTGTGCTAGTTGCCAATATTCAGAATACGTATCGCTTTGGTAATTTCCGGTTATAATTTGACATTTTCCATATACGAGAGGTGCCAAGCCAAGTACTCAATAAAAAATACCCAAACAGGTTTGTCTTTGATTCTTTGTTAGCTTGTGGTTGAAAGAAAGACCAGATTTATATTCATCTTAGCTGCCAATTATTATAATTTAGTTAATTAAAGTATGTTTAAAAAAAAGTCATCCTGTGATCGAAACCAACGCCTCAAAACAATTCCAAAATACAAGGATATTAACATGAATAATTACAAGAAAATATCAAAAAATATGCAACAGAACAGTACATTCTTTAAGCTTTATTTTTTAATCTTGTTCTTGTTGGCTGGATGGTGAAAGCTTGACAAGATTTTATTTGACCTTCGCCATATTGTGGATTCATACATTTCAGGGTCAAATAGAATCTCCGTCCTTTTCTTTGTCATTTGAAGCAAAATTAGCAGAAAAGGATGAGAGACAACGTAACTTCAATTTTCAATATTCAAAGTATTATTATTCCCTAGTATTGTAGAAACTACAAACCACTGAAGATCACTTACCAATACCATAAGGAAATCTATCTTTTTTTAATAGGTCTAGAAAGATATGGCACATAAGCGAAGTAACAAGAGCTGACGGCGTTAAGGTGAATTCACAATGACGAATTACACGCGATAAAATAGCTATATACTACACCCCTTCACGCGCTTGTTCCACTGCCGGCGAGGAAGCGATTAGCTATCGACTATTTTCTCGCTCAAGAAACGAACAAAAGATATAGATCCCGTGTCATTAAAGAGACGTATATTAATAGTTGATCGCTGACTATCGACACTGCCAGCGAGAACTCTCTCCACTACACTCTTTTTCATATAAGATGAGTCCTGTGACAGCCGTATTTCGTAATTTCAATCACTTACTATGCTCACATGCGAGCTTAAAAATAGGCGATTAATTATTTAAGTTCTTGAACCGCGTCGCTAGGTGAGCACCAATGTAGTATTTATGTAAAGTTAAAGAAACAAGCGTAATAAGTGTTTATATGAGCTATCTTAGATGAAAAAGAGTGTAGTTTGCCCAAACAAAGATGTTCCCGTGTCAATAAAAGAGACACATAATTATATACCTTGCCAAGTCCGCGGTATTTTTGTCGACCACACCTCGCTCCGATTGTCAAATGTATGAAAACACATTAATGCGCAACTCTGGTGGAAACGCACCCTTATGTTCGCGCTTATAGATGTAGATAAAAATACACCTTGTGCCAGCCGTACTGGTCCTTTATTATAGTGCCTTTATCGCGGTGGATAAAGCATCCGTCACTCTCGGACTTACATAGTGGTCAGAAAGTGATAGTTTTTTATCCAATACAAGCCGTAATTGTGAATCCACCTTAATGACTCAATGTAGGTTATGTTATGCTTTTGCGGTACACAAATTACTGCTTCAGTATTCTGTAATGCAGGGTGAACTCAACGTTGGACTTCCATATGAAATGCCGCACCGTCCGGAGATCCATATTAGGGTCCAGTACCTATAAATAAAGGGTTAATTAAAGATAAAGATAAGTTTATTGATTAACTAAGCACAAGAACATACAAGAAAATATCCAGTGGCCCAGTGAGCCGGTTTGGTACAAAAAATAAAAGTGTTTAATATTGTTTCTCCACAAGTTTCATTTTATTTCAAAATACATAAACATAGGCTATACCAAGTTTTATTGCAATTGAATAAACTTTACAGGTCGCCCATACAAAATTGTTTCATATAAAAATGTATAGAGCTTCACACATCCTATAACTGTATCAAATGAGAAACGCTTTGGACATAATTATCATGACACTGTATGCGGTGGTGCAGAAGGAGCCAAAGAATATTCTACTTGTTTTTTAATCCTTATCAAGTTCACTAAGGTCTTTTGTATGAGAGTGAGATCCTTTTGGCAGAAACTAAACTTTGTGGGCGACCAGTAAACGACCGCTTAACAAGTTAGAATTTGACACAAAAGCAACTTATTTATAGTAAACAAAAATAAGCTATGTGGAGGAATGATTTGGTATATTTTATGTTTCTTCATAGTATTTTGGACCACCATACTGCGTGACTGTCCACTGATATCCATTTTGGTTATTTATCTAGTTGTATTCAAAGCCTGACTGACCTGGTCGGCGCAGAGCAGCTCGACCCGCTCGGCGGGCTCGGGCTCGGCGCGCGGCGAGCCGTCCCCGCCGCCCACGATCTTCTCGACCACGTGCTCGCCCACCTTGCGGCACTGGATGAAGTCGTTCGCTACCAGACGGTCCTGGAAACAATGTCTTATGTCTTAAATACCAACTATTTATTATCTATTCTGTGGTCTTACTAGCGACCCGCACTCGCTGAGAATTCAACTTTATCGTTCAACGCCGCACCCAAATTGCAAATAATATACATGTATGCCTCGAAACGAGACATGGATCCACAAGCGGCACTGCCCGCTGACTGAACTTAATGTGTAAACTGAAGGCCGTTAAAGTGTAATCCACAGTGGCGCGCCCCGCCACTTAATCTGACACTGCATTGTACAAAAGCATCATTTGCATTTGCGTCATCATCATTTTCAGGCGAACTGCTGAAAATAGTGCTCCCAAAGGCTTGTCAGGTTGATTGTGCACTACAAGGAATTTTACTGTCCGGCGGTCCTATTTTTTACGGTTACGCCATAAACACTAGTTTGTATGTTTGTGTTTTCACTTTTTTTTAATTTGTTTATTTCCAAGAAAAAAAATCTTGAAGTGATACTCACTTAGTTTTTATAATTATTTACGGCGTATTCAGCAATAGTGAAAATGGGACTTGGTTTTAGGGGAGAGAAACATTACCACATTTTTTACAGAAGTTTTCACCTTCACAATTCGCTAAAGTAGTGGTCTGAAGCATGTTTACCTTCTTCTGTCTGTCCTGTTTAGTGGTACAGCTAGCATGGGGCAGCAGGTAGAAAGGTAGCTTGTTCAGCTTGGGAGGTGACATCTCCACCGCCACATCCACCACCCACACTGGCACCGTCTCTGTCAGCAGGTTACCTTCTGTCTCCCCTCCTGCATCACCAACCTGGAATATGTACGGATCATGTTAGTTGTAACTTGTAGATCATCATTAATTGTTAATGATTTTTGTGGCGCTTGCTCACAGGCCACCTGATGGTAAGTGGAATATGTGAACCATAGACATGAATTCTCAAGAGTGCAATACTAAGACTTCAAATACGTTGCCAACCCTGAGGACTAAGATGGAATGCCTCTATGATAGTAACTTCACTGGATGTCTTATCCCCACACCGGAACAATGTGGTAGGTGATAGGATAAGATGGAATGGATCATCAAAATTCTTAAACTGCTTATTTTATGTCACTGCTTAAACAAAGCCAGGTATAAACTATATTTCATTATACATAGGTTAATTTGTCATTTTAAGGGATTTTAAATGTTTCAATAAATATGTCTAATCAGTCATTTAATTAGCTATTCATCATTCATCATTAGCTTAGTGTTATGTTAACTGCAATGCAAAAAAAATTTGATATAAATAGGGATAAACAACTTTTTTGCGGGCTGAGTCACAGACAACAGCTAGTGATTAAATAAATACATCATAAACATACCTGCAGCCTATACAGAGTTCTGCCACCGACTTCACTAAAAATTAGAGGAGTGTGCACTGGTACACTGAATAAATTGTTTCCAACCACTTTCTGTCCGGAATCACTGACTCTACTTGGATGGCTCCAAAGTTCCAACAGGGCTTGCAACAGCAAAGCACCAAAGTTAACCTTCTGATCGAGTTCCATGGTCAATCCAGCCTCTTTAGCACTGACCCAAGCGCTCAAACAGTCCGTTTCATCTTGTCCTAAATGTATTGTTAACATACCAGTCTTCAAGTCAACATTGAACCAATTTGGAACATATACTTTTTTAAAGCGCTTCTTTACTTCTTCCTCAAAATCGACTTCTCCCAGTTCTTCTAGTTTACATGCTTTTAATACGTCAAAGAGGGCTACATTGTTAGCAGTGTCCTTTGTCAATATGTGTCGTTTGTCGTTTAATACTTTGTAATGCCTTATAGCGGGACCGCCAGGTATGTTTGTGATTGGTGTGGTTTGGTATACATTGTTAGTGTTGTAATTATTTTGATTGTACATATCAGTGTTAAGGTTATTTAGGGGAGGCAGCTTCCAGCACCGTATATCAGACTCCGATGTAGATACCCAAACGCCCTGCTGGTCTGCAGTGAAGCACAATTTTAATATTGGAGCTGTCTCTTCACAGATTATTAATGAGTTATCTGGGTTTCGTAACTCTGTTATTATGACTAGCTTGTCTCGGCCGCCCGAGATTATGTGTGAGAAGTTTTCCGTAGCTAACAAAGCCCAAACTGCTTCAGAGTGAACCCTTAATGTGGATACGCACCTCTGTTGCCCAAGCGACCACAACTTTATCGTGCCATCTGAGCTCCCTGAGACACACTGTTGGCCATCTCTGCTGACGACTAATGCTTTAACATTATCGGAGTGACCTTTGAGCTTCATAAGCCTTGCACAGTTCCTGGGGTCCCACACTCTCAGAACTTTTTCTGTAGATCCACTAACTAAGACTGTACCAGGTGGGTTCATGGCAAGACTGTAGATAGATTCCTTATTGCCAACAAGACTAGAGGTAGTAACTGTGTTGTTGCTCGCAGTTAGGGCTGTTAGCGTATTGACGTCCCACAGGAATATAGCCCGGTCTAAGCCGGCACTTGCTACTTGCTCCTTATCCTTCGCATATGCCAGAGTTCGCACGTAATCCTTGTGAGTGCGAAGGGTCGACATGCAGAAACCTTTCGGCGCGTTCCATACCTTTACAGTCGTGTCGGAAGACGCACTGATTAGGTTCTTACCGCCGCAACACAAAACGATGTCATTCACCCAGTCTGTATGATGTTCCATACTCTGTATATACCTATCCTGTACCCCTGAAGCCGTGTTCCAAACCCTGATAATTCCATCTCGGCCTGCGGAGTACAGTCTGCCCTGCACTGGGTCCAATTGCAAAGAACTAACGCCATTTTTATGACGACGCTCTTCCTCGTCGCGGATTACGAACGATACTTGAGTTTTCTTACGCATCGTCGAGGACATTTTCCGACATTTTTGTAATGTACTTAGTTTAGTATTTGTTAAAATTACAGGCAAAATTACTTTCAAGAAACTAGTTTCATATCATATCAGCCCTTCCCCATTCATTCAGTTGTTTGACATGACGATTTTGTTATCATTGGATAAAATATGTCCCGTACTAACGCGCCATTGGTTCATATCATTCGGGTGAAGATCGTCAAATTGACGTTTAAAAAGTATTCATTGTGTAACATAGAACAAAATAGTTAAGGTTGCATTCCTATATTTGAATTTTACAGAGTTTAAATTAAAGATGCGATCAGATCATATAATTTATTTATATAAAATAAATTTGTTTTAATTTAAAAGCAGTACCTAAAACAATTCGTATTAATTATGCAACGTTCACAAATTTACGCACTAATAACCATAACAGGTTTTTTGAAACGCACGAATTGCTTCGGTTTGATGGCTTGATTAAAGTCACCAAATTCGAAATTTCAATTTCGAATTTCAAACAGAATGGAAACCTTGTAATTTGTAATAAAACGGGTTTTTGGTGGTTTACTAACAAAAAAAACATAAAAAGAGCGATTCCCTTTAACAGTTTTATTGTGTTATTATCATATTATAGGCGTTCTTAATAATAAACAACTGATAAGTATAACATAATTAAGAAATATTGCTACATTTTTTATCAAATGGCCTGTTGCAAATCTTTAGTACAAGGAATCATGAAAAACACGATGAATACGCGTAAAACGGGGTGAGTAGGGATTAAGGGGTGAGTAGGGACACAACCTAAAATAAATCATAACTTGTTACAAATAAGAACAATTATTAAATGGACAATAACGTTACGTCTATTGGAAATAAATTCAGTCTTATAATTAGTAACATATGCTTCATTTTAGGTTGTGTCCCTACTCACCCCTTAATCCTTACTCGGGTCTATATTGACTGATATAATTATTTTTAGTCATAATTTGCTTTAGGTCATAATCATCGCAAGTCATAACGTGTTTTTTTAAAGAAACTGTTACTTTTTCAGGTTTTTTATAAATCAATCCTAAACTAACCTAGCCTTGTCTACACGTTAGATATTTCAGAACTTCTGAAAAGTTTACAGTTTCAGCGATATAAAAAATTATGACTATCAAAAATTACGTCAACAATTACATTATGACCAATAAAATTATGGGAAACTAAGGGCTCCCTCCTTACTCACCTCGTTTTACGGTACTTAATAACGATTCGATGTAGGTTTGGTAGGCATCACAAAATGTTTTTTTTCACCATAAACTACCTTTTAAATATTCAGGGGTTCTTACTAACATCCATCAAACTAAGTTAATTTTAAAATAGACCCCGCAATTTCACAGTAAAACACACATGTTTATTTATAATACTTTCGTAGGCGTTTTAACATTGACAAAAAAAATACAGTGCCAAAATACAGTTGTAGTACCAAGAGTCTCTGAGTAGACAGACCGACAAACGGACATGGCGAAACTATAACGGTTCCTAGTTTGACTCCGGAACCCTAATACTTACCTACCCTACGTCCATCCCTGGGTTCTAGCTATCGCGTTGTTGGCGGTTTCGCTGTGAAAGCGTAACAAACAAATAAACTTAAGCAAACAGAGCCCCTAGCCAAGATGCATTACGCTATGTAACGTTTCTATTCGTTTCGTTTTTTAAACCAATCGCGTGACTGTTGCCCTGGGGCCTGTGGTTATAAAGCTACAAATTACAATTTACAGGTTACAAGTTTCCATTTGACATAACCTCGACCAATGACGACCAGGGGCCTGTTTTATAAAGCTACAAATTACAATTTACAGGTTACAAGTTTCGATTTGACACAACCTCGACCAATGACGAGCGGCCATTTGAGCAGTATTGCCAGTTTAGACCTGTAAAATTGTAAGTTGTAGTTTTGCAAAACGTGCCCCAGGGGCCTGTTTTATAAAGCTACAATTTACAATTTACAGGTTACAAGTTTCCATTTGACACAACCTCGACCAATGACGACCAGCCATTTGAGCAGTGTTGCCAGTTTAGACCTGTAAAATTGTAACTTGTAGCTTTATAAAACGTGCCCCTGGTAGATGACGGTGATACGAAGAGTTACGTGATCTACCAGTGACGCCATTGGTTTAAAAACGAAACCAATAGAAACGCTAGTTAGCGCAATGCATCTTGGCTCAGAGTTCCTTTCGCATTTAGTCTTAATTATAAGCTTGTTATTAAAATAAATTTGCCTTCCTTGGCATTAATACCTACCACCTGTCTAACTAAGCGATAACCTCATTGTGTCACTAAACTCAAATAACAAAATGTTACACACGTAGGTACAGTCACCAGCAATAATGTATAATCCAACATTGGGCTAAAAAATATCTGGCACGCTCTTATGCCTTTAGTAATAGAGACGTGTCAGATTATTTTTAGCCCAATAATGTTAGATAATATATTATTGCTGGCAAGTTTGTTTTTATTGCATGGAGAAGGGAACCGGTGCAATTACTACCAAAGAGGCATTCCATACTAGTCCTCAAGTTGCATTTGCAGTCTTAGGATTGCAGTCTTAAGATTGTAGTCTTGAGAATGCATAATGGCTATGGGTCTCAGATCCCACTTACCATCAGGGGCCTGTTTTCTAAAGCTACAAATTACAATTTCCAGGTTACAAGTTTCCATTTGGCACAACCTCGACCAATGACGACCTGCCATTTGAGCAGTGTTGCCAGTTTAGACCTGTAAAATTGTTACTTGTAGTTTTATAAAACGTGCCCCAGTAGGCCCTATCAAGATGCTACGCTAACTTTATTGCCTTATTATTACTTAATGTAATTTACTTTTAAGTATTGTTGTTGTATGTTTTATGATTGAAAAAATGACCTTCTGCTGGAGTTTCTTGCGGCGCTTCTTCTCCGCAATGATGGTCTTGTCCGAAGCGCTGGTAGATTCACTCTATATTACCGACGTGTAAAAGAGCCCTCATGTGGCCTATTTGCTGAATAAATATTTTGAATTTTGAATTTTTGAATTGAAGCGTTTCTATTCGTTTTGTTTACCAATCGCGTCACTGGGAGATGACGTGATACAAAAAGTCACGTGATCTACCAGTGACGCGATTGGTTTAAAAGCGATACAAATAGAAACGCTTGTTAGCGCAATGCATCTTGGCAGGGCCCTCTGGCCTGTGTTCTCGTTAGCCTTCTCCATGTCATAAAAAAAGTAAAATTGTCTGCATTATTACTTCTGTAGCAATGGAGCTGTTGAGCACCTTAGTGCCTTGTCATAAGTCATAACAAACTTAAAACTGAAATAAGTAACTATAAAATAAATAACACCCCCGTTGCAATGGCGACCATGGGGGGTTACCACGACATACTAAAACAGTTCAGTTTATGTCTCTACATAAAAAAGAAAGGGTCAGATCTGTATAAATGCTATAACTCTATCCCTTATTCTCAACCTAATCTGAACTGCTTTAATTGTATGTCATGGTAACTTCCAGATATCACTTAAATGGCTCTACTGATTTTCTTAAAACCTAGCTTAGGACCATCGCAATTAAACTAGCTTTTTCTTTAGAAAAAACCCTATCCAAATCAGTTCAGCCGTTCGGGAGCTACAAATACAGACAGACACACAGATATACAGATAACTTATAACATCCCTCTTTTTGTCAGGAGATACAAATGCGTAAGTGTTAAATAAATTCACACACGTCAAGGTTGTGTGAATGAAAAACAGCTGCGATTGTCTTCTATTTGTACACACACACAAACACAAACGCAAGGTAAACTGTTTCAAATAAGTCAACGTGTTTCAGAGTTTCTAGGACACCTGATCAAAACAGACCAAAAACAAATATATGTCTCTTATCTCAAGTCGGATAAAGGTGTGTTATCTAGACATGATAACATATAGTTGTGTTACAACTCGCCGGAGACGCACATTTATTTGTTGATAAGTAATTTTTAAGTAAAAATCTATAGATTTATTCGTAAATGATAACAGTGTAAGTGATGATAATGGAGACAAACTTGTAACAGTGTTACTGGAGAACAAGAAATTCTAAACATTGAAAAACAAGAGGCAGGAGAATTTAATCAATACAAAGATCGATCGCCGATAAAAGAACGTTATGACTTTATGATAAGAAACAATAATAAGGTAACATGATGAACTTACCACCAACATTCGAACCAGAAAGAAGAGGCAGCCGAAGCCGCACCCTCGAGCGATCCCTTAGCTATTCAGAAGCTATTGGAAATGGTTCAGGACGCTCATCTATAGAAATCCCCAGAATAGTCGACACTGAAGTCTACAACAATGAAGAACTAAAGAAACATTACAGAATATCCCAAACTGATGTAGAAGGCAAAGAAATCGCTTTCCCATCAGTAATAACTAACTATGATACCAAAGTGATTCCTTCTACTCTAAGTTTCGGAACAGAAAGTTCTCAGTATTCTAGCGAAGATGAACGAACAGACGGAGGTTTAATTATGACTATTGACGTAGAAACACTAGAAACTGACAGTCCGAAAACTAATACGACCAGGAATTTTTCGGATGCGTCTACACGGCCGTTGGTTAGTTCTAATGTTACAAGTGACTACGATACTATTGACGTTGTTGAGAGTGTCTTTAATGAGCATGATACTGGACCCTCGGCACATGGATATTCTACACCTTATAGTAAAAGGAAGAAGGGATTGAGGCATAGGTAAGTGTATTCTTACAAGTAGGGTATTACTTTACGAAATGACTCTAGACTATCTGCGATCGGAGGGGTAGGTACTAAGTACTAACTGGTGGTGAGGTGGTCGCACATTTGCTGTAAAAATAGGTTTTATCAATCACGAGAGACGCTCTAACAGGTTGAAAGCAGTATCATCATCATTTCAGCTGAAAGACGTCCACTGCTGGACATATAGGCCTTACCCAACTTTCTGACTTATCTTTAGTGGTGGAAGGACCTAGAGCAGGGTCCGTTCAGATCGGTACCACCATCTTACCGTTTAACCTGCGCCAAACAGCAGTATTCACATTGTTGTGTTTCGGTGCAGAAGAAAGTTGAAATATCTCGCATAATATGTCCTCAGGGTTGGCAACTCAAGTCTTGATTAAGACTTGAGATCCACTTACTATCAGGTAGTCTAGGTGCTCATGCGATTGCTCCAAAAAAAAAAGTAAAAAGCGACGACGCGGGTAGGGACCCTGCCTACGAAGCGGTCACCGCGAGTTCTATTCTCGGTATGGGCCAATATTTGTGTGGTGAGTATTTTTTCCGAGTTTTGGATGTTTTCTATGTGTCTAAGTATGTATTTCTCTATATGAGTATGTTTATCGTTGTCTAGAGTTCATGATTAGTCTTTGAAAATTTACCAAAATAAATGAGGCTCGTATTAAGCAAATCGTTAAAATGTATTTTGGCCCTGACTAAGACTGATTCAAATAAATTGATAAATCATATCGCATGTATGCCGATTAGATAGAGCGTACTTTTTCCATATTCTAAGAATGTAAAAAAACCGAGTGTTATATTTTTTACGCATAAAGCAAATAACAATGACGTATTTGAATATCTACACTTAATATTATAGAGGAAAGATTTGATTGTTTGTTTGAATTGAATAGGCTGCGAAACTACTGGACGGATTTGAAAAAATATTTCACCATTAGGATCCTATATTATCCCTGATGAACATAGGCTATGTTTTATTTTTCTCCACGGACGGAGTCGCAGGCAACAGCTAGTAACTAAATGGCTTTAAAGTTTCGTATGCATACAGTCAACAGCATAAATAAGTGATCATTTATGTACCTTGTCACTTTAACGTCGTGTTTGAAATTTCATACAAAATTGTGAAATGATTGAAAGCGACAAGGTACATAAATGATCACTTATTTATGCTGTTGACTGTACCTGTGTGTATTTAACAGAATACGTGTACATACACAACACAATGAACATTATATCAAAACAAGCACCATGACGTATGTGCGTCAATTTTTACCAGACTGCGTCAGAAGGACAAAATTGAGGTAAAAAAGATTAAAATAAAAAACACATTTATTCAGTAACTAGGCCGCACGGGCACTTTTACACGGCAAGATTCTACCAGCGCTTCCCAAGAGGGATCAATTTACGTTTGTTCGATAATGCCATTTTCTGTTAATGAAGATAGAAAAATAAACCTTATTCCTATTGCACTACAGTTAGTTAAAATTAAATTGCATTGATTTACATCATATTGCACACTGGGCCCTTCGAGGTTGAATGCTGGAACCAGGTTGATGAAGATGCTGATAAAGCCGATTATCTGATTACAGGAGACGTCCCGGCAGACCGACTCGCTCACGACGAGTGGTGCAGAAAACAGGAGAAGAGAACGTGCCCGTGCGCAGCAACATCCCCGCCAAGTCCATCAAGTACATGCGGGACATCGTCAACACAGTCGTGAGTTCACTGTATGAATATTAGTCCTCAGGATTGATAACGTATTTGGGATAGGATTACAGTCTTGAGATTAAAGCCTTGAGAGCACAAATGTCTATGGGTACCAGGTGGCCTGCGTACTCGTTTGCCTTCTGTTTTCCATAAAAAAACTTTTTGATAGTAAGTAATGCGATTTTAAGAAGATTCTAGAAACTAACCGTAGAACTTACGTACTGGATTCTTTAGCCTTCAAACATTCATTATTTTACTAATTTCCACTTTACAATTATAGTACTCCAGCTTACAATTACTCTACTCCGCCATAAAATTACGGTACTCCACCTTATAATACAGTACTCCACCTTACAGTTATAGTACTCCATCTTACAGTTACAGTACTTCATATTACAATTAAAGTTCTCCACCTTACAATTACAGTATTCCAACTTACAATTACAGTACTCCACCTTACAATTACAGTATTCCACCTTACAATTACTTTACTCCGCCTTACAAATTCGTTTATGGCGTTTGGCTGGGCTATCGCTATTACAATTGCACTCGAAACTGACAACCAAGATTGCCGATAACTACTAAGAAACTGGTACACTGGACCTTATAAGTAACTGCGCATTAATCGAACAGATTTTACATTTAAATTTATTTCTTACTTTATAGATCAATGCAAAATGGCGTTTCATAATCCTCATGATGGTGGTAGCACACTTCGTGTTCTGGCTGGTCTTTGCTGGCATTTGGTTCGCCGTGGCCAGTGCTTATAAGGACGAAATTGGCGACGGCAAGGACCACTGCGTCATTGGGACCTCCTCGTTCGCTGGTCTTCTCATGATGTCCGTGGAAACACAGGTTTGTGAAGAGGGTTCTAATTGGCGTAATTGCCATTGTCAGAAATGTATTTCTCAATTATAAACATGCTTAGGGTAATCGTTTTTCGCCGCATTGCAGAAAGCGTACTTGTTCGATGTTGGCAAAAATCTTGCTTTCGTGTTGAATGAACGAACGTTGATGCTGTTATATTTTTCTGCCTAATAATTTAATATGATAAATTATTATTCCTTTCCATGATTCGGATTATCAATGTTACGCTTAATTATTATTACACACACAATAAACCTATTTTAGTCTTCATATATAATTGTACATTGTGTTCATGTTTTATATTGTTTTTTGCAGATGACGATTGGTTACGGCGTCAGATATCCAAGCGAGGAATGCCCAGAAGCAATCATTGTGATGGTTTTGGAGGTACCTAATCAATTAAAACTGTGCTTTAACAATATAAGGAAACGGTATATTATTGCATATACCGCCAAACCACAATATTATTTTACATTGTTTTAAATTTTGTTTGTGATTTTATTGTATTTCCATGTCCATGGCATACTTATTAAGATGAATAAAGTTTTTTCTAATCTATTCTATTCTAAACCATTAATTTCAATTCTCGTCGAGCATCCTCTCGCCTCGCCTTGTTGGTGGAAAAGCACCTTATTATAATCGAATATTTTCAGATAGTGGCAGGAACTGCGCTGTCAGGTGGTCTCTCCAGTTTGCTGTTCACGAAGTTGGTGAGGCCCAACCGCCACGTGTCTTCGGTTGGTTTCAGCAAAAAAGCAACAGTAAGTAAAAATATATCATCGTCACCAAAACACGTGACCGTGTGTGTTTGGACACTATTAAGCCCAATTTACATTGGTCAAGGACAGTGGCAGGTACAGTGCCAAGGACAGTGGAGTGAAAAAATAGAAAGCGATTCTATTTGGATCCATTGGCAAGGCAACTTGACTCGCTACTGTCGGATCGGTTTACACTACTGTACTATCCACTGTCACTGTCTTCTGTCCACTGTCTTCTGTCCACTGTCCTTGACCTTGTTTTATTTTTTATAAATTTTAAGAATACTGCCTAAATACTGCCTATATTAATATCAGGGGACAATCCAACACAAATTAATTTACTCCCAAATGAAGCCCTAAGCTTGTAATGGGTACTAGACGACGATAAACTACTTATATGAAGAAATACATACTGAAATACGTAGAAAATATACAAGACTCTGAGGGCCCTGCCAAGATGCAGTAGTACGCTAACTAACGTTTCTATTCGATTCGTTTTTAAACCAATCGCGTCACTGGTAGATGAAGTGATACGAAAAGCCACGTGGTCTACTAGTGACGCGATTGGTTTAAAACCGAATCGAATAGAAACGCTAGTTAGCGTAGTGCATCTTGGAAGGGCCCTCAGGAACTAATACTAGCGCTCATCTCACAAACATTTGCTCTTATCCAGGACCAAACATTTACAAATTTTACAATTAACACGACAGACCTATCTGCATTATCCTTAAACAAAACCGGTGCTACAAATATCAATACAGGAGTTTAATCATCATTTTATTTCAACAGATTCTTTTAAGTAATCAGTTTCTTTTAAGCGCATTATTACGCATAAATACATTATTTCCAGATATGCCTTCGCGACGGGAAACTCTGTCTCCAGTTCCGGGTGTGGGACCTTCTGAACCTTCATATGATAGACAGCACCATCACAGCCTACATGCTCAAACCCATTAGGTTAGTTTTCTCAATAAAAAATATTTCGCATTAATAAACCTGGAGTAGCTAACCCATGCTTCGTCCTTATCTGTCATTGAGACATTTGAATTTGATAGATAAGGACAAAGCATGGCTAAAGAGATTAAACGATACTATTTATTTGCATAAATATGAAAATGCATGTAAATACCATTTTAACCTCTTTGTCAAAATAACCATTGTTAAAATAAGCCTTCGAGAAAAACAGCGGCATGGAAAATAAAGGCATTTGGAAAAAAATGCGAATAGTAAATTTCGTACAATGAAATAACGATTATGGGAAATTAACTATCAAGTCGTTTCTATTGAGTTATGATTTCTTATTACTTTAGATTTAAATAAATAAATAAATAAATATCAGGGGATAATGTCACACCAATTGACCTAGTAACCCAAGCTCTAGTTTTTTTTTTTTGGAAATCGCCTGATGGTCCAAAGACAAAAGTCCTAGCATTTATTTGCTTTTTGCTTGAATTTCTTTAAGAAAAAGGGGCAGAGGTGAAAATCCGTTTCGGAGACCTGGGAATGGAGGGCCCAGATACTGCCGGGCTTACCAACTAGAATTTAGACTCCCGCGGATACTACCCCAGCCAGAGCTGAAAGGCCGGAGGAGAAAGTGCTTCCTCCGTTTACTTATCCGCGGGGTTTTTCCAAAAAGGGGCGATAGGAATGGGGGTTGGGATGGGGGGGGAGAAAAAAAGCTCTAGGTTTGTACTACGGGTACTAGACAACGATATAAATTCTTATATAGACAAATAAATACTTAAATATATAGAAAACATCCATGACAAAGGAACAAATGTTCGCGCTCATCACTCAAATATCTGCCCTTACCGGGATTTGAACCCAGGACCGCTAGCTTCGTAGGCAGGGTCACTACCAACTAGGCCAGTGCGTCAAAATTTTGTCCAGTGATGGTTTCTTCCATATAAAGGTAGTATAGGCATGAGGACTCTTTACTCATTATTTATTCATTATTTCAGAAATATACAAGCTAACTAACAGTACAAATACCAAAATGCTTATACACTAGGACAGATACTGACTAAAGGGCAGAATACGATTTAAATAACTTTTTATTTTTCAGATAAACGTACTGGGTGCATCAAAAAAAAAGCATCCGGGTTAGCGTTGAAAATTGCGGTAAAAATCAAATGTTTTGTTCAGAAATTTATGAAATTTTGGTTTTTAGCGTTTTTTTCGGGTTTCGTAGGTAAAATAATTATTGAATATGACAATTTATTCATAGTCAATCACTGCCACTCTAGCCACCTATTTCAATTGCTTCTGCCTCCATGTCGTCGATGTCGCCCTTTTGTAGGTGCAAATAAGACCGAATATAGATTAAAATAAGAGCAGAAAATTTCATTGTATTATTCCATAAAAATCCGAAAAAATCGAGTTATTTGGAAAAAGACGGGTTTTAACGAAACGACTTTTTCAACGCTAATCCGGGTCACGCATGGTCATCTCATTAAAGAGTGCTTGCTTATTTCTTTGTACCTACCGCATAGCATTACGATGACAATGCCACCTCTAGTAGTGTACGGTCAGCATCAAAAGTAGCTAAGCAGAATGACATGCTCAAAATGATCTAGACACGACTTTTTCTCTTGACAATAGAGTCGAGTGCAGATCATTTTGACCTGTTCGGTTGCGTAGCTATTTCTGCTGCTGACTGTAGCCAAAGCAACCATTATTTGAAACAAACTCGCCTCGCTCACGTCATAAGATGAAATCTCTAGCTTTTATTTGAACCAACATACTTACACGAAGATATCCAATTACATAGCGATTTAGCTCTCTGCAGTATTTAGAATGCGGAAAGGATCTGGTTGCTTCGTTTAAATATGCCGTCTTCCAGATACAAAATGTGTTCAAATTTAACCCTAGGTAACCTAATCTATCCGATATTAGGAATGAGCATTAGATAGTATCGATCGACTGTATATAAACAAAAGAGTAGTTTGAACCTGAAATATTGTATCTATCGAAGGACTAATTGCTAAATAAATACAAATCTAATAAAAAACAAGCTTTAAAAATCCTACTGCATTTTTTGAAATTGTCGTCTATATAATAAAAAATAACCCGCCCTTTCATTTCTTTGATTAAAATATTATAGCCTATGTCTCTTCCACCAAGAGGAATATAACAACACCTTATAATTATGTTTAAATCCATCAAGCCAATTAGGCTGCAGAGCAACACATAAACACTAAAAAAATATAAATCAAATCAAATTTATTTAATTCATTACATTTAGACATTTTTCAATAGATAGGTTAACAATAGGAAAATCGATTTTGTCTGCAAAGATTTCACTTTTTTCAATCTCTCATAGGTTAGCTGTAAGAGATCCCTTAAAGGGATAGGTTCAACTTTGTATTGTTTTTTAAATCTTCATTGTATTGTTTTTCTTTTGTAAAATAAGTGTATACATACATAGGTACAAACAAATCGACAAACTTGCTATTTTAAAACAAGGTTCGGAGCTTCCTCAATTTTAAAAAGACAGTTCTAGATCCAGTTAATCACTTTACTGTCCTCTCCAGGACCCTGGAAGGAGAGCTGGTCCACAACTACATCCAGCAGCTGAAGCTCAAAGAGGCGCGAGCGTTCCTGCTGTGGCCGATCACGGTCACCCACGTCATCGACGCGGAGAGCCCACTCTTTGACTTCTCCGCCCAGGACATGATGGATTACAGGTATGAATTGTCGACACGCTGGCCTAGTTGGTAGTGACCCTGCCTACGAAGCTAGCCGCCCTAGGTTCAAATTCCGATAAAGTAAGGGCAGATATTTGTGTGGTACAACTAGCGATGGGCAATTTCTGAAACATTTCACGTATTACCTTAACTGTGAAATATTTCAACTTTTGAAAATTACAAAATTGACAAGAAACGTTTCGGACAGTAATGTTACCGAATAAATTACACTTAAATTTCATGTCACGTGTCCGCTACTTCTGACGTTAGTAGAAAGGGTTATGATTATTAAATTCGAGTCTATATGTCAGTGGCCGCTTGGCCTAGGGCCTTGGCCTTCTCAGTTAGTATACGAAGGACGGAAGTTCAAGACCAAGTTAAGAAGTGCCTTGTTTTTTTTTGTATTTATTTATTTAACCTTTATTGTACTAGCAAAAGTACAAATGGCGGACTTAATGCCTAATGGTATTGTTTAAATCGTTTTGTATATGTTAGAAGTAGGTATATTGTGTTATCTTTGTCTTAATAGAAAACACCATAAACAGAGTAATTAAGGGAATTATGTTAAAGTGGTGGCTGTGATAATTAATAAGAATTTTGTTGTTTATCGAGGAGTATAAAATTACTCACAAACAGATAATTTACACCTGAAAACTACAGAAACCTAACAGAAATTTTCCATTTGAAACTTCCAGTGACTTACATGAAATTTAAATGAAAGTTTCACTATTGTAACTTACAAGCTGCCCATCACTAGGTACAACTGGCCCTAGATAAGATGCATATCATAACGTAAACGATTTTCGAAAACTGTGATGGAATTCGCGCTGTCCAGTAAGATCACCTGGTAGGATCCCCTACCTCTTAATTTTGTACGTGGGTGATCCTACCAGGTCATCTTACTGGACGTCCCCATGGAATTGACACAAGCGCAAGGGCTCGACGCACCGTCTGCCAGCTTACGTCAATCCTATATTTTTTTTAATAGCAATAACGTTCGCCAAATGTATTTTGTCTGTGGTCAACTACTGGGGCTTTTGGATCTCATACAAATTGAAGATCTCGTCAATATATATGCATGCATGCCTGCAGTATATGCCCCCGGAAACCGCATAAGAGAAACGATTCGGTAAACCGCAATATGTGGTTAGTTTAGGTCCCTCTCAGAATCGTGCTTCGTTAATTTATGCTTAAACAATTACATACCTAGGTAACATGGGCTTATTAAATGTTTTAGGTAAGGGTAACTTCTAAACTTATTGACCACAAGAAAGCTAAAAATAATGCGGCGGGAATTCCTTGCAAAGTAAAAGTTTGTACAATGATACTAGCTTGCCAAATTTAATGACGACTTCGTAAATAAGTGATAATTATTCTTGATCGTTGCATTCAGGTTCGAGATCGTGGTTTGCCTGACAGGCGCTTCCAAGAACATGGGGACGGTGACCCAGAGCCGTACCTCCTACTTGTCCAAGGAGATCAACTGGGGGTACAGGTTCAAGAACGTTTTGAAGTAAGAACTTAATACTTTCATAGAATGGTTAGACAATACAGAAGAGGGCCCTGCCAAGATGCATTGCGCTAACTAGCGTTTCTATTCGATTCGTTTTTAAACCAATAGCGTGTCTGGTAGATGACGTGATACGAAAAGTCACGTGATCTACCAGTGACGCGATTGGTTTAAAAACGAAACGAATAGAAATGATAGTAAGCGCAATGCATCTTGGCAGGGCCCTCTGTTATTCACACGCTTGTCTAGATATTGTGTCGACGATGCTGTTAGCCTAGTTGTTAGTTGCTTGCTAAGCTAGCAGTCCCGGGGTTCGAGTCCCAGTAAGTTCAAATTTGTGTAAACAAACGTATGACCGTTCTCTAGTTCCCATAGCCTAGGGCTTCAATCAGACTAGACCAACTGGTTTGAGAATTTCCCCTAAATATTTTTTATTGTAAGAGGTTGTAGATATGTTTTTCTTAAAAATAGAGCTTGCTCCAAAAAAACATAAATACATTAAATTCGAGATAGGTGGGCACCTAATCCTAAATTTATAACATAACAATTACACAATTACCTTTTATAACATTAGGAAACAGTACCTGGAAGACTGAGCGTCACTCGGGTTGAAAACGAAATTTCTCGAAGATGACAACTTGAAAGATCGATTTTTCGCCCTCGTAAACCCCTATATTTCAAATTTCGTCGAAATCGTTGGAGCCGTTTCCGAGATTCAGATTATATAATGTATATACAAGAATTGCTCGTTTAAAGGTATTAGATAGATATCAGATACAGTTACATAGGTATATCATAAAAACCTGAAAAAGACTTGGATTTCTCTAAAAGATTAATCCATAATAACATGGATTTTTTCTTCTACACTATCTCACTGTTAACCATTACAGATATTCCAAAAGCAAAGAATCCTACATAATCAAGGTGGAAGACCTGAACACCATGGAGCAGGACGCTACTCCTCTCTGCAGTGCCGCTCGCCTCAAGCACTTCGAAGTAGACATCAAGTCAGACCTCTCAATCCCTCCATCTCTTGAAGACGAGTCCTTATCCAAGCTGACGTTTGGTCAAGACTCATTGACCAAGAACACGTCATCGTTAAGCCAGAATGCCTCCTTGACCAGGATCCCTGAGTCATTACCATCTACGCCAAGTTTAAGTGGCACTGGTACCCAGAAGAGTTATGGGTGGAACTTCAGGAGGATATATCCTGAGAATGTAATGAAGATTCAGTGATGAATAACAGCTGTGTTAAAAGAAAATGCGGTCTCGAAGATTGATATTTGCATAAACTATTGTGTGGAGAGCGTTTGGCGGCCGGATAAAGCTTAAAATTGACAAATGCAGCATTAGTGTGTTTCATTTTCCAAAACTTTTTTTTAATGACTTTGCTCGAATTCTTGGTCCTACTTATCTAAAAATGTTTAGGGGTTGCACATATTGACAACTTTTTAAACCCATTTTCGTAATTACGCGATTCATCGAAGCCACAACAGGCCGGAAAACTGGTGTTGGTATTCGATATCACTCGTGTTTGACATAGGAAGACAGGAAAGTTATATAATGTTTGTTGTTTCTATAAAAATAATCAAAATTGAAAATCTTCTATGACTTAAGTGGTCATTTTGTGCAACCCCTAAATATTGTCCTGTCACTTTACAATAATATAACTCTTTACATTATACAGGCTCGGGGCGTAATCAAAGTGTGCAATAAATTAAAAAAATGTTTTTTTCCATACAAATTATGAAACACCCTACGCAGCATAATATCTATGTTCCTCTTTGCTTTTCCAAATATGAACCAATTTAAAAACATCAACCAATTAGTTTAGCCATTCAACGAGGTAATGCTGCCAGCATCTTTGGTACAACGTTGGACATTTTTAGATTTAGTACTTTATTTTTAGTTTGGTTTTATATCTTAGATTTAGTTTTATTTACAGTTTTAATTGTTAATCGTATCGTTATTTGTTTAAGTATTTTAAATATTTTCTTTATAATAAAGAAGTATGTGATCAAATATATGTTTAAGTTTATACCTATAATATTGTATCGAATTTATTGCTTGCTGTCAGGATCGTAGCAGGTGGAAAGAAGTGGTCTCTGCCTACCCCTCTGGGAGACAGGCGTGATTTAATGTAGAGGTATGTATGTATGTAAGGTGGTCGATCAATAAACTCTTTCACTATTTTTTGTCTCATTTGAAGTACATTTAGGCACCACAGACAAAGTCTATTGGCCCATATTGGCCTGTTAGTTCATATTAGGGCCTCTCTCTACGTAGAAAAGCGCAGTTCAAAAGAACGTTCCCTTATCCCTTTTTTCTCGATTTGGGACTTGTTTATCAAAAGCTGCTTAATTCCAAAAATTTAGAAAAAGAAGTGGAAGTCTCTTAATTAATACATATTGTTGGAAATAGATTTCCGCTCGTAATACAACATCTTGAAAAAAAAAACACTAATTCCATTAATAGAACTGATAATAGAACACCTGGTATCACACTTAGCGTAGCTACCCCGCGAAGTCAATGGGTTGCACATGTACCGGTTTGGCCATTTGGTTTGACCTACATAGTCACCCTCCCGCAGGGATCAAACTTTTGGCGCCGATGACGTCAAAATGACCAAATTTTGCACAAAGGGTCCCATTTAGCAAGTGTTATGGTATACTAAAACGCGGTAAAATTGTCAACTGTTTTTTTTTTGAAAAGGTGTTTTTAAAAAAAACATGCTTATAGAGGTTTTTCTCAAAAGCATACTATTTTTTCTCATTTTTATTTACAGTGAAAAAATATATCAGTGTTAGCTACGCCCACTTTTTTGGACTAGTGCTCGGGATTACGTCGTTTTGTTTGAAACCGCGTTTTTTTTTAAGTCTAGCACGGCCTGTGACGCTCTCTCCCTCTTTAGCCTTTACCAGAAATTTGTATGTAGAGGTATATTTTCTCAGTAAATAATGAAAAGAAATATACTTTTGCGACGAACTCTATAAGCATGATATTTTCTAGAACATCTTTTATAATATCTGTTGTCAATTATCTTATCAGAGTTAAGTAAGCCTCAATCGCTATGAAAATACGGATCATGGCAGCCAGCAGCATAATTTTCAACATTTATTACTAAAAATGGCGGTCAGTATTCTTCTATACATTTCTATTTAGCGAGTATAGTTCAAAATAATAATGCTATATATCTTTCCCAAACATGCCATGAAATATTGATGTTATGTTCCTTCTACCTAATAGGCCGCCAAGTATGACGTTTCAGGTGCGGCTAGGACAAGAGGTCGTTTATGGAATTTCATACAAATCGTGCAGGCCTAGGCCGGCAAAGTCCTTGCGTAAGGAAAATAAATATTGTTGTTTCTATCAAGCAAAATTGTTACGTTAAAAATTACACCTTTTTTTCGTTCCGCTAATTTTGCCGGTGAGTGTATGAACAGGTTTTTGTAATTACCTATAATGGTACTCGAGACTATTTTGGTACAGCTGTCTATCTCAATGTCTGTGTTTTTGTATCCATTAACTCAGAAAGACTTACATTGAAATTGATTAAAATTGACGTCTTCAAAAGTTCGACTGGTCACCCGACTTGTCCCACTGGCCAAAAGCCGGCCAGGAATCGTATTATCGACTATTTTCTCGCTCAGGGGCCCTAATATGGCTGCGTTTATCGCGTGACAAAGTTTGGATAAGGCATCCGTCACTTTCTGACACGTAAAAAGTACGAGAGTGACGGATGCTTTACCACATTTGACACGCGATATTAGCCGCAGACAGACTAGGCCCGCAGGAAACGAATAAAAGACAAAGATCCCGTGTCAATAAAAGAGACACATTATACTAATATGTGATCACTGGCTGACTTGTTTGTCGAAACAAAAGATATAGATCCCGTGTAAATAAAGGAGACATATATTAATAGTTGATCGCTGGCCGTTCACACTGCCGGCGAGAACTCTCTCCCTAACAAAAGATATAGATCCCGTATCAATAAAAGAGACACAGATATTAATAGTTGATCGCTGGCTCTACTCGGTTCCCGCTCGTCATGGGCGGTGGCACAAGTGCCTTAACTGTACCCTTACTATGAGTTACAATTAACGTACTCGCTAGCGAGCGGAAGCTCTGTCCCTCGCAAGTATCCGCGTAAATAGTATAGAGTCCGCAGTCCGCACTCGATAACAATACTGTGAGGAACAAAGCATTCAACTCATGGTAAGGGTAGGAAAGTCGGGTGACTTCACGGCGACTTAGGTTGCATTCGACGGTTCGACCAAACTGGACTAGACCTAGATTAAACGCCGAATTTGTATAGACTAATCTCGGAGTAAGTCTTATTCCATGTTTGGTGAAATGCTACCTTAGATAAAAGATAAAAGATAAAAGATAAAATAAATTTATTCAGTAAGTAGGCCGCACGGGCACTTTTACACGTCAAGAATCTACCAGCGCTTCCCAAGAGAAGACCACTGCCGAGAAGAAACGCCGCAAGAAACTCAGCAGTCAGTCATTTTTTAAACATATTTCTTATTACAATGGTACTACTTAGTCTAGCATTATATAAAGCTATAAATATTAAATTAAATATAGTATTAAATAACATGCGTAGTTCAGCAGGAAAACATGCCAATTAAGAATCTTACGGGAGAGATAGAGAAAAAAAAAACACATACTTATGTGTATATAAGATGGTGCGAGACGACCACATAAAAGTTTCGATATGTTTTCCTACATCAACGGTGCCCCCTAGACAAGATAAAGATTTTGCATTTGAATAAATTATTATTGACTAAGTTTCGGATTTAGGCCATGCATTTTTGTCTGTTAGATAGTCCTCGATCCTATAATACGCTGTAGACATTAACGACCTTTTCAAGTAACTTTTAAGTGCTGGAAAGGGTAACTTTAAAACTTCGTCAGGTAATTTATTATAGAAATGAATGCATTGACCAACAAATGATTTATATACTTTACGGACGCGGAATTTTCGGATAGCGATTTTATTTTTATTTCTGGTATTTAAATTATGTATATCACAATTTTTGGTGAAAGAATCTAAATTTCTAATAACGTAAATAATATTCTCATAAATAAATTGAGACGCTACAGTCAAGATATTAATTTCTTTAAAAAGTTCTCTTAAAGAGTCACGGGAGTTTAAGTTGTAAATAGAACGAATGGCCCTTTTTTGTAACACAAATATAGTTTGTATGTCAGCTGCTTTACCCCAAACCAGAATACCGTACGACATGACACTATGGAAATAACTATAATAGACTAAGCGAGCTGTCTCAACATTGGTTAGTTGTCTAATTTTCCTAACGGCGTAAGCTGCCGAACTTAGTTTACCTGCCAGTACAGCTATATGGGGACTCCATTGCAAATATTTATCTAATGTTAAGAAAAAAAAAAAAAAAAAAAAAGCCTAAGCCTAAGAAAATTGCCTTATCTACCATTTGCAAACACTCGTCATTTAGAAAAATACTAGAATGTACCGGTTTAACATTAGGCAAAGCGAACCTAACACATTTCGTTTTCTTAGCATTTAGTAGCAAATTGTTGCTAGTAAACCAATTAAGTACTTTAACTAGTGTGGTGTTAATCCTACTGTAGTCTACGGATTTTCTATCTACCTTGAAAATTAGTGAAGTATCATCAGCAAAAAGTACAATATCACAAAGTTTATCTACTGTTGGTGGCAAGTCATTTATGTAAACCAAAAATAAAAAAGGACCTAAAATAGAGCCTTGAGGCACACCTATTTTCAATGTAGCTCCAACAGATTGCGTTTTGTTTACAACAACTGTTTGAGTTCTATCACTTAGATAAGAAGACATAAGGCTTAAAGCTTTGTTGGACAATCCATAATGTTCTAATTTTAAAATAAGGGTCGTATGATCCACGCAATCAAAAGCTTTAGAAAGATCACAAAATATTCCTACTGCATCGCAAGATTTCTCCCAACTGTTATATTATATGTTTAATGAGTACAGATGCCGCATCAATTGTTGATCGACCTCTGGTAAAGCCAAACTGGTTATTGTTAAGTAGTTTATTTCTGTTAAAGTGACCTAACATATCCTTTAGCATTACTTTCTCAAAGACTTTACTTAAAACTGGTAGTATGGAAATGGGACGGAAGTTCGTTATATCACTCATCTCGCCCGATTTAAAAAGAGGTATTACTTTACTATATTTCATGAGATCTGGAAAGACCCCCTCTGATATGCAATTATTGTAGATTAATGCTAGATGGGGTGCAATTACATCTATGATATGAAAGAGTACCTTAACTGATGTGCCCCACAAATCTTCAGTCTTTTTTAAACTAAGTGATTTAAATATCTTGACTATTGAATCTGAATTTACAGGGCTGAAATCAAAGTTTATATTACATTTACTGACATTAGTGCTAAGTAATGATTGAGCTTGGTGGATTGGTGGAGATGGTTAAATAGCTTTGAAGAAAAACAGAGACAGCTCAAATGATTTTCCAAATTTAAAACATCGTTCATAGAGTTCCGTATGCAAAAGATGCCAAACGGGACCCACATAGGTACGCCTTAAGGCCCCCATACATGTAGAGGCCGATCGGTTCAGGCTGAACTGCGCCAGTTCCGCCTGACCGGATCAAATGGCCATACATGTATAGACCGATGTTTTCAGGCCAAACTGCGTCAGTTTCGCCTGACCGGATCGAGTGGCCATACATGTAGAGGCAGATCGGTTCAGGCCGAACTGAGTAAGTTCCACCTGACCGGATCGAGTGGCCATACATGTAAAGACCGATCAGTTTTTCCAACGGCCAATCGTTCAGGCGGACGGATGCGATTTGCCTTCAAGCCAAATTACACATACACGATGTTTTTTTGCATCCGGTCATGGAGTTCTGTCCGGTCAGGAAAATCGTTCAGGCTGACGGATGCGATTTGCCTTCAGGACAAATTACACATAAACGATGCTATTTTGCATCCGGTCAGTTAGAACTGAAGGCAAATGGTATGGAGGCCTTTAGTTTACGGTACGTCGTCCGTTCGTCCTAACTAAGACTGACTGTGTCTTTTGAAGAGCGATCCCTAAATAAACTAACTTACTTTTTTGACGTTTTTCTTGTTCTGTCGTCTAAACGGTACAACATACAGTCATCAAATTTGATGGTCCGAACCTTATTGCTTTGGTATACACCAATCATTAACGAAATAGCTATTAATAAGCACCATAAACTATGATTGTAATTAAATTTATAAGTATAGTCCATTCGCTTAGATGGTGTCGCTACACTCGAGCACTCGCACGTACTTGTGGTTATTGTAATATAATACGAATATAATTCTAAGTATACTGCGAAATTCACTTGAGGCGTAAGTCGTAACACCCGCAAGTGAATTTGGCAGTTTACATCGAATTATATTCGTATTTTATTACAATAACCATCGTATATGTGAGTGTAGCGACACTATCTAAGCGAATGGACTATAGATATACTGTACCTACTGTTTGCTAAATAAAGTTTTTTATTGTTATTATTCTAGATATTTATTAAATTTTCTGTAAATTAGGTTTTTTATAAGAAATATTATTATATTAAAGAAAAAGTAACCGGCCAAGTTGTAAGCCAGGCGCTACGGAATCCTCGGTGGGCGAGTCCAGTTCACACTTGTCCATTTTTTTTGTTAAAATGTATGGTTAATTAACGACTGCTGATTCCCTTCCAATACGCACATATGGCTTCGATCTTTTGAAGCTAAATAAAAACATTGGCACGATTTTTATACAAAGGTGTTTAAAATATCAGGTCAATGACTGGAACAGATGTTACAGCAAATATTTTTACAATCCAAACAAGTCTGTCAAAAATCGAAAGTATATTATAATGTGTAATGTATTACTGGCACGATGGTCTTGATGAACTCGCTTTTGTTCAACAAGTCTTTCAAAAAGCATGCTTTGAAAACCCAACTGCTGTTTGAATAATGTCGTCAACATAGTGTTAGTTTTCATGCCGCGGCAGAAATCCGCCATTTTGATTTCCAATAATTTTAATAACGCCTATGACACTCTAGTGGTTAACCACGTACAATTTATTAAAATCGGTTTAGCCGTCTACTAGTTACGAGGGAATATAGAGTCGGACATACAGGTCAAACACATAACCCTTCTTTTGGGCTTTGCCGCAGTCGGGTAAAAAAGAAACAAAAGCGTAGTTGGCAACGTCATATTATACTTAAAAGTGAGTAAGCAGGTTTATCATCAAATTGTCGACACTTATTTCGTCGAATTTCACTTCAAAGTCAACATTTCATGTATTTTCATTTCGTCGAGAATTCAGTTCGTGGAATGGTCATTGCAAGTAATTTTAAATCGTGTATTTTTACTTGTCGGATGATTCATTAAATAGTTGAATTATGTCATGTACGTTTCGTGATTTATTATTTCGAGTATTTTTAATTAACATACAAATTACTTCACGTAATATCATTTCAATAGACCGTGAGACGAAGGCGACGGGGCTCCGCTTAGCGGAGCTCCTATTCCGCGTAGTTGTGGCGCTATGTGTATTCGATTGTTTAAAAACAAATGTAATGAAACGTCGAACAAATGAAATTCGTTGTTTTGTTGATCTGCCATTTAAAAATCATACAAAATGAATAATTTGCCAAATAATATTCTCTGAACAGTTATTCTATGAAATCATAAAAATTGGAATCTGCTCATAAAATAAAATTATTACCAAACAATAATTCGTGAACTAAATTTTACTTGAAATTTTCGATGAAATGAAATTCGACGAAAAGTTTGTCGACAAAACAAGGGACACCCAAGTAAGCACATTTGAATCTTGTTTCTGTCACTTGTTTGTCAATATGGTAATTAATTTTAATTCCATCGGCAAGGAAAGAAAAATCGTCGGGCTTTCGCACCGACGGTTCCGTACTGGCCATACTCACACTTGGCTGTTTTTTTACTATTGGTTGTTTTTCTTTGAATTTGACGCTTGTGTTACCGCTGCATCTGCTGGTACGCGGACGCGACTCGAGAACTCTTCAACCCCATCGGCCATCTGTTCTGCGAGCCTCTGTTGCCCGTGGTCCACTTGATTCGTTCATCCGGGCATTTTAGCTGACCTTAACGAAGTCGACGGAGCTCCGCTTTCGCGGAGCTCCTATTTCTAAGTTATTTTGGCCCTTCTTTTGAAATTTTAGGGCTATGTCGGTGACTTAATTTGGTTTTCGTGCGGATCTCCTTATTTCTGATTCAATCACGCAAATAAATTTGGGGTTCAGTGTGGCTAGACAAGTAGCTGGACGCTAACGTAAAAGATGATTGAAAACTGTCAAAATGTAAGGAATTGTCGTAGGCGCTCGACGCGACCGTTTGACAGCTTACGTCAATCCTATAGCATTTTGCATAGCGATAACGAATGCCGAATGTATCTTGTCCTAGGGCCTCAGCTATAGATATGTAGGTACTAGCTTCTGCCCGCGACTTCGTCCGCGTAGAATTAGTAATTTTGCCATCCTCCGGGAACAGTGATTCATTATTCAAGGTAGCCCTGTGTGTTAATCCAGTGTTTAAGCAAACTCTATTCCTAATTGTATGTGACCAAATTCGTCCATCCTTTTTAGCAAAGAAGTAACAAAGTCGCGCACGCATAACCTTTCGCATTTATAATATATGATTTTGTACATCCTATACTACATATTATGTACTATAGTTACGTTGCAGCGTGAAAGAGTAACAAACATCCATACATGCAAACTTTCACAATTATAATATTAGTAGGATAGGATAGGATTTAGTTTATAGTTTCTCAATTACCATCCAAAAACCATTAACAGTTTACCAGTCGAT